>CAXHKT010000140.1:0-39134 GCA_964017195.1 Siderastrea radians
TACATACCGAGTGCTAGAGAGCTTACGCGTGTTTCGTGTATGGCGTCTGACTAAAACTCGCACAGGCTAGCTTTAGGGAAAACTAGTGCCTCTCCACTGGCGAGTAGGCCAGTAAAGAGGTTCAATCGTTGCCGTTGTTAAGTATCTTTCGCCATGCAGAGTTCGAAGTTTAACTGATATTTGGAGTGAAGAGAACAGGGCGAGATAACTAAAAAATGGCTCTTATTTCGCAAGGCCAAGCCCCCCTGCGTCTTCTCCGTCGTTGCATTAAACGAGAACAGCACTTTTGTTCGATTTCTCTGTCAAGATTGTACGTTTACAACAATGCTGTGACCTTAATTTTTCGCCCGCAAAGGAGCAATGCGAACAGTTCAAAGTTTATCACTTACCAAAACGGAGGGCGCACGACAGAACGAAAACAGAAGGAAGATTAGATCAGCAATCACTCCTGAAGAGATACATTGTTTTGTGTAACGTTGCTTTAATCATCCTTGCTTGATTACTGAACTGTAGGAATGATGAAAATACAAATTATTGCAATGCAAAGAAAAGCAAAACGAAACAAAAATGTAAGGCAAGAAACCAAAGCTTCGTTGCTAACCAGAGAGCTACTCACCATTTCTAACGCTCCACTTAAGCCGCTCTCCTCTCCGTGCAAGGAATACGCCTCCAAACCTCGTCAAGACCATTTAACGAACGCGCCCCCTGCACTGCCAAAGAGCAAAACAGCGTTATCAATAAAAAATCTGTATCATATTAGCATCCTATTGGTTAGCAGAAGGCACAGCAGTCAAGTCACGTAATTGGCACGAGCTATTTTTTGAGAATAAGCGTCACTCCGGAAAGTTGAAAGGATTACCGCGGGTGAAACCTCCCAGAGTTAATTCATCATAGGGTGGAAAGTAATGCATTTTCAAACCCCAGGCAGAAAAACGCATTTTCCCTTTATTTCCAACTCTGAACCCCTCCACCACTTTCGTTATTTCCCGGTTTCTACTTGCGCATAATTTGGGATATACATCAAATTGGAAGTGTTTGCTGTTTACAACTGATCTGCTGTCATAATATCGTGCATCACTTCCCGCGGCTTCTAACGAAGGCGCCTTCCTGTCTAGCAGTGTCGTAACAGTTCATTAGTCGACGCGGCTTATTCTTGAACCCTTAAGGAGAACTCACAAGAAGTGCGGGCTGTTAAAAAGAACTGTCACAAATGTTCATTTTGGTTAAGGCGGGAGCGTTTCCGGCCGAAACGTCATAAGGCAGGTTAAAAAACAGGGTTCGAAATTCCTTTTCAACCCCCGGATTTTTTACTTCTAATCCGTTCCAATGCATCAATAGGGAGCTTAAGCAACCACGACGGCAACGCCAAGGAAAACATCACTTTAAAAATGACTTCCAAATATTTCAAACTTTCAACTCGTTCAATCTGTCTAATATAGCCGAACAATCCAGGAGCTGACTCTGTAAGGACGGTGTTACAGTTCAGGTAGAAAAAAGAAAATTTACTGACGTGTGTTCACGTTCTACATAAAACTTTGAATTTCGTCTTTTCACGTTGTTGTTTTGCAGAGGACGGCAAAAAAATGTACCAAACTCTGTATCACACGTGCAGAGTCTTTGTTTTGCTAATTAAACCTTTTGTTTTGTGACGTTCTCTTCAGCCGTCGCCGTCGTGTTTGCTTAAGTTCCCTATTGACTTGAGGGGGGCGCCCTTAGGGGTGGGGTTACTTAAAAATTAAGTCCAATAAAACGGTTGAGTAAAAAATTTGCCCTGCATATCTGGCGGGATTGTTCTCGCAAAATTTGAGCGGCGGAGGCGAGCAGGGAATAGGGTGAGGAAGACAACACCTTCAGCTACTCAGGCTATAAAAAAATTGAAACAGAGAGTTACTGAGTAAGAAAGAGAGGGAGAGAAAGAGAGAGAGACGGGGGAAAGGGAGAAGGGGAAAAACGTCTTCTCTGTTGTGCTGATCAGCTGTTGCTGACTGTAATCAGTTCGCGGCTTGGGACTCTTCCATGCCTGAGAAAAAAAACAAAATAAATATAATATATCAGTAGAACCCTGTTTCTCTATGTTGATTTGTTAAATAGCTCAGTCCTCCACAGAGGCTAAGAAGCCTACCAGAATCTAACGGAACCTTAACCGTTCAATTATTTTAGCGTTGTACCACTAACCAAAAAGCCTACTTGTTAGCCCTTATGCACCTAGCTGACTGTTCTCGCTACTGATCTTTCTAAACAAAAAGGTTTTGGCAGGCACAACTGAGCACTTGTTTCACTGAGCGGAAAGAGTTAGCGAGCTGCGGAACTGGTTAGCTTCAAAACGCGGCTTGTTTTTGGCTCTAGAAAAGAAATCTTTCACTGTTTAGCGCTCCAAAAGGCCCGCTTGTTCAGAGAAACGTCAGCTTCAAACCGTTTTGGGCCTGTCTCTGGTGCCAGGCACGCACAAGAGCTTGTTTGACTGAGCTGCAGAACAGAGTTTTTTGTCTCGCTGAATAAGGTGCCTTTTTACCGCGGCAAAATAAAGGCCCGCTTGTGTTAGTTCAGTCGAGAAACAAAACGTCAGCTTAAACGCGTTGCGCGTTGGCAGCCACAACTGAGCACTTGTTTCACTGAGCGGAAAGAGTTAGCGAGCTGCGGAACTGGTTAGCTTCAAAACGCGGCTTGTTTTTGGCTCTAGAAAAGAAATCTTTCACTGTTTAGCGCTCCAAAAGGCCCGCTTGTTCAGAGAAACGTCAGCTTCAAACCGTTTTGGGCCTGTCTCTGGTGCCAGGCACGCACAAGAGCTTGTTTGACTGAGCTGCAGAACAGAGTTTTTTGTCTCGCTGAATAAGGTGCCTTTTTACCGCGGCAAAATAAAGGCCCGCTTGTGTTAGTTCAGTCGAGAAACAAAACGTCAGCTTAAACGCGTTGCGCGTTGGCAGCCACAACTGAGCACTTGTTTCACTGAGCGGAAAGAGTTAGCGAGCTGCGGAACTGGTTAGCTTCAAAACGCGGCTTGTTTTTGGCTCTAGAAAAGAAATCTTTCACTGTTTAGCGCTCCAAAAGGCCCGCTTGTTCAGAGAAACGTCAGCTTCAAACCGTTTTGGGCCTGTCTCTGGTGCCAGGCACGCACAAGAGCTTGTTTGACTGAGCTGCAGAACAGAGTTTTTTGTCTCGCTGAATAAGGTGCCTTTTTACCGCGGCAAAATAAAGGCCCGCTTGTGTTAGTTCAGTCGAGAAACAAAACGTCAGCTTAAACGCGTTGCGCGTTGGCAGCCACAACTGAGCACTTGTTTCACTGAGCGGAAAGAGTTAGCGAGCTGCGGAACTGGTTAGCTTCAAAACGCGGCTTGTTTTTGGCTCTAGAAAAGAAATCTTTCACTGTTTAGCGCTCCAAAAGGCCCGCTTGTTCAGAGAAACGTCAGCTTCAAACCGTTTTGGGCCTGTCTCTGGTGCCAGGCACGCACAAGAGCTTGTTTGACTGAGCTGCAGAACAGAGTTTTTTGTCTCGCTGAATAAGGTGCCTTTTTACCGCGGCAAAATAAAGGCCCGCTTGTGTTAGTTCAGTCGAGAAACAAAACGTCAGCTTAAACGCGTTGCGCGTTGGCAGCCACAACTGAGCACTTGTTTCACTGAGCGGAAAGAGTTAGCGAGCTGCGGAACTGGTTAGCTTCAAAACGCGGCTTGTTTTTGGCTCTAGAAAAGAAATCTTTCACTGTTTAGCGCTCCAAAAGGCCCGCTTGTTCAGAGAAACGTCAGCTTCAAACCGTTTTGGGCCTGTCTCTGGTGCCAGGCACGCACAAGAGCTTGTTTGACTGAGCTGCAGAACAGAGTTTTTTGTCTCGCTGAATAAGGTGCCTTTTTACCGCGGCAAAATAAAGGCCCGCTTGTGTTAGTTCAGTCGAGAAACAAAACGTCAGCTTAAACGCGTTGCGCGTTGGCAGCCACAACTGAGCACTTGTTTCACTGAGCGGAAAGAGTTAGCGAGCTGCGGAACTGGTTAGCTTCAAAACGCGGCTTGTTTTTGGCTCTAGAAAAGAAATCTTTCACTGTTTAGCGCTCCAAAAGGCCCGCTTGTTCAGAGAAACGTCAGCTTCAAACCGTTTTGGGCCTGTCTCTGGTGCCAGGCACGCACAAGAGCTTGTTTGACTGAGCTGCAGAACAGAGTTTTTTGTCTCGCTGAATAAGGTGCCTTTTTACCGCGGCAAAATAAAGGCCCGCTTGTGTTAGTTCAGTCGAGAAACAAAACGTCAGCTTAAACGCGTTGCGCGTTGGCAGCCACAACTGAGCACTTGTTTCACTGAGCGGAAAGAGTTAGCGAGCTGCGGAACTGGTTAGCTTCAAAACGCGGCTTGTTTTTGGCTCTAGAAAAGAAATCTTTCACTGTTTAGCGCTCCAAAAGGCCCGCTTGTTCAGAGAAACGTCAGCTTCAAACCGTTTTGGGCCTGTCTCTGGTGCCAGGCACGCACAAGAGCTTGTTTGACTGAGCTGCAGAACAGAGTTTTTTGTCTCGCTGAATAAGGTGCCTTTTTACCGCGGCAAAATAAAGGCCCGCTTGTGTTAGTTCAGTCGAGAAACAAAACGTCAGCTTAAACGCGTTGCGCGTTGGCAGCCACAACTGAGCACTTGTTTCACTGAGCGGAAAGAGTTAGCGAGCTGCGGAACTGGTTAGCTTCAAAACGCGGCTTGTTTTTGGCTCTAGAAAAGAAATCTTTCACTGTTTAGCGCTCCAAAAGGCCCGCTTGTTCAGAGAAACGTCAGCTTCAAACCGTTTTGGGCCTGTCTCTGGTGCCAGGCACGCACAAGAGCTTGTTTGACTGAGCTGCAGAACAGAGTTTTTTGTCTCGCTGAATAAGGTGCCTTTTTACCGCGGCAAAATAAAGGCCCGCTTGTGTTAGTTCAGTCGAGAAACAAAACGTCAGCTTAAACGCGTTGCGCGTTGGCAGCCACAACTGAGCACTTGTTTCACTGAGCGGAAAGAGTTAGCGAGCTGCGGAACTGGTTAGCTTCAAAACGCGGCTTGTTTTTGGCTCTAGAAAAGAAATCTTTCACTGTTTAGCGCTCCAAAAGGCCCGCTTGTTCAGAGAAACGTCAGCTTCAAACCGTTTTGGGCCTGTCTCTGGTGCCAGGCACGCACAAGAGCTTGTTTGACTGAGCTGCAGAACAGAGTTTTTTGTCTCGCTGAATAAGGTGCCTTTTTACCGCGGCAAAATAAAGGCCCGCTTGTGTTAGTTCAGTCGAGAAACAAAACGTCAGCTTAAACGCGTTGCGCGTTGGCAGCCACAACTGAGCACTTGTTTCACTGAGCGGAAAGAGTTAGCGAGCTGCGGAACTGGTTAGCTTCAAAACGCGGCTTGTTTTTGGCTCTAGAAAAGAAATCTTTCACTGTTTAGCGCTCCAAAAGGCCCGCTTGTTCAGAGAAACGTCAGCTTCAAACCGTTTTGGGCCTGTCTCTGGTGCCAGGCACGCACAAGAGCTTGTTTGACTGAGCTGCAGAACAGAGTTTTTTGTCTCGCTGAATAAGGTGCCTTTTTACCGCGGCAAAATAAAGGCCCGCTTGTGTTAGTTCAGTCGAGAAACAAAACGTCAGCTTAAACGCGTTGCGCGTTGGCAGCCACAACTGAGCACTTGTTTCACTGAGCGGAAAGAGTTAGCGAGCTGCGGAACTGGTTAGCTTCAAAACGCGGCTTGTTTTTGGCTCTAGAAAAGAAATCTTTCACTGTTTAGCGCTCCAAAAGGCCCGCTTGTTCAGAGAAACGTCAGCTTCAAACCGTTTTGGGCCTGTCTCTGGTGCCAGGCACGCACAAGAGCTTGTTTGACTGAGCTGCAGAACAGAGTTTTTTGTCTCGCTGAATAAGGTGCCTTTTTACCGCGGCAAAATAAAGGCCCGCTTGTGTTAGTTCAGTCGAGAAACAAAACGTCAGCTTAAACGCGTTGCGCGTTGGCAGGCACAACTGAGCACTTGTTTCACTGAGCGGAAAGAGTTAGCGAGCTGCGGAACTGGTTAGCTTCAAAACGCGGCTTGTTTTTGGCTCTAGAAAAGAAATCTTTCACTGTTTAGCGCTCCAAAAGGCCCGCTTGTTCAGAGAAACGTCAGCTTCAAACCGTTTTGGGCCTGTCTCTGGTGCCAGGCACGCACAAGAGCTTGTTTGACTGAGCTGCAGAACAGAGTTTTTTGTCTCGCTGAATAAGGTGCCTTTTTACCGCGGCAAAATAAAGGCCCGCTTGTGTTAGTTCAGTCGAGAAACAAAACGTCAGCTTAAACGCGTTGCGCGTTGGCAGGCACAACTGAGCACTTGTTTCACTGAGCGGAAAGAGTTAGCGAGCTGCGGAACTGGTTAGCTTCAAAACGCGGCTTGTTTTTGGCTCTAGAAAAGAAATCTTTCACTGTTTAGCGCTCCAAAAGGCCCGCTTGTTCAGAGAAACGTCAGCTTCAAACCGTTTTGGGCCTGTCTCTGGTGCCAGGCACGCACAAGAGCTTGTTTGACTGAGCTGCAGAACAGAGTTTTTTGTCTCGCTGAATAAGGTGCCTTTTTACCGCGGCAAAATAAAGGCCCGCTTGTGTTAGTTCAGTCGAGAAACAAAACGTCAGCTTAAACGCGTTGCGCGTTGGCAGCCACAACTGAGCACTTGTTTCACTGAGCGGAAAGAGTTAGCGAGCTGCGGAACTGGTTAGCTTCAAAACGCGGCTTGTTTTTGGCTCTAGAAAAGAAATCTTTCACTGTTTAGCGCTCCAAAAGGCCCGCTTGTTCAGAGAAACGTCAGCTTCAAACCGTTTTGGGCCTGTCTCTGGTGCCAGGCACGCACAAGAGCTTGTTTGACTGAGCTGCAGAACAGAGTTTTTTGTCTCGCTGAATAAGGTGCCTTTTTACCGCGGCAAAATAAAGGCCCGCTTGTGTTAGTTCAGTCGAGAAACAAAACGTCAGCTTAAACGCGTTGCGCGTTGGCAGCCACAACTGAGCACTTGTTTCACTGAGCGGAAAGAGTTAGCGAGCTGCGGAACTGGTTAGCTTCAAAACGCGGCTTGTTTTTGGCTCTAGAAAAGAAATCTTTCACTGTTTAGCGCTCCAAAAGGCCCGCTTGTTCAGAGAAACGTCAGCTTCAAACCGTTTTGGGCCTGTCTCTGGTGCCAGGCACGCACAAGAGCTTGTTTGACTGAGCTGCAGAACAGAGTTTTTTGTCTCGCTGAATAAGGTGCCTTTTTACCGCGGCAAAATAAAGGCCCGCTTGTGTTAGTTCAGTCGAGAAACAAAACGTCAGCTTAAACGCGTTGCGCGTTGGCAGCCACAACTGAGCACTTGTTTCACTGAGCGGAAAGAGTTAGCGAGCTGCGGAACTGGTTAGCTTCAAAACGCGGCTTGTTTTTGGCTCTAGAAAAGAAATCTTTCACTGTTTAGCGCTCCAAAAGGCCCGCTTGTTCAGAGAAACGTCAGCTTCAAACCGTTTTGGGCCTGTCTCTGGTGCCAGGCACGCACAAGAGCTTGTTTGACTGAGCTGCAGAACAGAGTTTTTTGTCTCGCTGAATAAGGTGCCTTTTTACCGCGGCAAAATAAAGGCCCGCTTGTGTTAGTTCAGTCGAGAAACAAAACGTCAGCTTAAACGCGTTGCGCGTTGGCAGCCACAACTGAGCACTTGTTTCACTGAGCGGAAAGAGTTAGCGAGCTGCGGAACTGGTTAGCTTCAAAACGCGGCTTGTTTTTGGCTCTAGAAAAGAAATCTTTCACTGTTTAGCGCTCCAAAAGGCCCGCTTGTTCAGAGAAACGTCAGCTTCAAACCGTTTTGGGCCTGTCTCTGGTGCCAGGCACGCACAAGAGCTTGTTTGACTGAGCTGCAGAACAGAGTTTTTTGTCTCGCTGAATAAGGTGCCTTTTTACCGCGGCAAAATAAAGGCCCGCTTGTGTTAGTTCAGTCGAGAAACAAAACGTCAGCTTAAACGCGTTGCGCGTTGGCAGGCACAACTGAGCACTTGTTTCACTGAGCGGAAAGAGTTAGCGAGCTGCGGAACTGGTTAGCTTCAAAACGCGGCTTGTTTTTGGCTCTAGAAAAGAAATCTTTCACTGTTTAGCGCTCCAAAAGGCCCGCTTGTTCAGAGAAACGTCAGCTTCAAACCGTTTTGGGCCTGTCTCTGGTGCCAGGCACGCACAAGAGCTTGTTTGACTGAGCTGCAGAACAGAGTTTTTTGTCTCGCTGAATAAGGTGCCTTTTTACCGCGGCAAAATAAAGGCCCGCTTGTGTTAGTTCAGTCGAGAAACAAAACGTCAGCTTAAACGCGTTGCGCGTTGGCAGCCACAACTGAGCACTTGTTTCACTGAGCGGAAAGAGTTAGCGAGCTGCGGAACTGGTTAGCTTCAAAACGCGGCTTGTTTTTGGCTCTAGAAAAGAAATCTTTCACTGTTTAGCGCTCCAAAAGGCCCGCTTGTTCAGAGAAACGTCAGCTTCAAACCGTTTTGGGCCTGTCTCTGGTGCCAGGCACGCACAAGAGCTTGTTTGACTGAGCTGCAGAACAGAGTTTTTTGTCTCGCTGAATAAGGTGCCTTTTTACCGCGGCAAAATAAAGGCCCGCTTGTGTTAGTTCAGTCGAGAAACAAAACGTCAGCTTAAACGCGTTGCGCGTTGGCAGCCACAACTGAGCACTTGTTTCACTGAGCGGAAAGAGTTAGCGAGCTGCGGAACTGGTTAGCTTCAAAACGCGGCTTGTTTTTGGCTCTAGAAAAGAAATCTTTCACTGTTTAGCGCTCCAAAAGGCCCGCTTGTTCAGAGAAACGTCAGCTTCAAACCGTTTTGGGCCTGTCTCTGGTGCCAGGCACGCACAAGAGCTTGTTTGACTGAGCTGCAGAACAGAGTTTTTTGTCTCGCTGAATAAGGTGCCTTTTTACCGCGGCAAAATAAAGGCCCGCTTGTGTTAGTTCAGTCGAGAAACAAAACGTCAGCTTAAACGCGTTGCGCGTTGGCAGCCACAACTGAGCACTTGTTTCACTGAGCGGAAAGAGTTAGCGAGCTGCGGAACTGGTTAGCTTCAAAACGCGGCTTGTTTTTGGCTCTAGAAAAGAAATCTTTCACTGTTTAGCGCTCCAAAAGGCCCGCTTGTTCAGAGAAACGTCAGCTTCAAACCGTTTTGGGCCTGTCTCTGGTGCCAGGCACGCACAAGAGCTTGTTTGACTGAGCTGCAGAACAGAGTTTTTTGTCTCGCTGAATAAGGTGCCTTTTTACCGCGGCAAAATAAAGGCCCGCTTGTGTTAGTTCAGTCGAGAAACAAAACGTCAGCTTAAACGCGTTGCGCGTTGGCAGCCACAACTGAGCACTTGTTTCACTGAGCGGAAAGAGTTAGCGAGCTGCGGAACTGGTTAGCTTCAAAACGCGGCTTGTTTTTGGCTCTAGAAAAGAAATCTTTCACTGTTTAGCGCTCCAAAAGGCCCGCTTGTTCAGAGAAACGTCAGCTTCAAACCGTTTTGGGCCTGTCTCTGGTGCCAGGCACGCACAAGAGCTTGTTTGACTGAGCTGCAGAACAGAGTTTTTTGTCTCGCTGAATAAGGTGCCTTTTTACCGCGGCAAAATAAAGGCCCGCTTGTGTTAGTTCAGTCGAGAAACAAAACGTCAGCTTAAACGCGTTGCGCGTTGGCAGCCACAACTGAGCACTTGTTTCACTGAGCGGAAAGAGTTAGCGAGCTGCGGAACTGGTTAGCTTCAAAACGCGGCTTGTTTTTGGCTCTAGAAAAGAAATCTTTCACTGTTTAGCGCTCCAAAAGGCCCGCTTGTTCAGAGAAACGTCAGCTTCAAACCGTTTTGGGCCTGTCTCTGGTGCCAGGCACGCACAAGAGCTTGTTTGACTGAGCTGCAGAACAGAGTTTTTTGTCTCGCTGAATAAGGTGCCTTTTTACCGCGGCAAAATAAAGGCCCGCTTGTGTTAGTTCAGTCGAGAAACAAAACGTCAGCTTAAACGCGTTGCGCGTTGGCAGCCACAACTGAGCACTTGTTTCACTGAGCGGAAAGAGTTAGCGAGCTGCGGAACTGGTTAGCTTCAAAACGCGGCTTGTTTTTGGCTCTAGAAAAGAAATCTTTCACTGTTTAGCGCTCCAAAAGGCCCGCTTGTTCAGAGAAACGTCAGCTTCAAACCGTTTTGGGCCTGTCTCTGGTGCCAGGCACGCACAAGAGCTTGTTTGACTGAGCTGCAGAACAGAGTTTTTTGTCTCGCTGAATAAGGTGCCTTTTTACCGCGGCAAAATAAAGGCCCGCTTGTGTTAGTTCAGTCGAGAAACAAAACGTCAGCTTAAACGCGTTGCGCGTTGGCAGCCACAACTGAGCACTTGTTTCACTGAGCGGAAAGAGTTAGCGAGCTGCGGAACTGGTTAGCTTCAAAACGCGGCTTGTTTTTGGCTCTAGAAAAGAAATCTTTCACTGTTTAGCGCTCCAAAAGGCCCGCTTGTTCAGAGAAACGTCAGCTTCAAACCGTTTTGGGCCTGTCTCTGGTGCCAGGCACGCACAAGAGCTTGTTTGACTGAGCTGCAGAACAGAGTTTTTTGTCTCGCTGAATAAGGTGCCTTTTTACCGCGGCAAAATAAAGGCCCGCTTGTGTTAGTTCAGTCGAGAAACAAAACGTCAGCTTAAACGCGTTGCGCGTTGGCAGCCACAACTGAGCACTTGTTTCACTGAGCGGAAAGAGTTAGCGAGCTGCGGAACTGGTTAGCTTCAAAACGCGGCTTGTTTTTGGCTCTAGAAAAGAAATCTTTCACTGTTTAGCGCTCCAAAAGGCCCGCTTGTTCAGAGAAACGTCAGCTTCAAACCGTTTTGGGCCTGTCTCTGGTGCCAGGCACGCACAAGAGCTTGTTTGACTGAGCTGCAGAACAGAGTTTTTTGTCTCGCTGAATAAGGTGCCTTTTTACCGCGGCAAAATAAAGGCCCGCTTGTGTTAGTTCAGTCGAGAAACAAAACGTCAGCTTAAACGCGTTGCGCGTTGGCAGCCACAACTGAGCACTTGTTTCACTGAGCGGAAAGAGTTAGCGAGCTGCGGAACTGGTTAGCTTCAAAACGCGGCTTGTTTTTGGCTCTAGAAAAGAAATCTTTCACTGTTTAGCGCTCCAAAAGGCCCGCTTGTTCAGAGAAACGTCAGCTTCAAACCGTTTTGGGCCTGTCTCTGGTGCCAGGCACGCACAAGAGCTTGTTTGACTGAGCTGCAGAACAGAGTTTTTTGTCTCGCTGAATAAGGTGCCTTTTTACCGCGGCAAAATAAAGGCCCGCTTGTGTTAGTTCAGTCGAGAAACAAAACGTCAGCTTAAACGCGTTGCGCGTTGGCAGCCACAACTGAGCACTTGTTTCACTGAGCGGAAAGAGTTAGCGAGCTGCGGAACTGGTTAGCTTCAAAACGCGGCTTGTTTTTGGCTCTAGAAAAGAAATCTTTCACTGTTTAGCGCTCCAAAAGGCCCGCTTGTTCAGAGAAACGTCAGCTTCAAACCGTTTTGGGCCTGTCTCTGGTGCCAGGCACGCACAAGAGCTTGTTTGACTGAGCTGCAGAACAGAGTTTTTTGTCTCGCTGAATAAGGTGCCTTTTTACCGCGGCAAAATAAAGGCCCGCTTGTGTTAGTTCAGTCGAGAAACAAAACGTCAGCTTAAACGCGTTGCGCGTTGGCAGCCACAACTGAGCACTTGTTTCACTGAGCGGAAAGAGTTAGCGAGCTGCGGAACTGGTTAGCTTCAAAACGCGGCTTGTTTTTGGCTCTAGAAAAGAAATCTTTCACTGTTTAGCGCTCCAAAAGGCCCGCTTGTTCAGAGAAACGTCAGCTTCAAACCGTTTTGGGCCTGTCTCTGGTGCCAGGCACGCACAAGAGCTTGTTTGACTGAGCTGCAGAACAGAGTTTTTTGTCTCGCTGAATAAGGTGCCTTTTTACCGCGGCAAAATAAAGGCCCGCTTGTGTTAGTTCAGTCGAGAAACAAAACGTCAGCTTAAACGCGTTGCGCGTTGGCAGCCACAACTGAGCACTTGTTTCACTGAGCGGAAAGAGTTAGCGAGCTGCGGAACTGGTTAGCTTCAAAACGCGGCTTGTTTTTGGCTCTAGAAAAGAAATCTTTCACTGTTTAGCGCTCCAAAAGGCCCGCTTGTTCAGAGAAACGTCAGCTTCAAACCGTTTTGGGCCTGTCTCTGGTGCCAGGCACGCACAAGAGCTTGTTTGACTGAGCTGCAGAACAGAGTTTTTTGTCTCGCTGAATAAGGTGCCTTTTTACCGCGGCAAAATAAAGGCCCGCTTGTGTTAGTTCAGTCGAGAAACAAAACGTCAGCTTAAACGCGTTGCGCGTTGGCAGCCACAACTGAGCACTTGTTTCACTGAGCGGAAAGAGTTAGCGAGCTGCGGAACTGGTTAGCTTCAAAACGCGGCTTGTTTTTGGCTCTAGAAAAGAAATCTTTCACTGTTTAGCGCTCCAAAAGGCCCGCTTGTTCAGAGAAACGTCAGCTTCAAACCGTTTTGGGCCTGTCTCTGGTGCCAGGCACGCACAAGAGCTTGTTTGACTGAGCTGCAGAACAGAGTTTTTTGTCTCGCTGAATAAGGTGCCTTTTTACCGCGGCAAAATAAAGGCCCGCTTGTGTTAGTTCAGTCGAGAAACAAAACGTCAGCTTAAACGCGTTGCGCGTTGGCAGCCACAACTGAGCACTTGTTTCACTGAGCGGAAAGAGTTAGCGAGCTGCGGAACTGGTTAGCTTCAAAACGCGGCTTGTTTTTGGCTCTAGAAAAGAAATCTTTCACTGTTTAGCGCTCCAAAAGGCCCGCTTGTTCAGAGAAACGTCAGCTTCAAACCGTTTTGGGCCTGTCTCTGGTGCCAGGCACGCACAAGAGCTTGTTTGACTGAGCTGCAGAACAGAGTTTTTTGTCTCGCTGAATAAGGTGCCTTTTTACCGCGGCAAAATAAAGGCCCGCTTGTGTTAGTTCAGTCGAGAAACAAAACGTCAGCTTAAACGCGTTGCGCGTTGGCAGCCACAACTGAGCACTTGTTTCACTGAGCGGAAAGAGTTAGCGAGCTGCGGAACTGGTTAGCTTCAAAACGCGGCTTGTTTTTGGCTCTAGAAAAGAAATCTTTCACTGTTTAGCGCTCCAAAAGGCCCGCTTGTTCAGAGAAACGTCAGCTTCAAACCGTTTTGGGCCTGTCTCTGGTGCCAGGCACGCACAAGAGCTTGTTTGACTGAGCTGCAGAACAGAGTTTTTTGTCTCGCTGAATAAGGTGCCTTTTCACCGCGGCAAAATAAAGGCCCGCTTGTGTTAGTTCAGTCGAGAAACAAAACGTCAGCTTAAACGCGTTGCGCGTTGGCAGCCACAACTGAGCACTTGTTTCACTGAGCGGAAAGAGTTAGCGAGCTGCGGAACTGGTTAGCTTCAAAACGCGGCTTGTTTTTGGCTCTAGAAAAGAAATCTTTCACTGTTTAGCGCTCCAAAAGGCCCGCTTGTTCAGAGAAACGTCAGCTTCAAACCGTTTTGGGCCTGTCTCTGGTGCCAGGCACGCACAAGAGCTTGTTTGACTGAGCTGCAGAACAGAGTTTTTTGTCTCGCTGAATAAGGTGCCTTTTTACCGCGGCAAAATAAAGGCCCGCTTGTGTTAGTTCAGTCGAGAAACAAAACGTCAGCTTAAACGCGTTGCGCGTTGGCAGCCACAACTGAGCACTTGTTTCACTGAGCGGAAAGAGTTAGCGAGCTGCGGAACTGGTTAGCTTCAAAACGCGGCTTGTTTTTGGCTCTAGAAAAGAAATCTTTCACTGTTTAGCGCTCCAAAAGGCCCGCTTGTTCAGAGAAACGTCAGCTTCAAACCGTTTTGGGCCTGTCTCTGGTGCCAGGCACGCACAAGAGCTTGTTTGACTGAGCTGCAGAACAGAGTTTTTTGTCTCGCTGAATAAGGTGCCTTTTTACCGCGGCAAAATAAAGGCCCGCTTGTGTTAGTTCAGTCGAGAAACAAAACGTCAGCTTAAACGCGTTGCGCGTTGGCAGCCACAACTGAGCACTTGTTTCACTGAGCGGAAAGAGTTAGCGAGCTGCGGAACTGGTTAGCTTCAAAACGCGGCTTGTTTTTGGCTCTAGAAAAGAAATCTTTCACTGTTTAGCGCTCCAAAAGGCTCGCTTGGTCAGAGAAACGTCAGCTCTCAAACCGTTGCCGGGCCCTGTCTCTTGTGCCACGCACGCACAAGAGCTTGTTTGACTGAGCTGCAGAACAGAGTTTTTTGTCTCGCTGAATAAGGTGCCTTTTTACCGCGGCAAAATAAAGGCCCGCTTGTGTTAGTTCAGTCGAGAAACAAAACGTCAGCTTAAACGCGTTGCGCGTTGGCAGGCACAACTGAGCACTTGTTTCACTGAGCGGAAAGAGTTAGCGAGCTGCGGAACTGGTTAGCTTCAAAACGCGGCTTGTTTTTGGCTCTAGAAAAGAAATCTTTCACTGTTTAGCGCTCCATTTTTACGTTCTGGATCGGATACTGGTAGACCCAGTCCTTAATATACCTGAGTGACTATACGAAAATAAAAGCAATAAAATTCCATCTGTAATGTACATAAACTTACGTTCGACCAGTCCAGCTGAAGACAAGACAAGACAAGACAGGACAAGTCAACAAAAAGCTCATCCGCTTTCAACAAAACAGCAAAACATTGTGAACCTGCAATTCATAAAATAATCAGTTATGCAACAAAACATACAAGAGATAGGCTTATATGATAGAGTTTTTGCCCGGCGACAGGAAACACTCAATTTTTGTGTAACGGCTGGAATACTGTAATGTGTTCCTTCATCGCTTTGTGATTATGTGTTCACACACTGCATTCTAAAACACGCGAGTGAATGACGTCATTCTATCCTTTCTGGTGTAATAAAATGCAGCAAATCTGTTGTCTTTAGCTAATATTATTCTTCTGAACTCAAGAGGTAACTTGAAAATACACAAGACAAAAATACACCAGACAAAAATACACAAGACAAAATAAATTGTGTTGACCAAAAAAGAAATTCCTAAAAGAAATACATTTACCAAATAAACAGACATAATAGTACCTTGCAAAACATGTCAATCATGCCATTTGCTTCCCTTTAATAAAGTCATCTGGTGTGACTTTCTTACTGATGACAAGGGACGTTGCTGACAGCATACAATCAATAATAATATTACTTATAGTTCCAAATTCAGTTTACAAATCTGAAAAAATCAAACCGGATACACGAAGGTAAGCTACATGTATTTTTTCCCAATTTCCTTCTAGCCTGTGAGCCACTACAAATACTACATAGGTTTAAACAGGAGAGCTTCAAACGTTGTATCCCGAAATGAAGTTGGAAGGCTTTCCCTCAAATAAAACATCTATACAAGAATACAAATTCTGGATTCATCTTGAAAAACCTATCAGAAAAAAAGTTTAATCTATAATATACATAAACCTACCTTCGACCAGTCCAGCTGAAGACAAGCCAAGACAAGACAAGACAAGAAAAAGCTCATACGCTTTCAACAAAACAGCAAAACATTGTGAACCTGGAATTCATGAAATAATCAGTTATGCAACAAAACATACAAGAGATAGGCTTATATGATAGAGTTTTTGCCCGGCGAGAGGAAACACTCAATTTTTGTGTAATGGCTGGAACGCTGTAATGTGTTCCTTCATCGTTTTGTGATTGTGTTCACACACTGCATTCTAAAACTTGTGAGTGAATGACATCATTCTATCCTTTCTGGTGTAATAAAGTCCAGCAAATCTGTTGTCTTTAGCTAATATTATTCTTCTGAACTCAAGAGGTAACTTGAAAATACACAAGACAAAAATACACCAGACAAAAATACACAAGACAAAATAAATTGTGTTGACCAAAAAAGAAATTCCTAAAAGAAATACATTTACCAAATAAACAGACATAATAGTACCTTGCAAAACATGTCAATCATGCCATTTGCTTCCCTTTAATAAAGTCATCTGGTGTGACTTTCTTACTGATGACAAGGGACGTTGCTGACAGCATACAATCAATAATAATATTACTTATAGTTCCAAATTCAGTTTACAAATCTGAAAAAATCAAACCGGATACACGAAGGTAAGCTACATGTATTTTTTCCCAATTTCCTGCTAGCCTGTGAGCCACTACAAATACTACATAGGTTTAAACAGGAGAGCTTCAAACGTTGTATCCCGAAATGAAGTTGGAAGGCTTTCCCTCAAATAAAACATCTATACAAGAATACAAATTCTGGATTCATCTTGAAAAACCTATCAGAAAAAAAGTTTAATCTATAATATACATAAACCTACCTTCGACCAGTCCAGCTGAAGACAAGCCAAGACAAGACAAGACAAGAAAAAGCTCATACGCTTTCAACAAAACAGCAAAACATTGTGAACCTGGAATTCATGAAATAATCAGTTATGCAACAAAACATACAAGAGATAGGCTTATATGATAGAGTTTTTGCCCGGCGAGAGGAAACACTCAATTTTTGTGTAATGGCTGGAACGCTGTAATGTGTTCCTTCATCGTTTTGTGATTGTGTTCACACACTGCATTCTAAAACTTGTGAGTGAATGACATCATTCTATCCTTTCTGGTGTAATAAAGTCCAGCAAATCTGTTGTCTTTAGCTAATATTATTCTTCTGAACTCAAGAGGTAACCTTTATCCTCCTGAAAGATGTTTTTTTACATCAGAAAATACACAAGACAAAAAAAAATGTGTTAACCAAAAAAGAAATTTCCTAAAAGAAATACATTTACCATATAAACAGACATGATAGTACCTTGCAAAACATGTCAATCATGCCATTTGCTTCATTTTAATAAGGTCAGCAGGTGTGACTTTCTTACTGACGACAAGGGACGTTGCTGACAGCATACAATCAATAATAATATTACTTATAGTACCAAATTCAGTTTACAAATCTGAAAAAAATCAAACCAGATACACAAAGGTAAGCTACATGCATTTTATTACAAATACTACATAGGTTTAAACAGGAGATCTTTAATAGTAGTATACGTGACCAATAAAATTGTAAATAGATCTTATCATAATTTTTATCTTTTTTAATAACATATTGTAAATAATTATGCAATTCAGCCTGCTGGCTGCCATTTAATTGTTTCTAATAAACCTAAATATCTATCTATCTACCTCGAGAGCTCCAAACTTTGAATCCCGCAATGAAGTTGGAAGGCTTTCCCTCAAATTAAAAATCTATACAAGAATACTTAAATTCTGGATTCATCTTGAAAAACCTATCAGAAAAAAAGTTCAATCTATAATAGACATAAACCTACCTTCGACCAGTCCAGCTGAAGACAAGCCAAGACAAGACAAGACAAGAAAAAGCTCATACGCTTTCAACAAAACAGTAAAACATTGTGAACCTGGAATTCAGGAAATAAAACATCAGTCGTGCAACAAAACATGCAAGAAACAGGCTTATTTGATAGAGTTTTCTCGCTCTCCAATGAAGTTTTGCCAAAGCAAACCTCCATCAAACAGGGAAAACACTCAATTTTTGTGTAACCGCTGAAATACTGTACCGTGGTGCTAACTTCATTGATTTCTCCTAGTGCATTTTGGGATTTTCGGCCAGGGCTCGTGGTAGAAAATCCCAAAGTGCACTGCAAGCCATGCGACCGCTCTCTTCTTGTGGTCTGCGCGAAGACTGAAACTGCTTATTTAATAATGACGTCACCTCCAGAGAGAGCTGTCTCCATAACAACGAAGGTAATGACCGCTGGTTCGGAAGCGCGCGTTCGCGGGAAACGCTCCCTTGAGCTGTTATACTTCAGTGGTCACTTCAGTGTTGTCGTGAAAAAGGACTGTTTTTTCCTGTGGCTTGCTATTCAAAGACATCCAAGGCGGGAAAACGTCCAAAGATAATTCAGGAATTACCGTGGAATCCATTTGTGAGTGCAGATTTCATATTTTGTTAAGCCTCGGCTAAACGATCAATTCCCAAACATTTGTCCAAGAACATGTTTTACTGTTTAGCCGCCTCCCTCAAGTTTGTATTTAAATGTTTGGAGCGATAAGAATACCCGGCCACTTATTTACATATCTCTCAACGCTTTAAAGAATGATGTTTGGTCAAAGATTTTTTGCCCGTTTAGCTGCAGAACGTTTCAAACAAACACGTAACAAACACGATGTTGGAGGAAAATGTTTGATCGTTTAGCCGGGGCTTTAGTCATCGAGGCTGACCAGACCTCTTATGTTAGGCAAAAAAGGGGATTGTCTGTTTGAGAAAAAACGCTAATCCTATGGCAGATTTTAACTGTGGGTATGTGTGTGTATGTGTGTGTGTGTGTGGGGGGGGGGGGAGGTGGAGGGAGGTGGGGGCACAGAATAGGGTATGGTTTTTGAACTTTTCAGTCCCTAGATCTGATCTTTAGTGTGATCCTCAGGTATGGCTTCCCCACGTAAACGCCCCACGAAACAAAAAAAATTGCAACTGAACTACCCATTAAAGCAATTTTAGAAAAGAAAAAAAAAGAAAAACAATCTTTTCACACAATTCTTAGTTGTTGTTATTCCCGTAAATAGGGTGTAATTTGTGTGGTCTGGGCCTTAAAAAGGGTATCAATTTTAGAATTTTTAATTATAGTAGGATCAAGATTTAAGAACCTTTGCAGAACACACCAATTCTAAATCAACGGGAGTACCCCCACCGGGTTTAACTGGAGAATACATTGTTATTTTATAACATTCAATTTCCACAGGTGTGGACAACTTTGGTACTGTGTTGGATTTGCCATTCCGCTCGAATTGGTTTATATGCACAGTTTATGGAGTTTGCAAAGTTGTACTACTGTTGTTCCATATGAACCATGACTAAGTCAGTCAAAACAGGAGAAGTGTTGCTGCCAAAAGAATGAAAAAGAAAAGTCTATATTTGCAAAATTGGTTTTATCATTCATTTTGTTAATGCATAATTTTTAAAAGAATTCAATATTCAAAATCAAATTAAATGTGATAGCTGAATTTTTACGGGGGCACCTGAGCATTTATCAGGTTTCCCAGTTTGCAGTGGTAGACAAGATATGGGAATTGAACAGGAAACCTATTAAATTCTAGTGTGACTGCCACATCAAAATTTTAAACTTCACGTCAAAATTGGACGTTGGTTGCTCTTTTCATTTGAAAGGCAAATTGAAATAAGTGATGAAATCAATATTGAATGCAATCATCAAAATGATATTTTTGACTTCACGGAAATGCTTCTCCTAGTTGGCTAAACTAGAATTTCAAGGGGAGTGATGAGAAAGTTCAGGTCACATTAGTCTTTGACAATGTTATGACGAAATTTATCATCAATAAGAGGACAGACGCATAAAAAACTGACGTCAATTTGTTAAATTGAGAGGTAACAGTACATAGTTTGAGATACAAGATGACACTTTTTTGAAAACTAAACATTTAGTTTTAAATTAAAGTTTCAGTTTTAAATTAACGTGTAAAAACTGAATGTTCAATTTTCACATAATCACGCTTTTTCTTTTTTGTTATTATTCTTGCTTTTATTTTCATTTTCAATCGTAATTACTCTTACACACAAATTATATAGCTTTGCTTCAACTTTTTCATTTGACTGACTATGGCATCAGTGATGCCAAAACATGTTTTCTTTGAAATTTTAAAGTGTCATGTTGTATCTGAAGCTAATAATTACTTGTTTCCTGCTACCAGGACCATTTAACAGTACATAATGAGCACCTTATTGTTCAATGACGCTTGTGCATCAATTGCTTGTGACTAATAAAATGTCAGTACTAGGATAGGTCTCATTGCACTGACATGAGAAAGATAAACTAAAATGAATCAATTTTCATTCTTGAAAACTGACCAAACTGTGGATGAAACAGACGCAGTAGCCATCAATTTCTAAAACACGCAGTCGTGGCTGCAATGACATGCACAAATTCTGCCATTTAAGAATAAGGTGTGTAGAATTACTTCCATTTTTACTTACCTTTGAATTTAAATTTCAAGCTCGCGTATACAATCATCAACATCTTTCCTGGTGTTCCCACAATGGAGAAGTGCTTCCTTAATTTGTGACAGCTGATCTGCTGTGAAAACAGCCTTCCAGTATGATCCATCATGAGAGTATCTTACAAAGAGTTCTTCCATTGGGGATATTTCACGTTTTGTTTTAATCCAGATTTCATTGTCTCGCTTAGCGAATTCACAGTTAACTCTCTGAGCCACAAATTTTGAGAATCTTGAAGGCGCTAAGATGTACGGAAAGGAGCCATCATTGCAGTATTTTCCCAGGCCAATCTCATAGGTATTTTGGTTCCCATCTAAGGACACCACATGTTCTCCAAATGGTATGTCGATGACGTAATCTCCTGTTTGTGGAGTCACCTTCATTATTGCGGTTGGTGCATACGCACAAACAAAAGTGTTTCTTGGCATTGCTTTAAGTGTAAAAAGACCAAGACCTGTATTCTCACCACCAATGCCAACCACACTACTCGTGCTCACTTTTAGGAAGGCATCTCCACAGGGCACCATCTCATACTTAGCGTCTTCTGTTTCTTCATCATCGGTTGGGTCTTTCTGTGACCTACATGTTAAAGGAATCATAATAATTATTTGAGGGGTTTGAATGAAAAGGAAGGTAGGTGCTTCCTGACCTTGAGTTCCAAGTTGTTCCAGATTATCTCTATTTTGGCATGTTGCCCTTTTTATATGTAATAATGTGGCAGCTGTGTAGAGTTTTCCAATATAGGTTTTTTGTTCCATTAGGCATTTTAAGCCTGACAAAAATTGGCCTGTTCTTTCAACATCAACCTTGAGTTTTGAACCAGCTGTCAAAGAACTCTGTTTCTTATGTGTTATACCCCCTGAGAATGGAGCTTAAATTGACGCAGCTTGGACTGTAAGGTTAGATAACAACTTCAGCCTCTTAAGACATAATTAGAGTAGCAGTTTTTGTTAACAATTGTCACCACAATAATGTTCTTTTTGAACCAGCTAATTTTTTTCAACTTGATATTCAAATTATGCCATCTGAGTCAAAAGAAAATTGTAGACAAAAAATGCTACGCTGTAACTAACCTGGTGATATCGAAGTACATGCCAAACTGTGGCTGTCTGCCAACCAAGGGTTTACTGTTGTTTTCCAGGGCTTGCGACCTTGTGGTTTGGCTGGAACACAAGGTCTTTTCCATTTGTCTCTCGTGCCAAGGTAAAAGTGGCTTTGAGTCCCTATGTTGTAAATTTTGAATTGGGTATCCCCTGTTTGGCAGCTGGGTGGTTGTACGCTCATTGAATTTCTTTAAGACTAGGTCATCATTATTGGCACTTGTGCATTCAAAGATAAAATTTCGAGATGGACCACACCAAATTGGACCTAACTGATTATTCTTTGCAACTTCTTGAAGTTCCAGTAGTAGGTTATCTTGGCAAAATCTGGTGAACACGTGGCAAAATCCAGTGACAACCAACAAGGCATTGAGTGATAACATAAATGGTTTACTGTTGGTGGCTTCTGACACAGGGAATGGGGACATTAATCTTCTACGGGCCCTGGATTGAATTCCAACCAATGAGTCAAGGTGCCTGATAAACCGTTCTTCTGCATTGTTGGGACTCGAGGAAAATCTAAACCAGAATTCCTTTAAGGGGCGATCGTAAACATCAAAGGGCTCAGAATATCCATCTTTGGTAATTTCCTCACATAAATCACTGGTACCAGTATACGCAAACAGTTTGACAAAAAAATGAATTCCGCACAGGCTCAAATGCCCCATACGTTTACAATAAACATTGCTTAAGTCATCAGTTTTCACAAAATGAATCGAACCACGCTCAGGTGCATCAATTGAATTCAGCCTTACATATTTGACATGACGCTCTTTAAGAGGATCTGGAGAATCAATGTCAATGTTCAAGATCAAGCCATCACCATCATTGGTGCACACAGTGTGATATGGTATGGGAGCAGAGAGTTTTGGGCTTTCTCCGTCGTCACTAATAAAAGATTCAAATGGACTCAACCTTTGGTGTGCATCAGAAACATTAACTGGGACGTGACAGTCATGGTGTATTTTGTCTGGGAGGAACGAGGTCACATGACGCACATCTGCACTGGCAAGATGGCTCATTGGTTCATTCACAAAAGCAAGCAAGGGAAAGTTGGACACTGTTTGAGAAATTGTCACTTGATCTTGGAGGCAAGAGGAGGATGCAGCAAGTTCTTCTATGTCATCCAGTTTCTCGAGTAATGATGATCTTTTTGGACGTCCCCTGGATCGTGTCTGTTCTAATTCATTGCCCTGTTCCTGTTGTATTCTGTTGTGTACCCTAATGCAC
Organism: Siderastrea radians; assembly: GCA_964017195.1. NCBI lineage: Eukaryota > Metazoa > Cnidaria > Anthozoa > Scleractinia > Rhizangiidae > Siderastrea > Siderastrea radians. The sequence continues at coordinate 22,282 of CAXHKT010000140.1, forward strand.
TCTGATAGAAAGTTTCCAATTGAATATGACTGCTGTATAGCTAGCTGGAACCGCTGCTGTAATGCTTGATGGAGTTTTGATATTACCTTTGGATATAAGAAGAACACACATTATAACAGTAAGTTAACTACAACTGCACTTCACATCCAATAATGGTGTTAACTTGGAAAACTGGTGGTGCTTGCAACTGATTACCGAATGCAGCTGATGGCAGTTGTGTGTAAGTACTGTACATTATACATAGGTGCCTGTAGTGGTGATGGTTTTTGTGTTGAGAACACTTTTAGCAATGTGTATTACGAATAGATTCCATTTGGCTGTACATGTGTACTATGATAACGCTCAGATGACATCATCTTTGATGAGTGTGATGCTGTCCTTGGACAAAGCATCCCTTTGGCACTTGACACACACACCGCCAAATGGAATATATTTGTTTTATACATAGTCATATACATCTTTATTTATTTATGCCAGGGTGATCCAGTCAGAGATAAAACTGACTCTATTATCAGAAGGAGCCATTGGTTTGATATCAGTTACATGTACAAATTCTGTATTTGCAAATCCCTCATGTTTTGGCCTGACGTAGTGACTCATACAACTGAATTTTGACCTTGATATCTGATATGTTACCAAATCAATTTACAGTGTAACACTTGAGACAAAAAATAATTGTATTATACCTGTTTTCTCTCCTCAGAGGATTCATCCGAGTCCAGAAGATTTGTTACGTCTGCCTCTGAAAACTCAATATAGGTGTTTGGAGAGAGGTCTGGATTGAAATGACAGCCGGCCAAGTACAACAGGTACAGATTGGCCTTTTCTGGTGGATCCTTGCACTTCTTCAGCTGTTCTTGTAGATATTTCAGCTCCCTGTTGTCAGCAAAGGGATTTGGTGGTTGTGGTGGCTGGAGTGGCAAATTTGTAAGTGTTGAAACCTGTTGATGGAAATTTTGACAGTAAGGCTTAGAGTCGACCTTGTAAAGCTGCAATTATGCTCAAACTTCTTCTTATAGTAGATGCATAATCCCTTTTTCACCAATTTACCTTAGCAACTCAGTAGCTATAACTAATTTTTTTGGTTTCAGTTTCCCAACTGTACAGCACTGCGCCTTCTTTAGAAAGTAAACTCTTTAGTATATCTCATCTAGTAAAGCAAGCAAGCAGTTGGAGGATTTCTATGTGAGAAAAGTTACTTTCAATTACCCTGTCGGTCTTTTCCCTCACACGTCTCTTCCTCTTTGTAACTTTCTTTGCAGGTGATGTTTCAGCACTTTCTGCAATCCAAGCAGTATTCAAAGATTGGAAACAAAATTCACTGAGTAGCATCTCATGATGTTGGTTCAAGGACGTTTAAACAGGAAAGGACAGGACAGCACAGTATACCAAACAATCAATCAATCAATCAATCAATCAACAACTTAATTTAACAAGTGTGACACCTAACAGCAGAGTTGATAGACCTGTGGCCCTCTTAAAATATACAAATGCAAACAATGCATAGCATAATTTCTCTAGTGAAAATTCCATTATTTTTGGTTTATGATTAGGAGGGCTCAAACTTATGTTAAGCAAACACTGAAGAAGAAAGGCTGTGCCTTTGGAAAAATTGGATTTTCAATAACATGCCCTTGTATCCTTTTGGCTCAGGGCTGTTGTTACTGTATTAGGACATTTACTTTTGGTGCTCACCTGTTTGTGAAACTATGTCCATTTCCTGTGCAGTATTCTCTTCAGGCTGTGGTTCTTTAAACAGGAAATAAGTAATGACGTCATAGGTGGTCACAGTATGCATAATTTCTCTAGTTAAAATTCCATTAATTTTTGTTTGTCATTAGGAGAACTCAAACCTATGTTAAGCAAACACTGAAGAAGAAAAGCTGTGCCTTTCGAAGAATTGGATTTTCAATGACAGGCCTGATGCCCTTGTATCCTTTTGGCTCAGGGCTGTTGTTACTGTATTAAGGCTGTCAGCTTAAAGTGCAGTGAAGAGGAATGGTGAATTTCCTTCAAGTTAAAAGGAAATAAGTGATGACGTCATACGCGGTTAAAGTGTGGAGGCAAATAAATGCTTATTATTATTATTATTATTATTATTATTAAATCAGAAATCCAAGATCAGTTATCAGTAATGCGTATTGTGATATTGCTATGGCAACAGTTTAGCCTCCAGGTCTCTTTCTTGCATGAATGACATTCCCCCAATGAATGACATTTATAGAGTCACAAATGGTAATATTTGGTTCAAAGCAGAAAGAGACTGGAGCTAAGATTGTTGCCATGGCAATGTCACAATATGCCTCTTGTTGTGTATTTCTTAATGCACAATATTGCTACCAAGTTTCAATTGTCTTTATCCATTCTTTTCTGAGATTTGTCTCTATGCTGTAACCACTTATGACATCATCAAAATTATTTCTAATTTGCATAATACAAAAACTTGAATATCTCTGGAATGACTCAAGATATTACAAAACAGTAAACACCATCGTTCTTCACTTTGAAAGGCCTAAGAAAGAAGCTAACTTAGGTTTCACTTTATAGGCACTTACATGTAAATGCATTCTTTGGCTGAGAAAAGAGGTTTTTAATGCTTAAATGTGCCAGAATACAGAAAATTATTCACAGTGCGATGTCTATCAATTGCAGAGCTGGCTGTTGTGGAAAGGAGAAATAAAAGAAGTATCGGTCGCCGTTGATCTGTCCTTTGCGTGTCCCTCAATTTCCTTGAGTTTCCTCTGCAGTTCAAAAATGGATTTGACATTTCCCAGAAGAAAAGATAAAAGCGCTTCAAATTATTTTGATGTGATTTAATATCCTTCAGCAAATTCTTCGGTACAGAGACAAATGAGCTCTTTTTCATACTGAAGTGGCCTTTTTGTTTACCACTCAAACCTATGCTAAACATGCAGGCCTTCCCTTCTATCCTATTAGTTCAGGGCTGTCATTGAGTTTTGAATCAGCTGTTGCCACCTGTTACACCCATAACAAACTTGTTGCTTTGTGAGTAAATTGAACCAACAAGGCAATTTTATCCTTAACAATGAAGTCCCAAGAAGCATACTCAGCCATAACAGGTGTTTCTTGGGTTACGTCCCTTAATGACAGCCCTGTGGTTCGTACGTTTATAGCTTATTAATACTTTATAACAAGATCTTTTGCTTCCATCTTGTTCTGTTGGTCTATCAACTGTGTTGTTCCAGAAAATACTCCCCCCAAGGAGGGTTTTTTTGGTTTGGACCCCCCCCCCCCACCCCTCTGGAAATTTTAGCTTAGGCTCATACTTTCCTTTAGAGATTTTGGCCTTAAAAACCCCCCTCCCCATTTGAAATTTCCAATGACCCTCTGTGGTGGGAGAATAGATATTTTCTGGAACCACACATTACAGTTTTGGTGCTCACCTATTTGAGAAACAATCTCTGTTTCCTGCGGGGTGCTCTCATCAGGCTGTGGTCTTTTTCGTGAAATGCTCTCTTCACCTTGGGAGTCTATAAAAAACATAGTTATGGTTTGTTAGTTCAAGCATCCCCTTACTCTCAATGTGAATAAATTTGTCTTTTTTTAGGCACTTAAACCCTTTAAGCCCTGACAGTGACAAAAGTGAAGTTTCTCTTTACATTGTCACTACTTGTTCAAACATTGAAGTGATGAGAAGAAAATAAGTGATCATTAAGGATAAGATATTTTGATATTTAGCGAAATTCTCCTTATTGGTTCTACAAGAAAAGTGCCAAGATGCAGTGGGCATTTACTTTTGGTGCTCACCTGTTTGTGAAACTATGTCCATTTCCTGTGCAGTATTCTCTTCAGGCTGTGGTTCTTTAAACAGGAAATAAGTAATGACGTCATAGGTGGTCACAGTATGCATAATTTCTCTAGTTAAAATTCCATTAATTTTTGTTTGTCATTAGGAGAACTCAAACCTATGTTAAGCAAACACTGAAGAAGAAAGGCTGTGCCTTTCCAAGAATTGGATTTTCAATGACAGGCCTGATGCCCTTGTTTCCTTTTGGCTCAGGGCTGTTGTTACTGTATTAAGGCTGTCAGCTTAAAGTGCAGTGAAGAGGAATGGTGAATTTCTTTTTTGCAAAATCCTCTCTTGTTCTAGAGATAGTCAAGTTAAAAGGAAATAAGTGATGACGTCATACGTGGTTGAAGTGTGGAGGCAAATAAATGCTTATTATTATTATTATTATTATTATTATTAAATCAGAAATCCAAGATCAGTTATCAGTAATGCGTATTGTGATATTGCTATGGCAACAGTTTAGCCTCCAGGTCTCTTTCTTGCATGAATGACATTCCCGCAATGAATGACATTTATAGAGTCACAAATGGTAATATTTGGTTCAAAGCAGAAAGAGACTGGAGCTAAGATTGTTGCCATGGCAATGTCACAATATGCCTCTTGTTGTGTATTTCTTAATGCACAATATTGCTACCAAGTTTCAATTGTCTTTATCCATTCTTTTCTGAGATTTGTCTCTATGCTGTAACCACTTATGACATCATCAAAATTATTTCTAATTTGCATAATACAAAAACTTGAATATCTCTGGAATGAATCAAGATATTACAAAACAGTAAACACCATCGTTCTTCACTTTGAAAGGCCTGAGAAAGAAGCTAACTTAGGTTTCACTTTATAGGCCCTTAAATGCATTCTTTGGCTGAGAAAAGAGGTTTTTAATGCTTAACTGTTTGAGGTTTCTTTAAACAATAATATGAGATTTATATGTCAAGAAATGTGCCAGAATACAGAAAATTATTCACAGTGCGATGTCTGTCAATTGCAGAGCTGGCTGTTGTGGAAAGGAGAAATAAAAGAAGTATCGGTCGCCGTTGATCTGTCCTTTGCGTGTCCTTCAATTTCCTTGAGTTTCCTCTGCAGTTCAAAAATGGATTTGACATTTCCCAAGTTATCAAATTATTCAAATTATTTTGATGTGATTCAATATCCTTCAGCAAATTCTTCGGTACAGAGACAAATGAGCTTTTTTTCATACTGAAGTGGCCTTTTTGTTTACCACTCAAACCTATGCTAAACATGCAGGCCTTCCCTTCTATCCTATTAGTTCAGGGCTGTCATTGAGTTTTGAATCAGCTGTTGCCACCTGTTACACCCATAACAAACTTGTTGCTTTGTGAGTAAATTGAACCAACGGGGAAATTTTATCCTTAACAATGAAGTCCCAAGAAGCATACTCAGCCATAACAGGTGTTTCTTGGGTTACGTCCCTTAATGACAGCCCTGTGGTTCGTACGTTTATAGCTTATTAATACTTTATAACAAGATCTTTTGCTTCTATCTTGTTCTTTTGGTCTATCAACTGTGTTTAAATGATAAGATCAAATGATCAATCCCTGCTTTTCAATATCAAAAGGAATTTTCTTGTTACATGCACTTCCAGAAAATACCCATACCCATCTTGTGGAAGGTCATCACCGACTTTGAGATGTTTGGACACCTGATCAAACACTCTTTCGAGTGTCCGATAAAGCTCAAGCCAATGATAATTCTTGGATAAGTTCAAAGAAAAAGTTCGCAAAATTTTATGCTAATTAAGATCAGGTATCCAAACCACCCCTATGTAAGTAACTTCCTTTGTTTTCTCTACAAGAATTGTTTATGACTTGGATAATTTCAAAAGGACCGTTGTCATGGGAGGTCATTCGAAATTCCGAAAAGGGGGTCTCTTGAATTTTCAGAGGGGTAGGTGTGGTGGGAACAGGGGCGGGGGCAAACAACATTACGTCAAAAATCAACACCGTTTCTTGACTGGTTAGATCAAATAAATATACAGTTTCCCTCACTTTCAATGTGAAACGATATAAAGAATTCAAAAGCTTCGGGGAGTTAATCTCAGTCATAGAAGATTTCTGGTCAGATACTTTATTTATTTCAGTCAGGGTAATCCCTTCACATTTGAGTAAGTTGATGGTGAAAAAACAATATTGCCCGCCTTGTTATTTAACAGTACATTGTGGCCTTCTTTAACTGTCAAGTAGAACGCTTTACGTTTATCAAACATTACCTGTTCCAGGGCGAGTCTCAGCTACATGTGACTGCTGATCTGGTTGGTGCGGGATTAGAGTTTCTTGAGAGAAATAAAACACAAATTTAACACACCAATTGAATAGATTAACTCCATATCACTCGTTTAATGTATGAGAAAAATATTTTCAAGGTCAAAATAACGGTAAAACCGAAGGTGGATCTAGCGGAGACGCTTCAACTTGAAAAACTGAATTCTGTCACGAAAACTGAACGATTCTGGTTGTTGAATTTACAGGGAACGAAAATGGTGTTTTAAAAACATTTATTGCATATAATTTTGTCGTTATTACGGTGCGTAATAGCTGCCTTTTTAAGATTTTCTGTACCTCGATCGCGTAATAAAATTCTCCATCTGCGTGTGCATTTTATAGACAGTTATTTTTCTTAAATAGGTAAAAATAAGGAAAGGCAACAAGGAACGTTACCGGTCGCCGTTGATGTGTTCTTTGCGTGTCCTTCAATTTCCTTGATTTTCGTCTGTAGTTGTTCGAAAATGGATTGGACGTTCTCCGGAAGTAAAGATAAAAGCGCTTCGAATTGTTTTGATATTGAAACAATATCCCTTAGTAAATTCTTCGGTACAGAGACAAATGAAATTTGTTCCATACTGAAGCGATCCTTGTAAAGAATAATTAAAATTGATCAGTTTTTTGTATTTAAAGATCAAACTGTTTTTACGTACAGCCAATAGCATTACAGAACGTCGTAACTATAGGACGCCTTTGAACGCGTTACTAAGGAAGTAAAACGACACTTCCAGCGCTAGCATATGTGGGAATTTGAAGGCGGTAACCTTTCGTTGAGTTTGCAGAAAGTTACAGTTTGGGATGAAAAACGAACACTAGTTCGAATTTAAATTATTCTGCACCTTTTCTATTTGAAACAGAGAAACAAAGCATTGTCAGAGAAACAAAGCATTGTCAGTCTCACTTGTTCTCGATAAATCCTTATCTAGCAGATAACAGGTATCGGTGGTTGTACCTTTTTAAAGCAATTTACCCGGCGAGTTTGCCTGCCTTTGATAACTGGAGCCTGCCTGCCGTGAATTTTTGCCGGATTAATTTTCTTTATGCGCCCACTTCAAGATAGCGGACCTTTGCGTTTTGCTTTTAATTATTTTGAAAAAAGTATCGTGTGGCACTAAATTTTTGCGTTCCGCCAAACAGATGCCGCAAACATTTTCTCCGCAAAAGTTTACCTCACTGTCGAAATTACATACAAGCATCATCTTTTACATGAACAAAAAGAAATTGCAGTAGGCAAACCGTAGAACTATTTAGCGCTGCTCTAATAAGGCTTACAGAAAAGGAGCTCGTGTGAAGGTACTCTATTGCCGGTTTACTAAAAGCAGTTTTTCCCAATCGCAAAAATTAGTTCCCGTAAAACACAAAAATCGCACATCTGCAAAATAAAACTCTCGCAACAAATTTAGTGCTACACGGTATTACGTGTTCAGATTCAGAAGGCGTCAAACGCATGAAGTTTAAGACGCTCAAAGTGTTGTGACCTAATAATCGCCAAGGGCCTTTATTAAATTATTGGGCCAGTTTGTGGAAACGTTTATCACATACGGGGTGATGCTCATTCTACAAAGCTGTTCGTTTAAATAAAGCAAACTTTCACTCTTAAAAACTTCTTTGTTTACAAGATAGTGTGAATCGTGTCCGAAGTCGTCTCGAAAAGTTTTTCGGGGCTTTCAAGAAACGCGCGCCGGGTCAGAGATATTTCGCTTTCTAATAAAACGGTATTTTTGCGCCGCTAAGGCTATCTGAATCCAAAAACAAAAAATAGGGGTAACCACGCATTTTTCAGGGATTATTGAGTTTTTGTATGTTAAAGTTGTTTTTTTTTAATTGTGGTTGCTAAATTATCTCAGAAAAATGCGTGTTTACCCACATTTTTGTTTTTAGTTTCCAATAGGTCTTGCTAAGAACTGCGTTTTCCCCATGGTCATAACCTTTGCAAAAATGGCTCTGTACTAGGACGCATCCTCCTTACAGGTATCGAGCAGGCTGATCTAAGCAGGAGATTGGGATTTCCACCGGGACAGAGAGAGAAAAAACAGAAAGAATAAAACAATACAAATTAAATCATTTGCCATCTTTAATTACCAATCTAAAGTCAAATTGTTTTCACAAGGAAGATATTAACCGTATGAAGCAAGTTTAACATAGGAACGAAAATACAACATGATGTAGAATTCATGGGGGGGGGGGGAGGGAAGTTGTTCCAAAATGATTTTTGCGTAACTGAAACACGTTCTGTCTTTTGTTTTTTTGTTTTTTGTTGTTGCTTATTCTGTGGCCCTCGTAAAGTCATTCGTGGTTATTTTATTAAATTGTATTTTATAACACGAACTAAAAAGGAAATATCTACAGGATTAAACAAGCTAAGTCGTGCTTTCCCCTCATTCGTTAAGGAAATCCATATTCTGTCGAAATTTAGCTTCACAACAGATTCATGGCCGGTTTGAAACACCCAGCTCTAAAAATCCGTTGCAAAACTTCTTTCGCCAGAGGTGAAGACGCAAGCACTTCTCAAACCTTGTCCTTGTTTGTAGCGAATCTCTATAAAACAAATCTCAGTTGTGCTTCCCATTCCTCTTGGCCGGATAAATCAGAACACGGCTCAAGATTGGTGGGCCACGCAAACTGCTGAAGTGCATGCGCCACATCAATGTTAAAATACCAATGACCACAGTAAGTGGGCGAAGGATTAACTAATCCAGTACTTCTACAGAGATAAGGTTTGCCGAATTTTCGTAATGATCTCTGATAGTTACGTAGTTTCTTTTTAAGGCAACGATAACTTGGACGCTCCTGCAATAACTTGTAAAAAGCAGGGTGTGAAATAACACTGGCATAAAACTTTGCAATATGTATGAAGCCGCAATTATAGAGCTCGAATGCAAAAAGAGGTCCGACTGGTGAGTTTGACACCGCGCCCTGAGGCAAGCGATACCTTAAGAAAGCATACAAAACTCTTTCTTTGACCAGGATATAGCCACATAGGCGTACGAAGGAAACTAAATCATCTCCGAAAGACAGCAAGGTTCGTTTAAACTCTAGCAAGTCCAAAAAAATTTCCACGGCTTCTGATGAGAACTCGCACGGTAGGCAAAAAATTCTGCGGTCATGATGCCCCACACAAAAACTGCATTCCCTTTTGGGTGAAATGTTACGTATCAACGTCGCGTAGTATTCACTGACGAACGAAATTATCCTATATGAAACTGTGCGAGAGTAGTATTCACTTGGCAAAGAAATCGTACACTTTTCCTGGCTCATGAGGTATGTCTGATAAAGTTGAGGAAGCAGGTTTATTTCTCTCATAACAAGCGCGAAACACGCGTCCCGCTCTTGGATCATCATCGCCATATGGTCCAATAAATCTATCGAAAAACAAACCAAGATAAACAAAAATTATTCATCGCGCAGTCAGAGTAGTAAGACAACAACCTCATTTCACGTCACGTCTTTGGCCTAACTTGATTGTGAATGTCTAATTTTGGAGTTCTGAGCTCATAGATGCCGCTTGAATAATGATATTCTATGTCGACTGGGTAAATAATTGATTTTGCACTTTCCCTGTAGCTTTTCCCAGCTTCCAGCTTAAATTTGCAAGGTTCGACTTCGGTAAAATGCGCAAGGAAAACTGTTTTGCGGTCTTGGGAGAACTTAAGAACTTTGGCGACAAATACTTCGGGATTGCTTAAAGTTGAGTTGGAGGCCACGAGAGCAACAAGTTCACCGTTCGAAGGCAGAGTCTCTAAATAGCCATTGTCATCTTCATCGCTCAAAATTTCAATTTCCTCACTTTCCATCGCGCGCGATGCCATGCCGCCAAGAAAATCGATTGCTCTCGCTTTCTTCTCGGCCAAGGGGCGTTCATCGTAATGTCTCTTTTGAGTACGCACCGAATGTTTCATTACAGCCGCTAACGACTCACGAAGAGAATAGTCTCCGCTCTGTGGCAATGATAAAAAGTAGTCAATTACACATTTCCGAAGGTCGTTTGTGGTTAACTTGACCGAAAAGTGTTTGTCGAAAAGTGTTGAAATATAATTGGAGTAAGACGCTTCAGTGAAAGGCGATCCCTTTTGGTTCACAAAGAAATAATCATGCGTTTTGCCCATAAGAAGTTTTGGTCTGAACGTTTGACGGTACAATTTTAGATAATAGGTCAGAAAGGGAAGCTCTGTTAAGGACGTGTAGTTTGGTCCGTAGGTGCTTTTCGTCTTATAATCACCTTCGAGCAATACCACAGTATCGTCTTGATCGTTGAAACAAATAAAATTCTGGTCTGTGCATTGCTCGAGACTTTGGCCAGAGGATAGCCTAAGCGTAACATACTCCTTCACGCGGCCTGGATTCGCTGAACAATACAGTAACAGCAGACATAAGTTCATGCCGCACCTCGCTTGATCTATGCCGGATAGTTCGTCAAGTCGCCATTTTAGTTCTCTGCAAAGTTCTAAAAATCTCTGGATAAACGATTTTTTTGTCTGCGTAAGGTTTTGTCGCCTGAACAGCTAGACGTTGCTTTTTGGCCGTAGTTTCGAGTTGTCTCTGAATAGTCCGTAACTTCTCTATTGAGACCATGCAAACCGAAGACGAATGTTCGTCCGCGTTTAGGACTTTAACGACACTTAAGAAAGAAGAAATGTACCTGCTAGCGGTGATGGCCTTTAAATTTCGTTGTTCAGTGACGAACTGTATAAACTCTTGAACTAAACTTGGGTTGCCACAAAGAGAGAGCCCTGGCTCTAGATCCCTGACATATTTCACATACCACAGAAAACCCGCAACCCTTTCAATAATTTTGTTCAACGTTGACGGTTGTAGTGGGCCTCCTTGGCGATTTAAGTTTAATTCCTGAGAAAAGAAACGCCTAACCTTTTTCATGTCGCTTCGAAGCTGAGGTGTCATTTCAGAGTCTGTTAAAACGTGAGATTTTCTTTGGTCGCTACGATTTCTCTTCTGAGATAAACCTTGAGAATCGGTATTTTCTTCGCTTTCACCTGCATTGAAATGACCGGTGTTACGCCGAGTTTCTGTGCCATCCTGGTCTGGTTTTGGCTGCGTTTTACAGTTTTCGGTAGCAGAAGCGGCTATTTCACTATTTTCCTCTCTACCTGGAAAAAATGGGTCACCAATCGATACCGTCTCATTTTTAGCCGGAGTTTGAAACCCGCTGTAATGTTTGGTTAGCGCATTGATCTGCCCTTGGAGAGCCAACGGTATATCCTTGGCTTTTTGAACGAGGACTTGTGACGGTATTGACAGAATGCACCAAGTTATCGTTGCGTGAATCTATTGTACTAGTAGACTCATTGCTATTCTGTCGCAAGCTATCAGGCACTGCGGTACAAACATGCGATGGAAATGGAAACAAGGTGCCTGTGAAAGGACTTCTATTTACGTTAAACAGTCTAATCAAATCGCTTTCACCTGCATTGAAATGATCGGTTTTACGCCGAGTTTCTGTGCCATCCTGGTCTGGTTTTGGCTGCGCTTTACAGTTTTCGGTAGCAGAAGCGGCTATTTCACTATTTTCCTCTCTACCTGGAAAAAATGGGTCACCAATCGATACCGTCTCATTTTTAGCCGGAGTTTGAACCCGCTGTAATGTTTGGTTAGCGCGTTGATCTGCCCTTGGAGAGCCAACGGTATATCCTTGGCTTTTTGAACGAGGACTTGTGACGGTATTGACAGAATGCACCAAGTTATCGTTGCGTGAATCTATTGTACTAGTAGACTCATTGCTATTCTGTCGCAAGCTATCAGGCACTGCGGTACAAACATGCGATGGAAATGGAAACAAGGTGCCTGTGAAAGGACTTCTATTTACGTTAAACAGTCTAATCAAATCGCTTTCACTGATTAACAAGAAAGGCCCTGGTTCAGTACCGAATTGTTTTTCCAAAATCTTACTCTCTTCGTCGCTGGCGTTTAAGATTTCTACAGATAAAAAGTTGACCCAGTCATTTAATGCCATATCTGAAACTCTAGAAAACAACTTTCTCCGTGCTTCAGATACACAGTAAAAAACTTGGTTTTCACGTTTGATGGCACACAAATTTCCGAAAACTACTGCCATATTCGAAACAATATTACACTTTCAGATTTACACACTATATTGCCATAGGCTGTGACATTTGTTCCATCGCCGTTGCATTCGAATTCAACAGACAGGCATTACCGTCCGGCTTACCACGCTTCTTTCTTGGGTTAAATTGGGTTCATTTTCTTGTGGTTCTGCCCACTCCTGCCGAAGAGATAAAAGAATAGTTATAAACAGAAAACAACAACAACAACAACTTGTGACTATGACTTGTGACTTATGGCGATAACTCTGCCAAGAATGTGAGAAAATCGAACCTTTTTTCGTCCTGTGTGTTAATCTAAGTAGCTTTGAGCATTACTAACAAATTCCCTCGCAAGAAAAGCATTTCAGAACAAACTACTAAATCCTGCGAGTCCGGGTTTACCCTAACCCTAACCCTAACCTAAGCTAAACGTAGCCCAAAACCCTGGACTGTAGGTCGCGGTTGGAGTAAGGGTTTACGATCAGAGAGATAACCGTGACCCGAAGCACGGTTTATCAACCTTTAGTGCCAGACCCTAGTAAATGGTTAGCAACCCCTCCGATCAACCCTTTACACTGATATCATTATTGAGAAATCAACTCTACAAATGAAAAAATGAGAGGGTGATTAACTCAGCTAAAGAGAGAGAAAATGAGGAATAACTGTACTCACATTCGCACTTCATATTTCAGTAGCTACGTACGGCAATCAGGCCAACCACAGCAAAAGTAAACCTGAACAACACGAGAAAACAAAACGTACATCACAACGTGACTGGTAGCTTCTCTTTTTGTTTAGGGGTGGGGGGGGGAAAGGCGTTTCTTTGTTCGTTTCATTTTTCTCACCAAATACCGAATGAGCTCTAAAACAAACTTTCAAAGCAAGGTTTCAACGTGGTTTAACAAAACTTCGGTCTAAAATTATTTCAACCTGAATTTTTGTCCATTTATGAGCGATTTTATCATCGAATAACGTGAAACTCCAAGTTTCTTGTCATTTATTTCGATTCCTAAGTTAAGCTAAAACCTAGCCCGAAAACCCTGGAGAATACTTCCTGGCTGCTTGTAGGCCCTTTAATGGGGTACATTTTCATCGGTAGGGTTTACGATCCCAGTGAATCACCCTGAGATAAATTCGTTTAGATAGCGGCAAGGGTTGAAGCTGACAGCCCCCAACCCTAACCCTAAACTTAAGCTAAACGTATGGAGTTAGGGTTTACGATCAGAAAGATAACCGTGACCCGAAGCACGGTTTATCAACCTTTAGTGCCAGACCCTAGTAAATGGTTAGCAACCCCTCCGATCAACCCTTTACATTGATATCATTATTGAGAAATCAACTTTACAAATGAAAAATGAGAGGGTGATTAACTCAGCTAAGGAGAGAGAAAATGAGGAATAACTGTACTCACATTCGCACTTCATATTTCAGTGGCTACGTAGTACGGCAATCAGGCCAACCACAGCAAAAGTAAACCTGAACAACACGAGAAAACAAAAACGTTAGTACATCACAACGTGACTGGTAGCTTCTCTTTCCCTCTTTTTGTTTAGGGGTGGGGGGGGGGGAAGGGGTTTCTTTGTTCGTTTCATTTTTTCTTACCGAATACCGAATGAGATCTAAAACAAAGTTTCAAAGCAAGGTTTCAACGTGGTTTAACAAAACTTCAGTCTAAATTTATTTCAACCTGAATTTTTGTCCATTTATGAGCGATTTTATCATCGAATAACGTGAAACTTCCGGTTTCATGTCACTTATTTCGAATCCTAAGTTAAGCTAAAACCTAGCCCGAAACCCTGGAGAATACTTCCCGGCTGCTTGTAGGCCCTTTTAATGAGGTACATTTTTATCGTTAGGGTTTACTATCCGAGTGAATCACCCCGAGAAGAATTCGTTAGATAGCGGCAAGGGTTGAAGCTGACAGCCCCCACCCCTACGAAACCAAACACAAACAGTGAAAAAGACAAGAAATACTTACATTCACACTTTAATCACTTTACAGAAACAACATGACCAGGCCAACAAAATCAAAATGAAAGCTGAAACAAACGAGAGAGGAAAATCCGTTGGTTCCTAATTTACATACCGAGTGCTAGAGAGCTTACGCGTGTTTCGTGTATGGCGTCTGACTAAAACTCGCACAGGCTAGCTTTAGGGAAAACTAGTGCCTCTCCACTGGCGAGTAGGCCAGTAAAGAGGTTCAATCGTTGCCGTTGTTAAGTATCTTTCGCCATGCAGAGTTCGAAGTTTAACTGATATTTGGAGTGAAGAGAACAGGGCGAGATAACTAAAAAATGGCTCTTATTTCGCAAGGCCAAGCCCCCCTGCGTCTTCTCCGTCGTTGCATTAAACGAGAACAGCACTTTTGTTCGATTTCTCTGTCAAGATTGTACGTTTACAACAATGCTGTGACCTTAATTTTTCGCCCGCAAAGGAGCAATGCGAACAGTTCAAAGTTTATCACTTACCAAAACGGAGGGCGCACGACAGAACGAAAACAGAAGGAAGATTAGATCAGCAAATCACTCCTGAAGAGATACATTGTTTTGTGTAACGTTGCTTTAATCATCCTTGCTTGATTACTGAACTGTAGGAATGATGAAAATACAAATTATTGCAATGCAAAGAAAAGCAAAACGAAACAAAAATGTAAGGCAAGAAACCAAAGCTTCGTTGCTAACCAGAGAGCTACTCACCATTTCTAACGCTCCACTTAAGCCGCTCTCCTCTCCGTGCAAGGAATACGCCTCCAAACCTCGTCAAGACCATTTAACGAACGCGCCCCCTGCACTGCCAAAGAGCAAAACAGCGTTATCAATAAAAATCTGTATCATATTAGCATCCTATTGGTTAGCAGAAGGCACAGCAGTCAAGTCACGTAATTGGCACGAGCTATTTTTTGAGAATAAGCGTCACTCCGGAAAGTTGAAAGGATTACCGCGGGTGAAACCTCCCAGAGTTAATTCATCATAGGGTGGAAAGTAATGCATTTTCAAACCCCAGGCAGAAAAACGCATTTTCCCTTTATTTCCAACTCTGAACCCCTCCACCACCTTTCGTTATTTCCCGGTTTCTACTTGCGCATAATTTGGGATATACATCAAATTGGGAAGTGTTTGCTGTTTACAACTGATCTGCTGTCATAATATCGTGCATCACTTCCCGCGGCTTCTAACGAAGGCGCCTTCCTGTCTAGCAGTGTCGTAACAGTTCATTAGTCGACGCGGCTTATTCTTGAACCCTTAAGGAGAACTCACAAGAAGTGCGGGCTGTTAAAAATGAACTGTCACAAATGTTCATTTTGGTTAAGGCGGGAGCGTTTCCGGCCGAAACGTCATAAGGCAGGTTAAAAAACAGGGTTCGAAATTCCTTTTCAACCCCCGGATTTTTTACTTCTAATCCGTTCCAATGCATCAATAGGGAGCTTAAGCAACCACGACGGCAACGCCAAGGAAAACATCACTTTAAAAATGACTTCCAAATATTTCAAACTTTCAACTCGTTCAATCTGTCTAATATAGCCGAACAATCCAGGAGCTGACTCTGTAAGGACGGTGTTACAGTTCAGGTAGAAAAAAGAAAATTTACTGACGTGTGTTCACGTTCTACATAAAACTTTGAATTTCGTCTTTTCACGTTGTTGTTTTGCAGAGGACGGCAAAAAAATGTACCAAACTCTGTATCACACGTGCAGAGTCTTTGTTTTGCTAATTAAACCTTTTGTTTTGTGACGTTCTCTTCAGCCGTCGCCGTCGTGTTTGCTTAAGTTCCCTATTGACTTGAGGGGGCGCCCTTAGGGGTGGGGTTACTTAAAAATTAAGTCCAATAAAACGGTTGAGTAAAAAATTTGCCCTGCATATCTGGCGGGATTGTTCTCGCAAAATTTGAGCGGCGGAGGCGAGCAGGGAATAGGGTGAGGAAGACAACACCTTCAGCTACTCAGGCTATAAAAAATTGAAACAGAGAGTTACTGAGTAAGAAAGAGAGGGAGAGAAAGAGAGAGAGACGGGGGAAAGGGAGAAGGGGAAAAACGTCTTCTCTGTTGTGCTGATCAGCTGTTGCTGACTGTAATCAGTTCGCGGCTTGGGACTCTTCCATGCCTGAGAAAAAAAACAAAATAAATATAATATATCAGTAGAACCCTGTTTCTCTATGTTGATTTGTTAAATAGCTCAGTCCTCCACAGAGGCTAAGAAGCCTACCAGAATCTAACGGAACCTTAACCGTTCAATTATTTTAGCGTTGTACCACTAACCAAAAAGCCTACTTGTTAGCCCTTATGCACCTAGCTGACTGTTCTCGCTACTGATCTTTCTAAACAAAAAGGTTTTGGCAGGCACAACTGAGCACTTGTTTCACTGAGCGGAAAGAGTTAGCGAGCTGCGGAACTGGTTAGCTTCAAAACGCGGCTTGTTTTTGGCTCTAGAAAAGAAATCTTTCACTGTTTAGCGCTCCAAAAGGCCCGCTTGTTCAGAGAAACGTCAGCTTCAAACCGTTTTGGGCCTGTCTCTGGTGCCAGGCACGCACAAGAGCTTGTTTGACTGAGCTGCAGAACAGAGTTTTTTGTCTCGCTGAATAAGGTGCCTTTTTACCGCGGCAAAATAAAGGCCCGCTTGTGTTAGTTCAGTCGAGAAAACAAAACGTCAGCTTAAACGCGTTGCGCGTTGGCAGCCACAACTGAGCACTTGTTTCACTGAGCGGAAA
>CAXHKT010000142.1:0-109836 GCA_964017195.1 Siderastrea radians
GGACTCCCATGAGCCTAGAAACCACACGGGAGAGAAAAGAGAAGGGAGGGGAGAGAGGGGAGAAGAAAAAAGGACTGCTGGCACTCATGATTTTTATATTGCCTACTTTGGAGATAGTTTCTGAACGACCAAAAAGTGCTCGCGACACACCGCTCGGGCACCTCAGCCGAGCGGTACCGTTTTCAAAAATCCGGGTATATATTGGCATGAAATGGGCTAAAATGGCCAAGAAATGCTGAAGAGGCCGCTCATCAGCCAGAATTCGGTCATTTTTTGCCATCTGACAACAATTGCTTGCGATATCTACCTGGATTTTTGAAAAGGTGGCTCCTGAAGATTTGCCCACTTTGGCCGGAACGACACCGAAACCGGATTTTTTGGACTCCCATGAGCCTAGAAACCACACGGGAGAGAAAAGAGAAGGGAGGGGAGAGAGGGGAGAAGAAAAAAGGACTGCTGGCACTCATGATTTTTATATTGCCTACTTTGGAGATAGTTTCTGAACGACCAAAAAGTGCTCGCGACACACCGCTCGGGCACCTCAGCCGAGCGGTACCGTTTTCAAAAATCCGGGTATATATTGGCATGAAATGGGCTAAAATGGCCAAGAAATGCTGAAGAGGCCGCTCATCAGCCAGAATTCGGTCATTTTTTGCCATCTGACAACAATTGCTTGCGATATCTACCTGGATTTTTGAAAAGGTGGCTCCTGAAGATTTGCCCACTTTGGCCGGAACGACACCGAAACCGGATTTTTTGGACTCCCATGAGCCTAGAAACCACACGGGAGAGAAAAGAGAAGGGAGGGGAGAGAGGGGAGAAGAAAAAAGGACTGCTGGCACTCATGATTTTTATATTGCCTACTTTGGAGATAGTTTCTGAACGACCAAAAAGTGCTCGCGACACACCGCTCGGGCACCTCAGCCGAGCGGTACCGTTTTCAAAAATCCGGGTATATATTGGCATGAAATGGGCTAAAATGGCCAAGAAATGCTGAAGAGGCCGCTCATCAGCCAGAATTCGGTCATTTTTTGCCATCTGACAACAATTGCTTGCGATATCTACCTGGATTTTTGAAAAGGTGGCTCCTGAAGATTTGCCCACTTTGGCCGGAACGACACCGAAACCGGATTTTTTGGACTCCCATGAGCCTAGAAACCACACGGGAGAGAAAAGAGAAGGGAGGGGAGAGAGGGGAGAAGAAAAAAGGACTGCTGGCACTCATGATTTTTATATTGCCTACTTTGGAGATAGTTTCTGAACGACCAAAAAGTGCTCGCGACACACCGCTCGGGCACCTCAGCCGAGCGGTACCGTTTTCAAAAATCCGGGTATATATTGGCATGAAATGGGCTAAAATGGCCAAGAAATGCTGAAGAGGCCGCTCATCAGCCAGAATTCGGTCATTTTTTGCCATCTGACAACAATTGCTTGCGATATCTACCTGGATTTTTGAAAAGGTGGCTCCTGAAGATTTGCCCACTTTGGCCGGAACGACACCGAAACCGGATTTTTTGGACTCCCATGAGCCTAGAAACCACACGGGAGAGAAAAGAGAAGGGAGGGGAGAGAGGGGAGAAGAAAAAAGGACTGCTGGCACTCATGATTTTTATATTGCCTACTTTGGAGATAGTTTCTGAACGACCAAAAAGTGCTCGCGACACACCGCTCGGGCACCTCAGCCGAGCGGTACCGTTTTCAAAAATCCGGGTATATATTGGCATGAAATGGGCTAAAATGGCCAAGAAATGCTGAAGAGGCCGCTCATCAGCCAGAATTCGGTCATTTTTTGCCATCTGACAACAATTGCTTGCGATATCTACCTGGATTTTTGAAAAGGTGGCTCCTGAAGATTTGCCCACTTTGGCCGGAACGACACCGAAACCGGATTTTTTGGACTCCCATGAGCCTAGAAACCACACGGGAGAGAAAAGAGAAGGGAGGGGAGAGAGGGGAGAAGAAAAAAGGACTGCTGGCACTCATGATTTTTATATTGCCTACTTTGGAGATAGTTTCTGAACGACCAAAAAGTGCTCGCGACACACCGCTCGGGCACCTCAGCCGAGCGGTACCGTTTTCAAAAATCCGGGTATATATTGGCATGAAATGGGCTAAAATGGCCAAGAAATGCTGAAGAGGCCGCTCATCAGCCAGAATTCGGTCATTTTTTGCCATCTGACAACAATTGCTTGCGATATCTACCTGGATTTTTGAAAAGGTGGCTCCTGAAGATTTGCCCACTTTGGCCGGAACGACACCGAAACCGGATTTTTTGGACTCCCATGAGCCTAGAAACCACACGGGAGAGAAAAGAGAAGGGAGGGGAGAGAGGGGAGAAGAAAAAAGGACTGCTGGCACTCATGATTTTTATATTGCCTACTTTGGAGATAGTTTCTGAACGACCAAAAAGTGCTCGCGACACACCGCTCGGGCACCTCAGCCGAGCGGTACCGTTTTCAAAAATCCGGGTATATATTGGCATGAAATGGGCTAAAATGGCCAAGAAATGCTGAAGAGGCCGCTCATCAGCCAGAATTCGGTCATTTTTTGCCATCTGACAACAATTGCTTGCGATATCTACCTGGATTTTTGAAAAGGTGGCTCCTGAAGATTTGCCCACTTTGGCCGGAACGACACCGAAACCGGATTTTTTGGACTCCCATGAGCCTAGAAACCACACGGGAGAGAAAAGAGAAGGGAGGGGAGAGAGGGGAGAAGAAAAAAGGACTGCTGGCACTCATGATTTTTATATTGCCTACTTTGGAGATAGTTTCTGAACGACCAAAAAGTGCTCGCGACACACCGCTCGGGCACCTCAGCCGAGCGGTACCGTTTTCAAAAATCCGGGTATATATTGGCATGAAATGGGCTAAAATGGCCAAGAAATGCTGAAGAGGCCGCTCATCAGCCAGAATTCGGTCATTTTTTGCCATCTGACAACAATTGCTTGCGATATCTACCTGGATTTTTGAAAAGGTGGCTCCTGAAGATTTGCCCACTTTGGCCGGAACGACACCGAAACCGGATTTTTTGGACTCCCATGAGCCTAGAAACCACACGGGAGAGAAAAGAGAAGGGAGGGGAGAGAGGGGAGAAGAAAAAAGGACTGCTGGCACTCATGATTTTTATATTGCCTACTTTGGAGATAGTTTCTGAACGACCAAAAAGTGCTCGCGACACACCGCTCGGGCACCTCAGCCGAGCGGTACCGTTTTCAAAAATCCGGGTATATATTGGCATGAAATGGGCTAAAATGGCCAAGAAATGCTGAAGAGGCCGCTCATCAGCCAGAATTCGGTCATTTTTTGCCATCTGACAACAATTGCTTGCGATATCTACCTGGATTTTTGAAAAGGTGGCTCCTGAAGATTTGCCCACTTTGGCCGGAACGACACCGAAACCGGATTTTTTGGACTCCCATGAGCCTAGAAACCACACGGGAGAGAAAAGAGAAGGGAGGGGAGAGAGGGGAGAAGAAAAAAGGACTGCTGGCACTCATGATTTTTATATTGCCTACTTTGGAGATAGTTTCTGAACGACCAAAAAGTGCTCGCGACACACCGCTCGGGCACCTCAGCCGAGCGGTACCGTTTTCAAAAATCCGGGTATATATTGGCATGAAATGGGCTAAAATGGCCAAGAAATGCTGAAGAGGCCGCTCATCAGCCAGAATTCGGTCATTTTTTGCCATCTGACAACAATTGCTTGCGATATCTACCTGGATTTTTGAAAAGGTGGCTCCTGAAGATTTGCCCACTTTGGCCGGAACGACACCGAAACCGGATTTTTTGGACTCCCATGAGCCTAGAAACCACACGGGAGAGAAAAGAGAAGGGAGGGGAGAGAGGGGAGAAGAAAAAAGGACTGCTGGCACTCATGATTTTTATATTGCCTACTTTGGAGATAGTTTCTGAACGACCAAAAAGTGCTCGCGACACACCGCTCGGGCACCTCAGCCGAGCGGTACCGTTTTCAAAAATCCGGGTATATATTGGCATGAAATGGGCTAAAATGGCCAAGAAATGCTGAAGAGGCCGCTCATCAGCCAGAATTCGGTCATTTTTTGCCATCTGACAACAATTGCTTGCGATATCTACCTGGATTTTTGAAAAGGTGGCTCCTGAAGATTTGCCCACTTTGGCCGGAACGACACCGAAACCGGATTTTTTGGACTCCCATGAGCCTAGAAACCACACGGGAGAGAAAAGAGAAGGGAGGGGAGAGAGGGGAGAAGAAAAAAGGACTGCTGGCACTCATGATTTTTATATTGCCTACTTTGGAGATAGTTTCTGAACGACCAAAAAGTGCTCGCGACACACCGCTCGGGCACCTCAGCCGAGCGGTACCGTTTTCAAAAATCCGGGTATATATTGGCATGAAATGGGCTAAAATGGCCAAGAAATGCTGAAGAGGCCGCTCATCAGCCAGAATTCGGTCATTTTTTGCCATCTGACAACAATTGCTTGCGATATCTACCTGGATTTTTGAAAAGGTGGCTCCTGAAGATTTGCCCACTTTGGCCGGAACGACACCGAAACCGGATTTTTTGGACTCCCATGAGCCTAGAAACCACACGGGAGAGAAAAGAGAAGGGAGGGGAGAGAGGGGAGAAGAAAAAAGGACTGCTGGCACTCATGATTTTTATATTGCCTACTTTGGAGATAGTTTCTGAACGACCAAAAAGTGCTCGCGACACACCGCTCGGGCACCTCAGCCGAGCGGTACCGTTTTCAAAAATCCGGGTATATATTGGCATGAAATGGGCTAAAATGGCCAAGAAATGCTGAAGAGGCCGCTCATCAGCCAGAATTCGGTCATTTTTTGCCATCTGACAACAATTGCTTGCGATATCTACCTGGATTTTTGAAAAGGTGGCTCCTGAAGATTTGCCCACTTTGGCCGGAACGACACCGAAACCGGATTTTTTGGACTCCCATGAGCCTAGAAACCACACGGGAGAGAAAAGAGAAGGGAGGGGAGAGAGGGGAGAAGAAAAAAGGACTGCTGGCACTCATGATTTTTATATTGCCTACTTTGGAGATAGTTTCTGAACGACCAAAAAGTGCTCGCGACACACCGCTCGGGCACCTCAGCCGAGCGGTACCGTTTTCAAAAATCCGGGTATATATTGGCATGAAATGGGCTAAAATGGCCAAGAAATGCTGAAGAGGCCGCTCATCAGCCAGAATTCGGTCATTTTTTGCCATCTGACAACAATTGCTTGCGATATCTACCTGGATTTTTGAAAAGGTGGCTCCTGAAGATTTGCCCACTTTGGCCGGAACGACACCGAAACCGGATTTTTTGGACTCCCATGAGCCTAGAAACCACACGGGAGAGAAAAGAGAAGGGAGGGGAGAGAGGGGAGAAGAAAAAAGGACTGCTGGCACTCATGATTTTTATATTGCCTACTTTGGAGATAGTTTCTGAACGACCAAAAAGTGCTCGCGACACACCGCTCGGGCACCTCAGCCGAGCGGTACCGTTTTCAAAAATCCGGGTATATATTGGCATGAAATGGGCTAAAATGGCCAAGAAATGCTGAAGAGGCCGCTCATCAGCCAGAATTCGGTCATTTTTTGCCATCTGACAACAATTGCTTGCGATATCTACCTGGATTTTTGAAAAGGTGGCTCCTGAAGATTTGCCCACTTTGGCCGGAACGACACCGAAACCGGATTTTTTGGACTCCCATGAGCCTAGAAACCACACGGGAGAGAAAAGAGAAGGGAGGGGAGAGAGGGGAGAAGAAAAAAGGACTGCTGGCACTCATGATTTTTATATTGCCTACTTTGGAGATAGTTTCTGAACGACCAAAAAGTGCTCGCGACACACCGCTCGGGCACCACAGCCGAGCGGTACCGTTTTCAAAAATCCGGGTATATATTGGCATGAAATGGGCTATAATGGCCAAGAAATGCTGAAGAGGCCGCTCATCAGCCAGAATTCGGTCATTTTTTGCCATCTGACAACAATTGCTTGCGATATCTACCTGGATTTTTGAAAAGGTGGCTCCTGAAGATTTGCCCACTTTGGCCGGAACGACACCGAAACCGGATTTTTTGGACTCCCATGAGCCTAGAAACCACACGGGAGAGAAAAGAGAAGGGAGGGGAGAGAGGGGAGAAGAAAAAAGGACTGCTGGCACTCATGATTTTTATATTGCCTACTTTGGAGATAGTTTCTGAACGACAAAAAAGTGCTCGCGACACACCGCTCGGGCACCTCAGCCGAGCGGTACCGTTTTCAAAAATCCGGGTATATATTGGCATGAAATGGGCTAAAATGGCCAAGAAATGCTGAAGAGGCCGCTCATCAGCCAGAATTCGGTCATTTTTTGCCATCTGACAACAATTGCTTGCGATATCTACCTGGATTTTTGAAAAGGTGGCTCCTGAAGATTTGCCCACTTTGGCCGGAACGACACCGAAACCGGATTTTTTGGACTCCCATGAGCCTAGAAACCACACGGGAGAGAAAAGAGAAGGGAGGGGAGAGAGGGGAGAAGAAAAAAGGACTGCTGGCACTCATGATTTTTATATTGCCTACTTTGGAGATAGTTTCTGAACGACCAAAAAGTGCTCGCGACACACCGCTCGGGCACCTCAGCCGAGCGGTACCGTTTTCAAAAATCCGGGTATATATTGGCATGAAATGGGCTAAAATGGCCAAGAAATGCTGAAGAGGCCGCTCATCAGCCAGAATTCGGTCATTTTTTGCCATCTGACAACAATTGCTTGCGATATCTACCTGGATTTTTGAAAAGGTGGCTCCTGAAGATTTGCCCACTTTGGCCGGAACGACACCGAAACCGGATTTTTTGGACTCCCATGAGCCTAGAAACCACACGGGAGAGAAAAGAGAAGGGAGGGGAGAGAGGGGAGAAGAAAAAAGGACTGCTGGCACTCATGATTTTTATATTGCCTACTTTGGAGATAGTTTCTGAACGACCAAAAAGTGCTCGCGACACACCGCTCGGGCACCACAGCCGAGCGGTACCGTTTTCAAAAATCCGGGTATATATTGGCATGAAATGGGCTATAATGGCCAAGAAATGCTGAAGAGGCCGCTCATCAGCCAGAATTCGGTCATTTTTTGCCATCTGACAACAATTGCTTGCGATATCTACCTGGATTTTTGAAAAGGTGGCTCCTGAAGATTTGCCCACTTTGGCCGGAACGACACCGAAACCGGATTTTTTGGACTCCCATGAGCCTAGAAACCACACGGGAGAGAAAAGAGAAGGGAGGGGAGAGAGGGGAGAAGAAAAAAGGACTGCTGGCACTCATGATTTTTATATTGCCTACTTTGGAGATAGTTTCTGAACGACCAAAAAGTGCTCGCGACACACCGCTCGGGCACCACAGCCGAGCGGTACCGTTTTCAAAAATCCGGGTATATATTGGCATGAAATGGGCTATAATGGCCAAGAAATGCTGAAGAGGCCGCTCATCAGCCAGAATTCGGTCATTTTTTGCCATCTGACAACAATTGCTTGCGATATCTACCTGGATTTTTGAAAAGGTGGCTCCTGAAGATTTGCCCACTTTGGCCGGAACGACACCGAAACCGGATTTTTTGGACTCCCATGAGCCTAGAAACCACACGGGAGAGAAAAGAGAAGGGAGGGGAGAGAGGGGAGAAGAAAAAAGGACTGCTGGCACTCATGATTTTTATATTGCCTACTTTGGAGATAGTTTCTGAACGACAAAAAAGTGCTCGCGACACACCGCTCGGGCACCTCAGCCGAGCGGTACCGTTTTCAAAAATCCGGGTATATATTGGCATGAAATGGGCTAAAATGGCCAAGAAATGCTGAAGAGGCCGCTCATCAGCCAGAATTCGGTCATTTTTTGCCATCTGACAACAATTGCTTGCGATATCTACCTGGATTTTTGAAAAGGTGGCTCCTGAAGATTTGCCCACTTTGGCCGGAACGACACCGAAACCGGATTTTTTGGACTCCCATGAGCCTAGAAACCACACGGGAGAGAAAAGAGAAGGGAGGGGAGAGAGGGGAGAAGAAAAAAGGACTGCTGGCACTCATGATTTTTATATTGCCTACTTTGGAGATAGTTTCTGAACGACCAAAAAGTGCTCGCGACACACCGCTCGGGCACCACAGCCGAGCGGTACCGTTTTCAAAAATCCGGGTATATATTGGCATGAAATGGGCTATAATGGCCAAGAAATGCTGAAGAGGCCGCTCATCAGCCAGAATTCGGTCATTTTTTGCCATCTGACAACAATTGCTTGCGATATCTACCTGGATTTTTGAAAAGGTGGCTCCTGAAGATTTGCCCACTTTGGCCGGAACGACACCGAAACCGGATTTTTTGGACTCCCATGAGCCTAGAAACCACACGGGAGAGAAAAGAGAAGGGAGGGGAGAGAGGGGAGAAGAAAAAAGGACTGCTGGCACTCATGATTTTTATATTGCCTACTTTGGAGATAGTTTCTGAACGACCAAAAAGTGCTCGCGACACACCGCTCGGGCACCTCAGCCGAGCGGTACCGTTTTCAAAAATCCGGGTATATATTGGCATGAAATGGGCTAAAATGGCCAAGAAATGCTGAAGAGGCCGCTCATCAGCCAGAATTCGGTCATTTTTTGCCATCTGACAACAATTGCTTGCGATATCTACCTGGATTTTTGAAAAGGTGGCTCCTGAAGATTTGCCCACTTTGGCCGGAACGACACCGAAACCGGATTTTTTGGACTCCCATGAGCCTAGAAACCACACGGGAGAGAAAAGAGAAGGGAGGGGAGAGAGGGGAGAAGAAAAAAGGACTGCTGGCACTCATGATTTTTATATTGCCTACTTTGGAGATAGTTTCTGAACGACAAAAAAGTGCTCGCGACACACCGCTCGGGCACCTCAGCCGAGCGGTACCGTTTTCAAAAATCCGGGTATATATTGGCATGAAATGGGCTAAAATGGCCAAGAAATGCTGAAGAGGCCGCTCATCAGCCAGAATTCGGTCATTTTTTGCCATCTGACAACAATTGCTTGCGATATCTACCTGGATTTTTGAAAAGGTGGCTCCTGAAGATTTGCCCACTTTGGCCGGAGTGACCCCGAAACCGGATTTTTTGGACTCCCATGAGCCTAGAAACCACACGGGAGAGAAAAGAGAAGGGAGGGGAGAGAGGGGAGAAGAAAAAAGGACTGCTGGCACTCATGATTTTTATATTGCCTACTTTGGAGATAGTTTCTGAACGACCAAAAAGTGCTCGCGACACACCGCTCGGGCACCTCAGCCGAGCGGTACCGTTTTCAAAAATCCGGGTATATATTGGCATGAAATGGGCTAAAATGGCCAAGAAATGCTGAAGAGGCCGCTCATCAGCCAGAATTCGGTCATTTTTTGCCATCTGACAACAATTGCTTGCGATATCTACCTGGATTTTTGAAAAGGTGGCTCCTGAAGATTTGCCCACTTTGGCCGGAACGACACCGAAACCGGATTTTTTGGACTCCCATGAGCCTAGAAACCACACGGGAGAGAAAAGAGAAGGGAGGGGAGAGAGGGGAGAAGAAAAAAGGACTGCTGGCACTCATGATTTTTATATTGCCTACTTTGGAGATAGTTTCTGAACGACCAAAAAGTGCTCGCGACACACCGCTCGGGCACCTCAGCCGAGCGGTACCGTTTTCAAAAATCCGGGTATATATTGGCATGAAATGGGCTATAATGGCCAAGAAATGCTGAAGAGGCCGCTCATCAGCCAGAATTCGGTCATTTTTTGCCATCTGACAACAATTGCTTGCGATATCTACCTGGATTTTTGAAAAGGTGGCTCCTGAAGATTTGCCCACTTTGGCCGGAACGACACCGAAACCGGATTTTTTGGACTCCCATGAGCCTAGAAACCACACGGGAGAGAAAAGAGAAGGGAGGGGAGAGAGGGGAGAAGAAAAAAGGACTGCTGGCACTCATGATTTTTATATTGCCTACTTTGGAGATAGTTTCTGAACGACCAAAAAGTGCTCGCGACACACCGCTCGGGCACCTCAGCCGAGCGGTACCGTTTTCAAAAATCCGGGTATATATTGGCATGAAATGGGCTAAAATGGCCAAGAAATGCTGAAGAGGCCGCTCATCAGCCAGAATTCGGTCATTTTTTGCCATCTGACAACAATTGCTTGCGATATCTACCTGGATTTTTGAAAAGGTGGCTCCTGAAGATTTGCCCACTTTGGCCGGAACGACACCGAAACCGGATTTTTTGGACTCCCATGAGCCTAGAAACCACACGGGAGAGAAAAGAGAAGGGAGGGGAGAGAGGGGAGAAGAAAAAAGGACTGCTGGCACTCATGATTTTTATATTGCCTACTTTGGAGATAGTTTCTGAACGACAAAAAAGTGCTCGCGACACACCGCTCGGGCACCTCAGCCGAGCGGTACCGTTTTCAAAAATCCGGGTATATATTGGCATGAAATGGGCTAAAATGGCCAAGAAATGCTGAAGAGGCCGCTCATCAGCCAGAATTCGGTCATTTTTTGCCATCTGACAACAATTGCTTGCGATATCTACCTGGATTTTTGAAAAGGTGGCTCCTGAAGATTTGCCCACTTTGGCCGGAGTGACCCCGAAACCGGATTTTTTGGACTCCCATGAGCCTAGAAACCACACGGGAGAGAAAAGAGAAGGGAGGGGAGAGAGGGGAGAAGAAAAAAGGACTGCTGGCACTCATGATTTTTATATTGCCTACTTTGGAGATAGTTTCTGAACGACCAAAAAGTGCTCGCGACACACCGCTCGGGCACCTCAGCCGAGCGGTACCGTTTTCAAAAATCCGGGTATATATTGGCATGAAATGGGCTAAAATGGCCAAGAAATGCTGAAGAGGCCGCTCATCAGCCAGAATTCGGTCATTTTTTGCCATCTGACAACAATTGCTTGCGATATCTACCTGGATTTTTGAAAAGGTGGCTCCTGAAGATTTGCCCACTTTGGCCGGAACGACACCGAAACCGGATTTTTTGGACTCCCATGAGCCTAGAAACCACACGGGAGAGAAAAGAGAAGGGAGGGGAGAGAGGGGAGAAGAAAAAAGGACTGCTGGCACTCATGATTTTTATATTGCCTACTTTGGAGATAGTTTCTGAACGACCAAAAAGTGCTCGCGACACACCGCTCGGGCACCTCAGCCGAGCGGTACCGTTTTCAAAAATCCGGGTATATATTGGCATGAAATGGGCTAAAATGGCCAAGAAATGCTGAAGAGGCCGCTCATCAGCCAGAATTCGGTCATTTTTTGCCATCTGACAACAATTGCTTGCGATATCTACCTGGATTTTTGAAAAGGTGGCTCCTGAAGATTTGCCCACTTTGGCCGGAACGACACCGAAACCGGATTTTTTGGACTCCCATGAGCCTAGAAACCACACGGGAGAGAAAAGAGAAGGGAGGGGAGAGAGGGGAGAAGAAAAAAGGACTGCTGGCACTCATGATTTTTATATTGCCTACTTTGGAGATAGTTTCTGAACGACCAAAAAGTGCTCGCGACACACCGCTCGGGCACCACAGCCGAGCGGTACCGTTTTCAAAAATCCGGGTATATATTGGCATGAAATGGGCTATAATGGCCAAGAAATGCTGAAGAGGCCGCTCATCAGCCAGAATTCGGTCATTTTTTGCCATCTGACAACAATTGCTTGCGATATCTACCTGGATTTTTGAAAAGGTGGCTCCTGAAGATTTGCCCACTTTGGCCGGAACGACACCGAAACCGGATTTTTTGGACTCCCATGAGCCTAGAAACCACACGGGAGAGAAAAGAGAAGGGAGGGGAGAGAGGGGAGAAGAAAAAAGGACTGCTGGCACTCATGATTTTTATATTGCCTACTTTGGAGATAGTTTCTGAACGACCAAAAAGTGCTCGCGACACACCGCTCGGGCACCTCAGCCGAGCGGTACCGTTTTCAAAAATCCGGGTATATATTGGCATGAAATGGGCTAAAATGGCCAAGAAATGCTGAAGAGGCCGCTCATCAGCCAGAATTCGGTCATTTTTTGCCATCTGACAACAATTGCTTGCGATATCTACCTGGATTTTTGAAAAGGTGGCTCCTGAAGATTTGCCCACTTTGGCCGGAACGACACCGAAACCGGATTTTTTGGACTCCCATGAGCCTAGAAACCACACGGGAGAGAAAAGAGAAGGGAGGGGAGAGAGGGGAGAAGAAAAAAGGACTGCTGGCACTCATGATTTTTATATTGCCTACTTTGGAGATAGTTTCTGAACGACAAAAAAGTGCTCGCGACACACCGCTCGGGCACCTCAGCCGAGCGGTACCGTTTTCAAAAATCCGGGTATATATTGGCATGAAATGGGCTAAAATGGCCAAGAAATGCTGAAGAGGCCGCTCATCAGCCAGAATTCGGTCATTTTTTGCCATCTGACAACAATTGCTTGCGATATCTACCTGGATTTTTGAAAAGGTGGCTCCTGAAGATTTGCCCACTTTGGCCGGAGTGACACCGAAACCGGATTTTTTGGACTCCCATGAGCCTAGAAACCACACGGGAGAGAAAAGAGAAGGGAGGGGAGAGAGGGGAGAAGAAAAAAGGACTGCTGGCACTCATGATTTTTATATTGCCTACTTTGGAGATAGTTTCTGAACGACCAAAAAGTGCTCGCGACACACCGCTCGGGCACCTCAGCCGAGCGGTACCGTTTTCAAAAATCCGGGTATATATTGGCATGAAATGGGCTAAAATGGCCAAGAAATGCTGAAGAGGCCGCTCATCAGCCAGAATTCGGTCATTTTTTGCCATCTGACAACAATTGCTTGCGATATCTACCTGGATTTTTGAAAAGGTGGCTCCTGAAGATTTGCCCACTTTGGCCGGAACGACACCGAAACCGGATTTTTTGGACTCCCATGAGCCTAGAAACCACACGGGAGAGAAAAGAGAAGGGAGGGGAGAGAGGGGAGAAGAAAAAAGGACTGCTGGCACTCATGATTTTTATATTGCCTACTTTGGAGATAGTTTCTGAACGACCAAAAAGTGCTCGCGACACACCGCTCGGGCACCTCAGCCGAGCGGTACCGTTTTCAAAAATCCGGGTATATATTGGCATGAAATGGGCTAAAATGGCCAAGAAATGCTGAAGAGGCCGCTCATCAGCCAGAATTCGGTCATTTTTTGCCATCTGACAACAATTGCTTGCGATATCTACCTGGATTTTTGAAAAGGTGGCTCCTGAAGATTTGCCCACTTTGGCCGGAACGACACCGAAACCGGATTTTTTGGACTCCCATGAGCCTAGAAACCACACGGGAGAGAAAAGAGAAGGGAGGGGAGAGAGGGGAGAAGAAAAAAGGACTGCTGGCACTCATGATTTTTATATTGCCTACTTTGGAGATAGTTTCTGAACGACCAAAAAGTGCTCGCGACACACCGCTCGGGCACCACAGCCGAGCGGTACCGTTTTCAAAAATCCGGGTATATATTGGCATGAAATGGGCTATAATGGCCAAGAAATGCTGAAGAGGCCGCTCATCAGCCAGAATTCGGTCATTTTTTGCCATCTGACAACAATTGCTTGCGATATCTACCTGGATTTTTGAAAAGGTGGCTCCTGAAGATTTGCCCACTTTGGCCGGAACGACACCGAAACCGGATTTTTTGGACTCCCATGAGCCTAGAAACCACACGGGAGAGAAAAGAGAAGGGAGGGGAGAGAGGGGAGAAGAAAAAAGGACTGCTGGCACTCATGATTTTTATATTGCCTACTTTGGAGATAGTTTCTGAACGACCAAAAAGTGCTCGCGACACACCGCTCGGGCACCTCAGCCGAGCGGTACCGTTTTCAAAAATCCGGGTATATATTGGCATGAAATGGGCTAAAATGGCCAAGAAATGCTGAAGAGGCCGCTCATCAGCCAGAATTCGGTCATTTTTTGCCATCTGACAACAATTGCTTGCGATATCTACCTGGATTTTTGAAAAGGTGGCTCCTGAAGATTTGCCCACTTTGGCCGGAACGACACCGAAACCGGATTTTTTGGACTCCCATGAGCCTAGAAACCACACGGGAGAGAAAAGAGAAGGGAGGGGAGAGAGGGGAGAAGAAAAAAGGACTGCTGGCACTCATGATTTTTATATTGCCTACTTTGGAGATAGTTTCTGAACGACCAAAAAGTGCTCGCGACACACCGCTCGGGCACCTCAGCCGAGCGGTACCGTTTTCAAAAATCCGGGTATATATTGGCATGAAATGGGCTAAAATGGCCAAGAAATGCTGAAGAGGCCGCTCATCAGCCAGAATTCGGTCATTTTTTGCCATCTGACAACAATTGCTTGCGATATCTACCTGGATTTTTGAAAAGGTGGCTCCTGAAGATTTGCCCACTTTGGCCGGAACGACACCGAAACCGGATTTTTTGGACTCCCATGAGCCTAGAAACCACACGGGAGAGAAAAGAGAAGGGAGGGGAGAGAGGGGAGAAGAAAAAAGGACTGCTGGCACTCATGATTTTTATATTGCCTACTTTGGAGATAGTTTCTGAACGACCAAAAAGTGCTCGCGACACACCGCTCGGGCACCACAGCCGAGCGGTACCGTTTTCAAAAATCCGGGTATATATTGGCATGAAATGGGCTATAATGGCCAAGAAATGCTGAAGAGGCCGCTCATCAGCCAGAATTCGGTCATTTTTTGCCATCTGACAACAATTGCTTGCGATATCTACCTGGATTTTTGAAAAGGTGGCTCCTGAAGATTTGCCCACTTTGGCCGGAACGACACCGAAACCGGATTTTTTGGACTCCCATGAGCCTAGAAACCACACGGGAGAGAAAAGAGAAGGGAGGGGAGAGAGGGGAGAAGAAAAAAGGACTGCTGGCACTCATGATTTTTATATTGCCTACTTTGGAGATAGTTTCTGAACGACCAAAAAGTGCTCGCGACACACCGCTCGGGCACCTCAGCCGAGCGGTACCGTTTTCAAAAATCCGGGTATATATTGGCATGAAATGGGCTAAAATGGCCAAGAAATGCTGAAGAGGCCGCTCATCAGCCAGAATTCGGTCATTTTTTGCCATCTGACAACAATTGCTTGCGATATCTACCTGGATTTTTGAAAAGGTGGCTCCTGAAGATTTGCCCACTTTGGCCGGAACGACACCGAAACCGGATTTTTTGGACTCCCATGAGCCTAGAAACCACACGGGAGAGAAAAGAGAAGGGAGGGGAGAGAGGGGAGAAGAAAAAAGGACTGCTGGCACTCATGATTTTTATATTGCCTACTTTGGAGATAGTTTCTGAACGACAAAAAAGTGCTCGCGACACACCGCTCGGGCACCTCAGCCGAGCGGTACCGTTTTCAAAAATCCGGGTATATATTGGCATGAAATGGGCTAAAATGGCCAAGAAATGCTGAAGAGGCCGCTCATCAGCCAGAATTCGGTCATTTTTTGCCATCTGACAACAATTGCTTGCGATATCTACCTGGATTTTTGAAAAGGTGGCTCCTGAAGATTTGCCCACTTTGGCCGGAGTGACACCGAAACCGGATTTTTTGGACTCCCATGAGCCTAGAAACCACACGGGAGAGAAAAGAGAAGGGAGGGGAGAGAGGGGAGAAGAAAAAAGGACTGCTGGCACTCATGATTTTTATATTGCCTACTTTGGAGATAGTTTCTGAACGACCAAAAAGTGCTCGCGACACACCGCTCGGGCACCTCAGCCGAGCGGTACCGTTTTCAAAAATCCGGGTATATATTGGCATGAAATGGGCTAAAATGGCCAAGAAATGCTGAAGAGGCCGCTCATCAGCCAGAATTCGGTCATTTTTTGCCATCTGACAACAATTGCTTGCGATAATTATTGGCATGAAATGGGCTAAAATGGCCAAGAAATGCTGAAGAGGCCGCTCATCAGCCAGAATTCGGTCACTTTTTGCCATCTGACAACAATTGCTTGCGATATCTACCTGGATTTTTGAAAAGGTGGCTCCTGAAGATTTGCCCACTTTGGCCGGAACGACACCGAAACCGGATTTTTTGGACTCCCATGAGCCTAGAAACCACACGGGAGAGAAAAGAGAAGGGAGGGGAGAGAGGGGAGAAGAAAAAAGGACTGCTGGCACTCATGATTTTTATATTGCCTACTTTGGAGATAGTTTCTGAACGACCAAAAAGTGCTCGCGACACACCGCTCGGGCACCTCAGCCGAGCGGTACCGTTTTCAAAAATCCGGGTATATATTGGCATGAAATGGGCTAAAATGGCCAAGAAATGCTGAAGAGGCCGCTCATCAGCCAGAATTCGGTCATTTTTTGCCATCTGACAACAATTGCTTGCGATATCTACCTGGATTTTTGAAAAGGTGGCTCCTGAAGATTTGCCCACTTTGGCCGGAACGACACCGAAACCGGATTTTTTGGACTCCCATGAGCCTAGAAACCACACGGGAGAGAAAAGAGAAGGGAGGGGAGAGAGGGGAGAAGAAAAAAGGACTGCTGGCACTCATGATTTTTATATTGCCTACTTTGGAGATAGTTTCTGAACGACCAAAAAGTGCTCGCGACACACCGCTCGGGCACCACAGCCGAGCGGTACCGTTTTCAAAAATCCGGGTATATATTGGCATGAAATGGGCTAAAATGGCCAAGAAATGCTGAAGAGGCCGCTCATCAGCCAGAATTCGGTCATTTTTTGCCATCTGACAACAATTGCTTGCGATATCTACCTGGATTTTTGAAAAGGTGGCTCCTGAAGATTTGCCCACTTTGGCCGGAACGACACCGAAACCGGATTTTTTGGACTCCCATGAGCCTAGAAACCACACGGGAGAGAAAAGAGAAGGGAGGGGAGAGAGGGGAGAAGAAAAAAGGACTGCTGGCACTCATGATTTTTATATTGCCTACTTTGGAGATAGTTTCTGAACGACCAAAAAGTGCTCGCGACACACCGCTCGGGCACCTCAGCCGAGCGGTACCGTTTTCAAAAATCCGGGTATATATTGGCATGAAATGGGCTAAAATGGCCAAGAAATGCTGAAGAGGCCGCTCATCAGCCAGAATTCGGTCATTTTTTGCCATCTGACAACAATTGCTTGCGATATCTACCTGGATTTTTGAAAAGGTGGCTCCTGAAGATTTGCCCACTTTGGCCGGAACGACACCGAAACCGGATTTTTTGGACTCCCATGAGCCTAGAAACCACACGGGAGAGAAAAGAGAAGGGAGGGGAGAGAGGGGAGAAGAAAAAAGGACTGCTGGCACTCATGATTTTTATATTGCCTACTTTGGAGATAGTTTCTGAACGACAAAAAAGTGCTCGCGACACACCGCTCGGGCACCTCAGCCGAGCGGTACCGTTTTCAAAAATCCGGGTATATATTGGCATGAAATGGGCTAAAATGGCCAAGAAATGCTGAAGAGGCCGCTCATCAGCCAGAATTCGGTCATTTTTTGCCATCTGACAACAATTGCTTGCGATATCTACCTGGATTTTTGAAAAGGTGGCTCCTGAAGATTTGCCCACTTTGGCCGGAGTGACACCGAAACCGGATTTTTTGGACTCCCATGAGCCTAGAAACCACACGGGAGAGAAAAGAGAAGGGAGGGGAGAGAGGGGAGAAGAAAAAAGGACTGCTGGCACTCATGATTTTTATATTGCCTACTTTGGAGATAGTTTCTGAACGACCAAAAAGTGCTCGCGACACACCGCTCGGGCACCTCAGCCGAGCGGTACCGTTTTCAAAAATCCGGGTATATATTGGCATGAAATGGGCTAAAATGGCCAAGAAATGCTGAAGAGGCCGCTCATCAGCCAGAATTCGGTCATTTTTTGCCATCTGACAACAATTGCTTGCGATATCTACCTGGATTTTTGAAAAGGTGGCTCCTGAAGATTTGCCCACTTTGGCCGGAACGACACCGAAACCGGATTTTTTGGACTCCCATGAGCCTAGAAACCACACGGGAGAGAAAAGAGAAGGGAGGGGAGAGAGGGGAGAAGAAAAAAGGACTGCTGGCACTCATGATTTTTATATTGCCTACTTTGGAGATAGTTTCTGAACGACAAAAAAGTGCTCGCGACACACCGCTCGGGCACCACAGCCGAGCGGTACCGTTTTCAAAAATCCGGGTATATATTGGCATGAAATGGGCTAAAATGGCCAAGAAATGCTGAAGAGGCCGCTCATCAGCCAGAATTCGGTCATTTTTTACCATCTGACAACAATTGCTTGCGATATCTACCTGGATTTTTGAAAAGGTGGCTCCTGAAGATTTGCCCACTTTGGCCGGAACGACACCGAAACCGGATTTTTTGGACTCCCATGAGCCTAGAAACCACACGGGAGAGAAAAGAGAAGGGAGGGGAGAGAGGGGAGAAGAAAAAAGGACTGCTGGCACTCATGATTTTTATATTGCCTACTTTGGAGATAGTTTCTGAACGACCAAAAAGTGCTCGCGACACACCGCTCGGGCACCTCAGCCGAGCGGTACCGTTTTCAAAAATCCGGGTATATATTGGCATGAAATGGGCTAAAATGGCCAAGAAATGCTGAAGAGGCCGCTCATCAGCCAGAATTCGGTCATTTTTTGCCATCTGACAACAATTGCTTGCGATATCTACCTGGATTTTTGAAAAGGTGGCTCCTGAAGATTTGCCCACTTTGGCCGGAACGACACCGAAACCGGATTTTTTGGACTCCCATGAGCCTAGAAACCACACGGGAGAGAAAAGAGAAGGGAGGGGAGAGAGGGGAGAAGAAAAAA
Source organism: Siderastrea radians (assembly GCA_964017195.1). Taxonomy (NCBI): domain Eukaryota; kingdom Metazoa; phylum Cnidaria; class Anthozoa; order Scleractinia; family Rhizangiidae; genus Siderastrea; species Siderastrea radians. The sequence continues at coordinate 18,748 of CAXHKT010000142.1, forward strand.
GGACTGCTGGCACTCATGATTTTTATATTGCCTACTTTGGAGATAGTTTCTGAACGACCAAAAAGTGCTCGCGACACACCGCTCGGGCACCTCAGCCGAGCGGTACCGTTTTCAAAAATCCGGGTATATATTGGCATGAAATGGGCTAAAATGGCCAAGAAATGCTGAAGAGGCCGCTCATCAGCCAGAATTCGGTCATTTTTTGCCATCTGACAACAATTGCTTGCGATATCTACCTGGATTTTTGAAAAGGTGGCTCCTGAAGATTTGCCCACTTTGGCCGGAACGACACCGAAACCGGATTTTTTGGACTCCCATGAGCCTAGAAACCACACGGGAGAGAAAAGAGAAGGGAGGGGAGAGAGGGGAGAAGAAAAAAGGACTGCTGGCACTCATGATTTTTATATTGCCTACTTTGGAGATAGTTTCTGAACGACAAAAAAGTGCTCGCGACACACCGCTCGGGCACCACAGCCGAGCGGTACCGTTTTCAAAAATCCGGGTATATATTGGCATGAAATGGGCTAAAATGGCCAAGAAATGCTGAAGAGGCCGCTCATCAGCCAGAATTCGGTCATTTTTTACCATCTGACAACAATTGCTTGCGATATCTACCTGGATTTTTGAAAAGGTGGCTCCTGAAGATTTGCCCACTTTGGCCGGAACGACACCGAAACCGGATTTTTTGGACTCCCATGAGCCTAGAAACCACACGGGAGAGAAAAGAGAAGGGAGGGGAGAGAGGGGAGAAGAAAAAAGGACTGCTGGCACTCATGATTTTTATATTGCCTACTTTGGAGATAGTTTCTGAACGACCAAAAAGTGCTCGCGACACACCGCTCGGGCACCTCAGCCGAGCGGTACCGTTTTCAAAAATCCGGGTATATATTGGCATGAAATGGGCTAAAATGGCCAAGAAATGCTGAAGAGGCCGCTCATCAGCCAGAATTCGGTCATTTTTTGCCATCTGACAACAATTGCTTGCGATATCTACCTGGATTTTTGAAAAGGTGGCTCCTGAAGATTTGCCCACTTTGGCCGGAACGACACCGAAACCGGATTTTTTGGACTCCCATGAGCCTAGAAACCACACGGGAGAGAAAAGAGAAGGGAGGGGAGAGAGGGGAGAAGAAAAAAGGACTGCTGGCACTCATGATTTTTATATTGCCTACTTTGGAGATAGTTTCTGAACGACCAAAAAGTGCTCGCGACACACCGCTCGGGCACCTCAGCCGAGCGGTACCGTTTTCAAAAATCCGGGTATATATTGGCATGAAATGGGCTAAAATGGCCAAGAAATGCTGAAGAGGCCGCTCATCAGCCAGAATTCGGTCATTTTTTGCCATCTGACAACAATTGCTTGCGATAATTATTGGCATGAAATGGGCTAAAATGGCCAAGAAATGCTGAAGAGGCCGCTCATCAGCCAGAATTCGGTCATTTTTTGCCATCTGACAACAATTGCTTGCGATATCTACCTGGATTTTTGAAAAGGTGGCTCCTGAAGATTTGCCCACTTTGGCCGGAACGACACCGAAACCGGATTTTTTGGACTCCCATGAGCCTAGAAACCACACGGGAGAGAAAAGAGAAGGGAGGGGAGAGAGGGGAGAAGAAAAAAGGACTGCTGGCACTCATGATTTTTATATTGCCTACTTTGGAGATAGTTTCTGAACGACCAAAAAGTGCTCGCGACACACCGCTCGGGCACCTCAGCCGAGCGGTACCGTTTTCAAAAATCCGGGTATATATTGGCATGAAATGGGCTAAAATGGCCAAGAAATGCTGAAGAGGCCGCTCATCAGCCAGAATTCGGTCATTTTTTGCCATCTGACAACAATTGCTTGCGATATCTACCTGGATTTTTGAAAAGGTGGCTCCTGAAGATTTGCCCACTTTGGCCGGAACGACACCGAAACCGGATTTTTTGGACTCCCATGAGCCTAGAAACCACACGGGAGAGAAAAGAGAAGGGAGGGGAGAGAGGGGAGAAGAAAAAAGGACTGCTGGCACTCATGATTTTTATATTGCCTACTTTGGAGATAGTTTCTGAACGACAAAAAAGTGCTCGCGACACACCGCTCGGGCACCACAGCCGAGCGGTACCGTTTTCAAAAATCCGGGTATATATTGGCATGAAATGGGCTAAAATGGCCAAGAAATGCTGAAGAGGCCGCTCATCAGCCAGAATTCGGTCATTTTTTACCATCTGACAACAATTGCTTGCGATATCTACCTGGATTTTTGAAAAGGTGGCTCCTGAAGATTTGCCCACTTTGGCCGGAACGACACCGAAACCGGATTTTTTGGACTCCCATGAGCCTAGAAACCACACGGGAGAGAAAAGAGAAGGGAGGGGAGAGAGGGGAGAAGAAAAAAGGACTGCTGGCACTCATGATTTTTATATTGCCTACTTTGGAGATAGTTTCTGAACGACCAAAAAGTGCTCGCGACACACCGCTCGGGCACCTCAGCCGAGCGGTACCGTTTTCAAAAATCCGGGTATATATTGGCATGAAATGGGCTAAAATGGCCAAGAAATGCTGAAGAGGCCGCTCATCAGCCAGAATTCGGTCATTTTTTGCCATCTGACAACAATTGCTTGCGATATCTACCTGGATTTTTGAAAAGGTGGCTCCTGAAGATTTGCCCACTTTGGCCGGAACGACACCGAAACCGGATTTTTTGGACTCCCATGAGCCTAGAAACCACACGGGAGAGAAAAGAGAAGGGAGGGGAGAGAGGGGAGAAGAAAAAAGGACTGCTGGCACTCATGATTTTTATATTGCCTACTTTGGAGATAGTTTCTGAACGACCAAAAAGTGCTCGCGACACACCGCTCGGGCACCTCAGCCGAGCGGTACCGTTTTCAAAAATCCGGGTATATATTGGCATGAAATGGGCTAAAATGGCCAAGAAATGCTGAAGAGGCCGCTCATCAGCCAGAATTCGGTCATTTTTTGCCATCTGACAACAATTGCTTGCGATATCTACCTGGATTTTTGAAAAGGTGGCTCCTGAAGATTTGCCCACTTTGGCCGGAACGACACCGAAACCGGATTTTTTGGACTCCCATGAGCCTAGAAACCACACGGGAGAGAAAAGAGAAGGGAGGGGAGAGAGGGGAGAAGAAAAAAGGACTGCTGGCACTCATGATTTTTATATTGCCTACTTTGGAGATAGTTTCTGAACGACAAAAAAGTGCTCGCGACACACCGCTCGGGCACCACAGCCGAGCGGTACCGTTTTCAAAAATCCGGGTATATATTGGCATGAAATGGGCTAAAATGGCCAAGAAATGCTGAAGAGGCCGCTCATCAGCCAGAATTCGGTCATTTTTTACCATCTGACAACAATTGCTTGCGATATCTACCTGGATTTTTGAAAAGGTGGCTCCTGAAGATTTGCCCACTTTGGCCGGAACGACACCGAAACCGGATTTTTTGGACTCCCATGAGCCTAGAAACCACACGGGAGAGAAAAGAGAAGGGAGGGGAGAGAGGGGAGAAGAAAAAAGGACTGCTGGCACTCATGATTTTTATATTGCCTACTTTGGAGATAGTTTCTGAACGACCAAAAAGTGCTCGCGACACACCGCTCGGGCACCTCAGCCGAGCGGTACCGTTTTCAAAAATCCGGGTATATATTGGCATGAAATGGGCTAAAATGGCCAAGAAATGCTGAAGAGGCCGCTCATCAGCCAGAATTCGGTCATTTTTTGCCATCTGACAACAATTGCTTGCGATATCTACCTGGATTTTTGAAAAGGTGGCTCCTGAAGATTTGCCCACTTTGGCCGGAACGACACCGAAACCGGATTTTTTGGACTCCCATGAGCCTAGAAACCACACGGGAGAGAAAAGAGAAGGGAGGGGAGAGAGGGGAGAAGAAAAAAGGACTGCTGGCACTCATGATTTTTATATTGCCTACTTTGGAGATAGTTTCTGAACGACCAAAAAGTGCTCGCGACACACCGCTCGGGCACCTCAGCCGAGCGGTACCGTTTTCAAAAATCCGGGTATATATTGGCATGAAATGGGCTAAAATGGCCAAGAAATGCTGAAGAGGCCGCTCATCAGCCAGAATTCGGTCATTTTTTGCCATCTGACAACAATTGCTTGCGATAATTATTGGCATGAAATGGGCTAAAATGGCCAAGAAATGCTGAAGAGGCCGCTCATCAGCCAGAATTCGGTCATTTTTTGCCATCTGACAACAATTGCTTGCGATATCTACCTGGATTTTTGAAAAGGTGGCTCCTGAAGATTTGCCCACTTTGGCCGGAACGACACCGAAACCGGATTTTTTGGACTCCCATGAGCCTAGAAACCACACGGGAGAGAAAAGAGAAGGGAGGGGAGAGAGGGGAGAAGAAAAAAGGACTGCTGGCACTCATGATTTTTATATTGCCTACTTTGGAGATAGTTTCTGAACGACAAAAAAGTGCTCGCGACACACCGCTCGGGCACCACAGCCGAGCGGTACCGTTTTCAAAAATCCGGGTATATATTGGCATGAAATGGGCTAAAATGGCCAAGAAATGCTGAAGAGGCCGCTCATCAGCCAGAATTCGGTCATTTTTTACCATCTGACAACAATTGCTTGCGATATCTACCTGGATTTTTGAAAAGGTGGCTCCTGAAGATTTGCCCACTTTGGCCGGAACGACACCGAAACCGGATTTTTTGGACTCCCATGAGCCTAGAAACCACACGGGAGAGAAAAGAGAAGGGAGGGGAGAGAGGGGAGAAGAAAAAAGGACTGCTGGCACTCATGATTTTTATATTGCCTACTTTGGAGATAGTTTCTGAACGACCAAAATGTGCTCGCGACACACCGCTCGGGCACCTCAGCCGAGCGGTACCGTTTTCAAAAATCCGGGTATATATTGGCATGAAATGGGCTAAAATGGCCAAGAAATGCTGAAGAGGCCGCTCATCAGCCAGAATTCGGTCATTTTTTGCCATCTGACAACAATTGCTTGCGATATCTACCTGGATTTTTGAAAAGGTGGCTCCTGAAGATTTGCCCACTTTGGCCGGAACGACACCGAAACCGGATTTTTTGGACTCCCATGAGCCTAGAAACCACACGGGAGAGAAAAGAGAAGGGAGGGGAGAGAGGGGAGAAGAAAAAAGGACTGCTGGCACTCATGATTTTTATATTGCCTACTTTGGAGATAGTTTCTGAACGACAAAAAAGTGCTCGCGACACACCGCTCGGGCACCACAGCCGAGCGGTACCGTTTTCAAAAATCCGGGTATATATTGGCATGAAATGGGCTAAAATGGCCAAGAAATGCTGAAGAGGCCGCTCATCAGCCAGAATTCGGTCATTTTTTACCATCTGACAACAATTGCTTGCGATATCTACCTGGATTTTTGAAAAGGTGGCTCCTGAAGATTTGCCCACTTTGGCCGGAACGACACCGAAACCGGATTTTTTGGACTCCCATGAGCCTAGAAACCACACGGGAGAGAAAAGAGAAGGGAGGGGAGAGAGGGGAGAAGAAAAAAGGACTGCTGGCACTCATGATTTTTATATTGCCTACTTTGGAGATAGTTTCTGAACGACCAAAAAGTGCTCGCGACACACCGCTCGGGCACCTCAGCCGAGCGGTACCGTTTTCAAAAATCCGGGTATATATTGGCATGAAATGGGCTAAAATGGCCAAGAAATGCTGAAGAGGCCGCTCATCAGCCAGAATTCGGTCATTTTTTGCCATCTGACAACAATTGCTTGCGATATCTACCTGGATTTTTGAAAAGGTGGCTCCTGAAGATTTGCCCACTTTGGCCGGAACGACACCGAAACCGGATTTTTTGGACTCCCATGAGCCTAGAAACCACACGGGAGAGAAAAGAGAAGGGAGGGGAGAGAGGGGAGAAGAAAAAAGGACTGCTGGCACTCATGATTTTTATATTGCCTACTTTGGAGATAGTTTCTGAACGACCAAAAAGTGCTCGCGACACACCGCTCGGGCACCTCAGCCGAGCGGTACCGTTTTCAAAAATCCGGGTATATATATATATATATATATAAAATATTGAAACATTTATTGATTTTTTAAATATTTTGTTTTGTCATCACTTTTCTTTGCAATTTTTAATTCAATAGACTAAATTGGTGTTCTAAAGCTATAACGAGATATAAAAGAGCAAGTTGTGAAAGCCTCGGATTTCTTCCTAAAGGTACACAAAGGGATGTTAATAAATATCAGATGTGAATGTGATTCCCAACCCCGCCTTTTGGATCTCAATATAGCGTTGCCAGCGTGCTTCTTTTTTGTTTGTTTCTTGTCTACACGTGGAAACAGCCTTACATTTCTAGAGAAGTTTCTAGAACAACTTAATTAGCTTTTCGGAAATAAAGAAACTTGATAGCTGGCTGTTTTGCTCCCAGAAAATGTTCCCGTTTTATTTTAGAGTGTGACTAAAATCATTATTTGTGGTCATACGGAGCAGATGCTAAGCAACATATTCGCGTGGAAGATGATATGTTGCTGACTAAGCTATAAGATTTTTGTTGAGAAAAATTTCTCATAAAAAGAAAGTTTGATATTCGCTGTTAATTATACGTCTTAACACTTTAAAGAGAAGGTCAGTGTACAATATTAATACTGCCTGTAAAGTATAAAGGATAGTCAAGAAGCGTCTCATGAACAAACTTTGTTATTGCTTTTTTCCGTTGAATGAAGTAAGCTGTATACGCTCACTGGAAGCAAAGGCCCGTTTTTTGTTTAGATTTTTAGACGAATAGCTTTTTTAAGCACGATGAAGGGTATAGATGGAACAGATGGCACACTGTTATGTGGACAGATTAGTTTCTCAGGGCTGATTCAATGACATTGTCTTAGTCAGTACACGGTTGGTAACAGTACTGAAAAAAAGAGACTTCATCTGGTCAAAAGAGATTTCATCTCAGTCAAAACAGGCAAATTACTTTCCTCACTGATCAACAACATACTGCATTTTTGTGTCAAATACCATGAACTTAACTGGCAACTCTTCTGGGACAACCGAAGAAGCCAATTCATATTTTACGGCCGCGGAAATCGTCATCAAGAATCGACAGCTGTTGTCTTCTTGACGCTTTTAGCATTCTCAGGAAATTCTCTAACTTGCGTTGTCTTCTGTCGAAGATCACATCTTTGTAATCCAACCAATGTCGCGATCGTCATTTTAGCTACCAGCGATGTATTGTCAGCCGTTTTGGTGATGCCCTTTTTGCTTGCATCTTTTATTAGAGATGGATGGGTTTTAGGGCAGGCAGCCTGTTTGTTTAATGCCTACTTGACGATTGCCTTGTTAGGTGTGACGATCATTTTGATGGCGTGTACAGCATTGATTCGTTACTTCCGTGTTGTAAGACGATCCCCTCAGCACTACCTAAGGTCAAAGCGAACCTTTCTTGTTATTTCGACGTTGTGGTTAGCATACTATATAGCGATCTCGCTTCCTGTTTCCTTACAATTCCCAGAGGGATATTCCAACCAAAAACGCGGTTTCTGTAGGTAGCATTATAAAAAAAGGGAAGTCAGGACGTTCGCAAGAATCGTATACAACATCTTATTAACGTTTGGATTTTTTTTCGTTCTGATCATGTTCACCGCCTATTACAAAGTGTTCTGTTTTGTTCATAACCACAACCAAATGGTAGAGTCAAACCTACAGCAAGGAATATCGCGAAACATTGAAGAAGCAAAAGTAACAAAAACGCTCGCAACTGTTGTCGTTGGGTTTATTGGGTGTTGGATTCCAACCGGAATTATTCAAGCTGTCAAAAAGACCAAGCCTTTCTACAAAATTGACGTGGCAGCTTTTATATTATTTTTACAAACAATATTTATTTTCACCAGCAGCACCATAAGCCCATTTATCTATACTTTTACAAATGGACGATTGCAAAAAGAGTATGTAAGGTTCTTGCGAAACATATTGCCAACCAGGGAGCAGATTCAGCCTGTTTAATTAACCCTGAAACGTAGTTGTCCCCTAAAAATGCTCTGCAGCCACAAATTCCATTCTAAACACATAAACTAAATATGCTCGCTGGCAACAAGTCAAACAGAAGGGGCTTCCTAACCACGCCCTGTCAACTCAATTGTTGCCATGGGTCTCCATCTAAACAAATTTAAAAATAAGCAAGTCTGCAACACCTAAATTATTTGCTGCTACCGAGCCGTGGCCCGTGAATATGTGTTACCATAGTTTCACATATAAATACGAAAACAAATATACCATTCGGTAACACCTTGAACATGCTGCACCCTTACCACGCCCAGTACGTTGTCAAGGGTTCCAACCTAAATATTTCCACATGCTTCTGTTGTTTCCATGGTGATTTTTCTATACAACAGGTTGCAATTGCTATAAATTTCTAAATTTTCAACTTTAAGGCATCAGTGCCTCGCAATTGAGGTTGTCGTATTGACTCGGATTTGCCAAACGTGATGTCTTTATTTCGAGAACGAAACTGTTATGAGCAAAAGAAAACGGTCCATCGCAGATGAAGGAAAAAGGCACGAAGAAACACTGCTTCTCGTCATTTAAAAAACGAAAACCGAGATCTCTGTCATTGGATTGCGCACCTAGCAATCAGCCACTGAGAGCCTTAAAAAAGAGACCAAGCAGAAAAGTCCATAATCAGCTGTTCAGAGTCGCGGAACTGTCTTCACTTTCGAGAATGAACATCTTTTAAAAGCGAACGAGAAGAGCAGTGACAAGAACTGCTTGTTTTCATTTAAAAAACGAGAACCAAAACCTTTGTTACTGGACAGTGCGCCCAGTGAGCTACAGAGAACAAAAGAAGAAACTGAACATGAAAGTCCACAATCTGCTAACCTCAGTCATGCAAATGTCCTCTATTGCGAGAATCAAAGAATGCAAAGCAAGAAAATTGATCTAGAACATCAGAGAAAAAGGACGAGGAGACGAATTGCCTGCCGTCGTTTAAGAAACGAAAACCAAAATCTTTTTCATTGGATTGTGCATCCAGTTATCATCAACAACCACAGAGGCTCCAAGAAGAGACCAAACAGAACAGTCCACAATTACCTGTCCTCGGCCTAGGACCTGTCTTCACGATCAAGAACCGCTGTTTAAGCAAGAAGGGAAAGGCCAAGGAGAACATCGACCTGCCTTCATTTGAAAAACCAAACCCTGCACCTAATGAGCCACAGCACCCCAAAGAAGAGACCGAAGAGAAAATGGGACAACAAGCTGTCCTCATCCCTGCAATTGCCTTCACTTTCGAGAATGGAAGGGTTCAGGGTGAGAGAGATACTCCAAGACAGCAGAGAGAAAACCACAACGAGAGCAACTGCTCACCGTCTCTTAAAAAAAGAAAAACAAAAGTTTTGTCATTGGACTGCGCACTCAGTGAGCCGCAGAACCCAAAAGAAGAGACCAAACAGAAAATTCCACAATCAGCAGACCTCAGCCCCGGGACTGTTTTCAATTTTGAAACTGGACATGTTTTGGAAAAGAAACCTGTAACCTTGGACAGACTAGAGGTAAAAGACAAGCAGCAACCTCCAAGCAGTCCAAAATTATTGCTTCCCATTATCGTTATTCTCGGCTGAAAAGAACTGTTATGTCACTTAAAATCTATCATAGAAAAGAACTAAACGATATGTACAAAGAAGCTTTTAATTCAATTTAGCGGTTTTTACTTGTATGACAGATGACTTTGCTGTTGTAAGTTTTAGCATGACGGTATTCGTAAAATACAAAATGTGTATCTTGATCCGCTTTATGAAACAAATAAAGCGTCAATAATATTCTTTCCATAGTTCAGGTTATGTTTGCTTTCCTTGTGCCTGAACGTAGTCACGCTGCTTGAGCAGACCAAATTGATCATGATAATGAAACGAAACTGTGGTGAATTGTTCTACCTTTTAGCTCGATCGTACCTATCGTAATTGGCATATGTTTTTTGTGATATGTAACTGATATGTTGACTAACCTTTTATTAAAACCAGCCTGTTATTGGGATCATATCGGCAAGGCCACAAGTTCCCGCTTAATACCCACTGGACTTACAATGGAAGAGTGGTTAAGGAGTGTCCAGATTTCAGTGCCTATGACACTGTAGCTTTACTTGATTTGATTACTAGAGGAAATGCCGACGCGATCGTCTAACTAATTAAAGAGACAAAAAAAGATGTACGCAACGCCTCATCCCTGAACTGCACTCTAACTGCACTCTAACCTCCTTATCCTCACACACTGTGCTGTTATCGATTCTAAATTTCTTTTATCTTGTTTCCATTGTGATGTTCAAAAAAAAAGTACATTGGTTTAAATTCGAGAAATAACACTGACGCTCAGATACCGATATCTAGACGTGAGGCAGTTTTAAGGTGCCTTGGAGTTATGAAAACGTTACGTGGAGCTGCCTGACTTTATTTAAACGATGAACACCAAAGTCAATAACCCAATAATTCCAAAACCGGAATTACGTGCCAATTTTGTTTCCATGGTAATGTTTAAGACAAACGTTACAGCAAGGAGCTCAAAAGTGTGACCACTTTTAATTAATTCGTATTCTTTCGTGCAGGTTATCCAATCAGAAGCCGAGGATGACTTCAAGAAAAATAACTCAAACCGCAAAGCGATGTTGCGGCGAAGGCGAAGTTGCTTTTTCATCCATGGATGCCTGTGTTTTTTTTTTGAGGATTTAACTTGTCAACTTTGGAGTTTTTGCCTTTGAAATCCTACGCTAGACAAATTTGCAACTTGAAATGCGAAAATCAGAGAAATCGATAAGGTGTTTTTTCTTTTTTGGTAAAATTGTTCCTGTTCTCAGTCGAACGGGCCGGGTAAGTGTAGCTAACTGTATAAAGGCTAAAAGCTCGAAGTGTAAGTAATTTCTACCGCCAGCATAAATGCATTTTTGCTTACTTTTACTTATAAATAACGCGTGGTTACTGTTCATATTTTTCACTGCCAGTCTTGTGGCTTTTACTACGTCTTTCAGTTAGCGAAGATGTAGCGGTTGACTTCACAGTAATTTTCAAAGAGTTATTTTAACTCCAAAAATGGAGTTAAAATTTTAGGTTAAAAATAACCCATTTTTTTGGGTATTTTAACTCCTTAATTTAACTCCAATTTTGAGATTATAATTACTCCAGTGGGGGCGTCACTTTAACTCTATAGAAGGAGTTATATAAACTCCATATGGGAGTTACTATAACTCCAAAAGTGGAGTAAAAACTTTAGGTTAAAAAATTACTCCTTTTGGGGGGTCATTTTAACTCCCAAATTTAACTCCAATTTCGGAGTTATAATAGCTCCAACGAGGAAGTCACTTTAACTCTACTCCGTCAAAGACTAGGGTTATTTTAACTCTGCTCCATCAAAGACTAGAGTTATTTTAACTCCATAATCAGAGTTGTAGTTACCCTGAAATCTGAGTAAAATTAACTCCGGTACATTCACCCTATTAGCTTTTTAGATAAAAGGCAACATCACACAAATTGACTGTCACTATAAAAGATACAACATTATTAATTTAATCCTATTTCATTTTCTTATATGAACAACAGTTTCTTACAGAATTTGAATTAACAGTAACATAAATGTAAATTTCTAAGACGCTATAATCACACAAATGTATAATTATATAAAATGAAAATAAAGCATGTACAAGTATGTATAAATGAAACATGATTTCAAAATATATATTAAAATTCTCTTAAAATTTTTTTGTATTTTATATTTCCAAAAAATCTCATAAATGTTCTTCAATATGACTACCTCCATCTGCATGCATCCATGGAGCATAGAAAGAACTTTTTAATCAAGGCTGAATCGTTTTGTGAAATATCCTCTAGAAAGACTGATGTCCTATAGAACCTCTGATTATTCAATCTACTGAAAATACATGGTTAAATAAAACCTTTTCAAATTGTTTCAAATTTTGACTGAAAAAGCGGAGGAGCTCTGGTAAAGCCCTAATGAACAATCTTCCCAGGTAAGAAAGTCAAAACTTTATGAATTCGAATTTGAAGAAAGTTGGAATTTAAAATGACAATACAGGAGAATTCAGCAACTCTATCTTTTGTTTAAAATTATAACTGGCTTAAAATTAATTGTCTTAAATTATTATCTGGAACAGGAACAACAAATTTCTTTTGTGTGCTTTAAATACATTTAAAACTTTTTCCCCCTTAAGGAGCATTGAGGGTTTTAAGTCACTATATATACCGGTATACACCTAATGGCAATAATGTTGCGATAGAACAATGAAAAAAAAAAGAGAACAGAACGAAGCCAAATAGGAATTCATTAGCCATGGAAATTACATTGTCAGATATGTATCAATTGAGTTGATAAGGCAACAGTATTGCAATTAGACTACAAAGCTAAAATGAAAATAAAGAAAGTACAAGTGATTTACAATTAAAACATGATTTTAAAATATATATTAACAATTCTCTTAAATTTTTTCTGTATTTTGTATTTCAAAAAAACCTCAAAAATTAATGTGATTTTTCTTCAATGTCACTACCTTCAGCTGCATGGATGCAGGCATGTATGGAGCATAAAGAACTCTATAAGTGAGGCTGCAACAAACAGGATACAATAATTTTTAAAATGTGCCTTCAGAAACACCAATGTGCTATATCACCTCCAATTATTAATCTGCATAAATGCAGGGTTACAGATTTCATTTTTGCCCCTTGTGATATAAGCAAATATCAGCTACAGTGGTTACTAATCACATGATCACCCATGTGAATTTTGGCAAATTCAATTAAAACTAAAATTAATTGTACTAAATTTTGACTTGAAAAACGCTGGACAGGAGCCAAATGATGAACAATCTTCCCAGGTAAGAAAGTCAAAATTTTATGAAGAAAAAATGAGAATATGAGAATAAAGCAAAATTCAGTGCATGTTTGTTCCAACGCAGCTCCATCTTTTCTTTAAAATTATAACCATAAGTCTGTGAAGTATGATTGTCTGGTGGAGTGTACTCCTGAGAAGGACTGTTTGTGGTGACATTAACTGACTTTGACATCATCAGAGCCAGCTGGCTTGGTCCTGATGATGAATTCTGCTCAGGTTGTCGAAGCGTCAGTCAATGTCACCACAAACATTCCTCTCGGGACTACACTCACCCGGACGATCATACTTCACCAACTCATGACATGACACATGGGTCCAAACCTTTTACAAAATTACAACCGCCTTAAATTTTAATTTTCATTCAAGGCCCACCTTCACCCAAATGGCCTTGCGCACTGCAGTTGCTGTTTATGAATTTCGTGTAACATGAAATTGTTTGTGATCAGGTTATCTTTGAAAATCCGTTTCCTCAAGAGTCATCTTGTTGAAAATCGTCCATAAGCATGCAGGAATTTATTCTTCAGTTATCAAGCTGTTGTTTCCTGGAATTATTTTGTGACTGTGCTGGCCAAACATATTTTTTTCACTCTTACTTTGTCCAATATGTTTCCTGCCAAAGATACCTCGCAGTTGAAGATGCTATACGGTTATCCCGAAGGAGAATATTGTCAGTATTCGTCTCAGAGGAGCTTGTGTTATGAAGCAAAAAACCCCAGAGATTTAATCTATCTTTTGTAGTGATCTGATTGTATTGGATGTAGGACTTTCGCAAGTAAGTTTGATTCCTATGATTCGATTTTATTTGCGGGTCAGTAAACAGAATGGCTCGCAATTGTGTAATAAATGAATGGTTTTGCAGAACTGTTTTCTTTTTTCTTCCTCTTTAATTAATTCACATATAACAATCGTCACTTAAGTATAATTGCCTACTATTATCAGCTCACACTGAATAAGATATGAAACTACTCGAACATAATTCGTCAATTTGTTCTTCAGTCGAGTGTTCAAATATATATCTCAAAGCTGAAAGTAACGAATAAGTAAGATGACGAGTTGAACAGGCCATTCACTTCTTTTTTTTTCATTGCTATACAAATATTAGTATAATTGCTCAGGGGATTATAGGGATTCTCACTTTCTGATTGGTCGAGGATTACGTCATATGTCGCTATAATAACCCCTCGCGGGGTAATTGAGCAAGAGTGCTAAATTTAAGGCAATGTTACCGAGGAAGAGATGAACGCCTTGAAAGGAAATTAAATTCCGAAGAGCGCAAAAGATGCCACTAAGTTTGGCGTAGCACTTTTCAAAGGTAAGATATCAATGTTTTGCTGATAAAATCAAATTAACCTGTTAAATACTAATGGAAAAATTGTAGCAAAATCTGCGTAATGCTTTCTTCATTTACAGAATGGTTTCAACAACAAAACGAATTTAAAACATAATTAGAAAACATGAAAGTAAACGAAACGAGACGAAAAGACAGCAGTTTTTACAAGAAGACTAGCTTGTCGTTGCGAGCGGCTCTCGACCGTCATCTAAAGTCACTAAAGCACAACAAAATATTTTTCCATTTGCGATAACCACTTATTCAGCGAAGCCAATAAAACACTCAACTGCTACCTGAAACAACTTGTCTCCGAGGGCAAAATAGCTGGCACAGTTCACAAAAATATACTTACTGATGAAACCCTCAGGAAATTGTATGGCGAATGCCGACACTCCCAATTCTCGACTTTTAATTCAAACAGCCTGGTTCTTCGTCTCCATCTACTTTGGAAAGAGGGGAAGGGAAAATCAACATTTGCTGAAGAGGTCGATGCTTCGCCTCATGAAAACGGCTGATGGGGAAGGGTACTTTGAATTAAACAAGAGTGAGCCAGGAGCTGTATTGAGCAGCAAAAACAATACAGGGGGTCTCCACGGGTCCGAAGATCACTAGGACGGCAAAGTATTTCCTTTGGCCACTTCAAAGAGATGTCCGGTGTATTCTAGCCATCTCCCAAACTCAGAAGCGTTATTTCAAAGGCCAAAAGATCTCAGCTCTGCGAAGTTCAATCCCCCAACCGACAACACTTGGTGCGAAGAACGAAAACTCGGGCACATACCTTCGAAACATGCTGCGGAAGATGACAGAAAAAGCAGGCATCGTGCCTAATCTTACAAACCATTCCTTGAGAGCGACAACAGTCACTGTCTTGTCCACAAATAACATCGAAACGCGGAAAATGAAGGCCATAACTGGGCACAAAAGTGATACAAGTATGGAAGGCTACTGTGAGCGACCAACGCTCAATCAGTCCAAACAAATGTCATCAGCCTCACCTCTTTCATCAACGGCATAGAAAGTCCCGAGACATCTCTTTCAGTTCCATCAACTTCCACGACTACAGTTCCTGCAATGGACTCTTCAAGCAAGCAAAGATTCCCGTTGGGAAGACACGAGAAAAACTTCCAGCTGTCCACAGGTTTGAATCTTGGAGCGATTCCTCCTTCTGGAAATTTCCACAATTGCTCGTTCACCTTTAATGTCAATGTAAACAATGGCCCTTAACTTTTCGGATTGAACTGGCCGCAATTGGCTTCTTGATAGACCCGCTCAGGTTGTCGAAACGTCAGTCAATGTCACCTTAAAGAGTCCTTCTCAGGACTACACTCACCCGGCCGATCACAATTTACCGAATTAAGGTCAGTTCTTGTTAGTTGAATACTATTATAATGGAAAATAAAAATTTAGGCCTACTGCCACCATTCTGTTCTTTGTCATTTGCTACATGATGAGTTGAATGAGCTTTTTTGCTTAGAACGTCTCCTTTTTCGATAGTAAAGACAGCTCCTGGACTGAGGACTGCTGATTTGGAATCTTTCTGTATGGTATCTTCCCTGTGGACCTTGTGGCTTTGAAACACACATTGAAATAATTACATTAGAATCGATAACAACACGTTGGTTGAGAGGAACGGCGTGTAATTAACGTTTATTTATCCTGTCCTCTAAGTCCACTACCATGGAAACAAAATTGGCACGTTTCAGTAATTCCGTTTTAGTAATTATTGGGTTGTTGACTTTGGATTCATCGTTTAAATAAAGTCAGGCAGCGAGACATAACGTTTTGATAACTCCAAGGCACCTTAAGGTCGCTCACTGCTAGATATCAGTATCTGAGGGTTGGTGTTATTCCTCGAATTTAAACCAATGTACTCTTTTTTACCATCGCAATGGAAACAAGATAAACGAAATATAATTTAGAATCGATAACAGCACAGCGAGTGAAGAAAACGAGGTTAGAGTGCAGTTCAGGGATGAGGTGTTGCATATATCTTTTTTTGTCTATTTAGTTAGACGATCGTGTTAGCATTTCCTCTGGTAATCAAATCAAGTAAGGCTACAGTTTCATAGAAACTGAAATCTGGACACTCCTTAACCACTCTTCCATTGTACGTCCAGTGTGCATTAAGCGGGAACTTGTTGCCTTGCTGATATGATTCCAATAACAAACTGGTTTTAATAACAGGTTAGTGACATCTCAGAAACCACAAAAAATATGCCACACGATAGCTACGATCGAGCTAAAAGGTAAAACAATTCACCGCTGACAGTTTTTTTTTTTCATTGTCATCATCAATTTGGTTTGCTCAAGCGGCGTTTTACGTTCTTCTGTTCAGGCACTAGGAAAGCAAACATAACTTTAACTATGGAAAGAATATATTTAATTTGAGCTTTATTTGTTTTATAAAGCGACTCAAGTAACAATTTTTGTATTCTACGAATACCGTCATGCTATAGCTAACAACATCAAAGTCATCTGTCATACAAGTAAAAAGCGATAAATTGAACTAAAAGCTTCCCTGTACATGACGGTTAGCTCTTTTCTATGGTAGATTTTAAGTGATATACTTTTCTGTTCAGCCGAGAATCGCGATAATAGGAAGCATGAATCTGGGACTGTTAAATGGAGCTTGCTCCTTGTCTTTTATATTACCTCTAGTCTGTGCAAGCTTAGAGGTTCCTTTTCCAAAACATGTCCAAGTTTCAAAAGTGAAAACAGTCCCGGGGCTAAGGACTGCTGATTGTGGACTTATTTGTTTGATCGCTTCTTTTGGGTTCTGCGGCGCACTGAGTGCACAGTCCAATGACAAAACTTATGTTTTTCTTTTTTTGACAGACGTTGAGCAGTTGTCCTCGTAGTGGTTTTCTCTCTGCTGTCTTGGAGTATCTCTCTCACCCTGAACGCTTCCATTCTCAAAGTGAAGGCAATTGCAGGGCTGAGGACAGTTGATTGACCCATTTTCTGTTTGGTCTCTTCTTTTGGGCTCTGTGGCTCATTAGGTGCAGGGTTTGGTTTTCAAATGAAGGCAGGTCGATGTTCTCCTTGTCCTTTCCCTTCTTGCTTAAACGGCGGTTCTCTATCGTGGATACAGGTCCTAGGCCGAGGACAGGTAATTGTGGACTTTTCTGTTTTGGTTCTTTCTTCGAGCCTCTGTTGTTGTTCATGATCACTGGATGGTTTTCGTTTCTTAAACGACAGCAGGCAGTTCTTCTCCTTGTTTTTTTTTCTCTGATGTTCAAAATCAGTTTTCTTGCTCTGTATTCTTTTATTCTCGCAAAGAAGACAGTTGCAGGACTGAGGGTAGCAGATTGTGGACTTTCATGTTCAGTTTCTTCTTTGGTGCTGTGTAGCTCACTGGGCGCACTGTCCAGTAACAAAGGTTTTGGTTTTCGTCTTTTAAGTGAAGAGTCAAACAGCTCTTGTCACTGCAGCTCTTCTCGTTCGTTTTTAAAAGATGTTCATTCTCGAAAGTGAAGACAGTTCCGCGACTCAGAACAGCTGATTGTGGACTTTTCTGTTTGGTCTTATTTTTAGGACTCTGTCCCTGATTGCTAGGTGTGCAATCCAATGACAGAGATCTCGGTTTTCGTTTTTTAAATGACGAGAAGCAGTGTTTCTTCATGCCTTTTTCTTTCTGCTGCGATGGACCGTTATCTTTGCTCATAACAGTTTCGTTCTCGAAAATAAAGAAATTACATTTTGGGAAATCCGAGTCAATACGACAACCTCAATCGCCAGGCACCGATACCTTAAAGTTGAAAATTCACAAATTTATAGCAATTGCAGCCTGTTGTATAGAACAATCACCATGGAAACAACAGAAGCATTTGGAAATATTTAGGTTTTAATCCTCCACAACGCACTGGGCGTGGTAGGGTGCAATACGTTGAAGGTGTTACCTAAAGGTATATTTGTTTTGGTATTTATATGTGAAACTATGGTAACACATATTCGTGGGCCGTGGATTGGTAGCAGTAAATAATTTAGGTGTTGCAGACGTGGTTATTTTTAGATTTGTTTAGATGGAGACTCATGGCAACAAATGCGTTGACAGGGCGTGGTTAGGAAGCCCCTTCGGTTTGACTTTTGCCGGCGAGTATATTAGTATGTGTTTAGATTGGATTTTGTGGCTGCAGAGCATTTTTGTGGGACAACTACTGTTTAAGGGTTAGTTAAACAGGCTGAACTTGCCCCCTGTTTGGCAATATGCTGCGCAAGAACCTTACATACTCTTTTTGGAATCGTCTATTTGTAAAGGTATAGATAAATGGGTTTATAGCACTGCTGGTGAAAATAAATATTGTTTGTAAAAATACTATAAACGCTGCCATGTCGATTTTGTGGAAAGGCTTGGTCACTTTGATGGCTTGAATAATTCCGGTTGGAATCCAACACACAATAAACCCAACGACAACAGTTACGAGCGTTTTTGTTACTTTTGCTTCTTCAATGTTTCGCGATATTCCTTGCTGTAGGTTTGACGCTACTATTTGGTTGTGGTTATGAACAAAACGGAATGCTTTGTAATAGGCGGTGAACATGATCAGAGCGAGAAAAAATCCAAACGTTAATAAGATGTTGTATACGATTGTTGCGAACGTCCTGACTTCCCTTTTCTTGTAATGCAACCTACAGAAACCGCGTTTTTGGTTGAAATATCCCTCTGGGAATTGTAAAGAAACAGGAAGCGAGATCGCTGTTAAGTATGCTAACCACAATGTCGAAATAACAAGAAAAGTTCGCTTTGACCTTAGGTAGTGCTGAAGGGATGGTCTTACAACACGGAAATAACGAATCACTGCTGTACACGCCATCGAAATGATCGTCACACCCAACAAGGCAATCGTCAAGTAGGCATTAAACAAACAGGCTGCCTGCCCTAAAACCCATCCATCTCTCATAAAAGATGCAAGTGAAAAGGGCATCACCAAAACGGCTGACAATACATCGCTGGTAGCTAAAATGACGATCGCGACATTGGTTGGATTACAAAGATGTGATCTTCGACAGAAGACAACGCAAGTTAGAGAATTTCCTGAGAATGCTAAAAGCGTCAAGAAGACAACAGCTGTCGATCCGATGACGATTTCCGCGGCCGTAAAATATGAATTGGCTTCTTCGGTTGTCCCAGAAAAGTTGCCAGTTAAGTTCATGGTATTTGACGCAAAAATGCAGTATCTTGTTTATCAGTGAGGAAAGTAATTTGCCTTTTTGACTGAGATGAAATCTCTTTTGACCCAGATGAAGTCTCTTTTTTCAGCACAGTTACCAACTGTGTACTGACTAAGACAACGTCATTGAATCAGCCCTGAGAAACTAATCTATCCACATAACAGTGTGCCATCTGTTCCATCTATTCCCTTCATCGTGTTTAAAAAAGCGATTCGTCTAAAAATCTAAACAAAAAACGGGTCTTTGCTTCCAGTGAGCGTATACAGCTTACTTCATTCAACGGAAAAAAGCAATAATAAAGTTTGTTATTGAGACGCTCTTGACTATCCTTTATACTTCACAGGCAGTATTGTACACTGACCTTCTCTTTAAAGTGTTAAGATGTATAATTAACAGCGAATATCAAACTTTCTTTTTAATGAGAAGTTTTTCTCATACAGTCAGCAGCATATCAAAAAAGATGTCCCACCGGCAAATATGTTGCTTAGCACCTGCTCCTTAAGACCACAAATAACGATTTTACTCACACACTCTAAAACAAAACAGGGACATTTTCTGGAAGCAAAACAGCCAGCTATCAAGTTTCTTTATTTCCGAAAAGCTAATTAAGTTGTTCTAGAAACTTCTCTAGAAATGTAAGGTTGTTTCCACGGTTATATAAGAAACAAACAAAACAGAAGCACGCTGACAACGCTATATTTGAGTTCCAAATGGCGGGGTTGGGAATCACATTCAGATCTGATATTTATTGACATCCCTTTGTGTACCTTTAGGAAGAAGTCCGAGTCTTTCACAACTTGCTCTTTTATATCTCGTTATAGCTCTAGAACACCAATTTAGTTTATTAAATTAAAAATCGCAAAGAAAAGTGATAACAAAACATTTTAGAATTAGAATTAATATGATTATTTCATATATTCATATTCAAAACATTTTAATTTAAAAAAATAATAAAAATTTCAATATATTACATATATATACTAGCAATGTATACTGGGAGAGATAATAGTCTACAGAGAACTTGTTACTTTCATCTCGTTATATTCGTTCACAGGAAGTTGCGAACTCTGAGGAATCGTTTCGAAATGATTTCATGAAATCATTTCAACATATCTTGTCTTTTCTTTCTTATTAGCATCTCTAGGAAGTGTCACTTTAGGTTATTTTTCTTACACATGCTAGTGTTTATTTTTAAGAAGGTGTCTTATTTTGATATTTTCAGACTTCCTTTTTCATTAAACAAATGCACAGCCAAGTCTGAAAACAGAAATTCAATTTGTGCTTCCTGGAGGTTGAGATGATCAAACGACGTTATTTAATGAACTTTTTCAATGAGCACGCTGGTTTTGTCCTGTAGCTTTATAATAATTTGCATTGTGCCTATGTTTGACGCATTTTAATTTGAATTTGGCAAGTTTGAGATTAGAAACATCTTTTAAATTTTTACTGTCAACATGCTCCACATTATTAATTAGCATCAATTGTTTTTGATGCGTGGTCGTCATGTCTACGCATAAATATTTGACGAGATTTCACCTTTCTACATTGCATGGTATCTTTAGGCATACACGTTGTTCCAGGATGTGAACCTTGTGCATGCACTAAATTGTTTTTCACATTATTAGGAAATTGAAGTGAAATAAATTTATCTAGATTATCGATAACGGCTGACAGGATATTTTATAGCGTTAAGATAGACAAACTTCGAATTGACTGCCACCAAGCTCAAAGTGCACTGCCGACCTCCGACCTGATCGCAGCACATCGCCAGCCGGTTCAAAGAACACTGCAACCGACTCACCATCTCTAATGCAAAGTCTAATCAACAGATTCTTTCCGATTGATAAATGACTGCCCTGCCTAGATTAGCAGCTGCAACGTGTGGGCCAGTCTACTGATGTAAGGATTTTTTTTTAAATAAAGGACTGAACGTTAAAAGTTTAAAGTTGACGCAACACAAAGGCGCCTTCCAAAACAGCATAATCATGCATACGGTGGCCCATAAGGGACACCACTTTGAGTAAAAAGAATTGACAAATATTTAAAATATCAGCAGTTACAAGTTAAGTATTCACTACAAACAAAAAAAAGCCGCACACTGCAACTAAAATAAATCCGCACATTGCAAATAAAATGACTCGGCACACTGCAAACAAAATAAATTCGCTCACTTCAAACAAAACAAATCCGCTCACTTCAAACAAGATAAATTCGCTCACTTTAAACAAAATGAATTCGCACACTACAAACAAAATAAATGCGCACACAACAAGCAAAATAGATCCGCACGTTTCAAACAGAATATACCCGCACGCTGCAAACAAAATAAATCCTCACACTGCAAACAAAATTAATCTGCACGCTGCAAACAAAATTAATCCGCACGCTGCAAACAAAATAAATTCGCACGCTGCAAACAAAAATAAAAACTATGCGCGCGCGCACATGCTCGAGTAGGCCTGAAACCTAACTTCCGGTTCTAATCTCGTGCCATTTTTAAAAGATATTTTAAAAAGTTCAAACTGGTAGGACCCCAGCATATATTTTTGACTTTGTATACCCAAAGTTTGCTTTCGTCTCCTTTGTCTTTCTTTTACTGCCGTAAGTATCAGTCTTACCGTATGTAAATATATTTTATTTCAAGTGTCTAGATACCCGGCATGTTTCCAGACTAAATACCCGGCAGTCCGAAATTTTCGAAGGTCTTCGACCGGAAAAAGGCCTATTATAACCTCCTCTGAAAAGTATTCAATGTTTTTTAGAATTGCCAAGCGATGAGAAAGGTATTTTGGTTTTGTAGTTGACGAGTTTTCCGAGCTTGTGCACACTTACTTAATTACCGAAACTGCCGGATGTTTAATACACTTTAAATTATTTGTTGTTGGACCCGCCAGTCAGAAACGCACAGAATTTGGAGGGAATTTCTCATTCAAACGTCCTGGGAGTATCCGAAGTTTGTTTAAATTTACAAAGCGATTTAATAAAAAAGACCAATTTCGTTTTGTAGTTCGTTCGTTTCCGAGCTTAAGGACGTTCGCGCGAAAAACTTCTACAATACAGATTTTTTTCATACTTTGGCTACAGTTATATAATGAGTTACCTATGTCAGAAATGGAAAAAAATTGGGGGGTCACCGACTTCGTTTTCGAAATAAAGCACGTCAAAAACTACCCCAATTTTGACAAATCGGCCCTCATAACTCGACATGGCCTCAGTGCTTGTTAGTTGACAAATATTTAAAATGATTCGCTGTAGACCCACTTTCTTAGTCAAATTTTACTTAAGTGGGTCTGTTAAATAAATAATTTGAACCGGTGGCACCCTTTTAGTTAAACTCAACCTCTAAGATGGACGTTAACGAACACACTGCAGCTTCAATAATAGTAGAATTCGATGATGTGAGGGCAGAAAAGTTAAAAAAAATCAAACTTCTACAATATAGATTTTCTTTAATTTTTCACAAAACGTAGATAATCGACAAAGAAAGTGATCTATCAAAAGAAGATATGGGGTCACCGAACATTTAAGAGAGTTAAACCCGTGCATAGATATTAAAGTCCCCACTAGCGCTATATATCTCCACATTTCTTCAACAGTGCGCGCGCTCAATACATGACGTGGCATGACATCACGAAGTGAATTGCGTGCGCAGAAAGGATGCGCAGAAACAATTGGCGCGAACGTCCTTAAAATAGCTTGCCTGCTTGATCCTAATCTGACCCGATCCGTCACGCCACTATTGTGACATGTCACGGATGCTGTAGAGTTTCCATCCTGTCAGAAATGAGGCTAAGGAAACAAAACAAAAGAAAAGGAAAGAAAACAAAACAAAACAACACACACACACACACACACACACACGATAGTTTCGATTCACTTGCCAACGCCATACAAAGTTAGCAAGCCCTTAATAATAGGGTTGACTCTACATAGGGACCGATTACATGAGGCGGGCTGACCCGAAAATCAAATTCGCGATTTAACATAGTTTTGCCATGTAATCGCGATTGCTGGGCCAGCTCGGCTAGCCGGGCGGATATTTTCTCCTCACAAGATTTCGCTTCAGACCAAAATAGCTCACCAGAAGATCGATATTTCTCTTTTTGATTAACACATATTAAAGGTTTATCAGACCACAAGAACCACAAAGCTACATACAACTGAAAATAATACGTCAAAATAATGGATTAGCGAAAGTAAAACACGCCATGCGATTCATTCTCTTTGATGTAGAAATCTTTTCATAGGACAGCTTTAGCCGTAGGCGAGCTGGTACGCCCCATGTAATACCGGGCTAAGCAGTCATCTCGAGCCAGCCCGGCTCACGATCACTGCAATCAGTCCCTATCTCGAGCCTCGGATAATTCTCCGAGACCAGTGTGCCAGGTGTTAAGCTTTTTCATGAAAACTGCGCCCGGATGCCGGCATGTAGACGCGGTTATTAAGGTTTAAGGCTAAATGCCCAGCACTCTGGTCTCGGAGGATTATCCGCCAGGTTTGAGATAGAGCCAACCCTGAGACGGAGTCCAAATTTTGTGTGTTTCTGACTGGCGGCTCTAGCCACAAGAAAATTTAAGTGTGGCAAACAGTAGCGACTTTCTACACAGGCTCGGAAAATTTGCTAACTACAAAACCAAATTAACTCTAAACAAACTTCTAACAAATTCGAATATTCTCAGAACGTTTGAATGAGAAATTCCCGTCCAAATTCTGTGTGGTTCTGATTGGCGGAAGTAGCCACAAGTAATGTCGCAAACATCGCGATGTTTTAGTATGCACAAGCTCTAAGAACTCGTCAACTACAAAACCAAAATACGTGTCTGAATTGCTGGCAATTCTAAACAAATATCAAATGCTTTTAGAAAACGCGGGGTCGGAGTGCGGGGTGCGGGGTGCGGGGTGGGAGGTGCGGGGTGTGGGGTGCGGACTGCGGGTCAACAAACACCGAAAAAAAACACAATAATAATAAAACAGCCAAAATAAAAAGGAAAAACAAAACAAAATAGCTAAATACATACAAAAATACAATTAAAAAAGACGAGAATATAAAAACAGAGCGAGAATTGAATATTTGACTGTCACGCGAACCAATAAAAAAGTTAATAAATAAATAAATAAATAAATAAATAAATAAATAAATAGATTAGGACCCACCCCATCCTTCCTATCAAATACATAATGGTCCATCCCTTACTGGCACTGGCATCTCCTAGGCAATGAAATAGTGCATGACTCTATTTTCGTGCGTGAAAACAACATCGTGCGAACCGCAAATTCTGATTCGCTCGGATCGCTCAACATACAGTTTTTGGTCACAGAAGTGGTGAAGATGCATCAGAAATGAAATGAAATTAAAAAAGAGAGTGAAAAAAAAAGTGTCCCACAGAGACCTCACGATTCTTACAAATGACAAAAATTTCTTCTTATTTATTTATTTATTTATTTATTTATTTTATAGTTTTAGTACAGAGGGCCACAAGTTTATTAGTATGTATATACTATTATGTGTTTTACCCTCTTTAAATAAAGGCTTTACTTACTTACTTACTTACTTACTATATTCACTTATTTATTGGTTCGCGTGACAGTCAATAATTCAATTCTCGCTCTATTTTTGTATTCGCTTGTATTTTTTTATTGTATTTTTGTATGTATTTAGCTATTTTCTTTTGTTTTTTCTTTTTATTTTGGCTGTTTAATTATTATTGTTATTTTTCTATTTTTTCGGTTTTTGTTGACCCGCACCCCGCACCCCGACCCCGCGTTTTCGGAACACCCTAAGAATAAGCCTAATTTCCCGGTCGTAATCCTTCGAAAATTTCGGACTGCCGGGTACTTAGTCTGGAAACGTGCTGGGTATCTAGACACTTCAAATAAAATATATTTACATACGGTAAGACTGGTACAAATTCTGTGCGTTTCTGACTGGCGAGTGTAACAACAAATAATTTAAAGTATCAAACATCCGGCAGTTTTCCAGTAATTAAGTAAGTGTGCACAAGCTCGGAAAACTCGTCAACTACAAAACCAAAATACCTTTCTCATCGCTTGGCAATACTTTTCAGAGGAGGTTAGAATAGGCCTTTTTCCGGTCGAAAACCTTCGAAAATTTCAGACTGCCGGGTATTTAGTCTGGAAACATGCCGGGTATCTAGACACTTAAAATATATTTACATACGGTAAGACTGATACTTACGGCAGTAAAAGAAAGACAAAGGAGACGAAAGCAAAATTTGGGTATACAAAGTCAAAAATATATGCTGTGGTCCTACCAGTTTGAACTTTTTAAAATATCTTTTAAAAAGGGCACGAGATTAGAACCCGAAGTTAGGTTTCAGGCCTACTCGAGCATGTGCGCGCGCGCATAGTTTTTATTTTTATTTGCAGCGTGCGAATTTATTTTGTTTGCAGTGTGTGGATTTATTTTGTTTGCAGCGTGCGAATTTATTTTGTTTGCAGCGTGCGGGTATATTCTGTTTGAAGCGTGCGGATTTATTTTGCTTGTTGTGTGCGCATTTATTTTGTTTGTAGTGTGCGAATTTATTTTGTTTTGAGTGAGCGAATTTATTTTTTTGAAGTGAGCGGATTTGTTTTGTTTGAAGTGAGCGAATTTATTTTGTTTGCAGTGTGCCGAGTCATTTTATTTGCAATGTGCGGATTTATTTTAGTTGCAGTGTGCGGCTTTCTTTTGTTCGTAGTGAATACTTAACTTGTAACTGCTAATATTTTAAATATTTGTCAATTTTTCACTCAAAGTGGTGTCCCTTAGGGGCCACCGTACATGCAATACCTATGACTGAACTAGCAAAGGCCAGAAAGGCACAGATGGCCAACATGGGGCCACTAATGCTCCACTGAAGTTAAATCGAAACATGAAAATAAGCACCTTGGATAGCTCCTTTTGGCACTCTCGTGTTCCGTGGAATATCTGACAACCCCATTCCAGCATTGAAAAGGTTAACGATTTCGTTCCTTGCATTAAAAGGCAAAGATTTACTCGTTCCTTGCATTAGGAGGCAAAGATTTACTCGTTCCTTGCAGTAGAAGGCAAAGGTTTACCAGGATCCTAAAAGCTCCCAAGCGAATTTCTTGCCATTTGGAGTTAGGAAACCTAAACTTTCATGTTCCGATCATGTGCAAACCTATGTAGACCGCAACACACCGCGGCGAAAACCGTTACAGGTTTAAAATTGTGGCGGCTGTTGTTTATATTTTCTGCGGGTTTCCGATTTAGCCACGAAACCTCCAGCCAAAGAATTAGTGCCTTGTTAAAATTAGAGACTCCGTTGGATTTTCTTTCTAAGGATTTTCTCTTTACGGGTTATTTTTGTCGGCTTTATGTTCTCGCCATTTTTTGCGCCAGCTTGAAAACAATAAAAATATCACGCGTGACATACCGGAAAATTGAGCTAAAAAAGCTAACTTCTCAGTTCTGTTCGGAAAGTTTGAATTATTATTACGATGTAACAAAGAAAATTTCGAATAACTAAAATAGTGTTTCGAATATAGAATCCAGGTTTCAAAGAATCGCTAATTTTTTTGAAGAATGAAATCGAGGGGGGGGGACAGGGGGGTTTAAACCTCCCGCTTCCCGTACCCTTTAATCCCGGTTCCCGCCCTGTATTTTTTGGCTCCCGCCACTTTGCATTTTTTCAATTGCAAAATATTGCGCAATGTTGCGTAATTTTTCTCTTTTCCTCCCGCTTCCCGC
Organism: Siderastrea radians; assembly: GCA_964017195.1. Lineage (NCBI taxonomy): Eukaryota > Metazoa > Cnidaria > Anthozoa > Scleractinia > Rhizangiidae > Siderastrea > Siderastrea radians. The sequence continues at coordinate 45,815 of CAXHKT010000142.1, forward strand.
CCCCTAGAGAGAGAGAGAGAGAGAGAGAGAGAGAGAGAGAGAGAGAGAGAGAGAGAGTTAGATTCAGGTGGGTATTTGCTACTTAAACTGGGTATTTGCTACCGTAGCAAGTACTCATTTGTGCGTATTTGCTACCTTAGTGAGTATTTGCTGCGGTAGCAAATACTCACCTGTGAGTATTTGCTACGAAAAGTCGGTATTTGCTACGGTAGCAAATACGGAGGGTTAGTATTTGCTACCAAAAGTAGGTATTTGCTACCGTTGCAAATACGGATAGTAGGTATTTGCTACCCTTGTGACGTTTTTGCTTTCAAAAGTAACTATTTGAAATCGTAATTATAAATATATACCCGTTGGCTTCAAAGATTCATTTATGCATGTCCAAAATATACATTGGCAGTGCAAAAAAGAAATTTTCATGAAAAGTCAATACTTTGTTGCCCATTGCCCCTAACTATGTAAACAAGTGTAAGCTTCATTTGTATCGAGCTTTAATTTGACCATACTTTTCTTATTGTAGTTAGGTTTGGTATCACTGTGGAAGAAGAAATATAGAAAAACTGGAAAGAACAAATGCGAGGGCCTTGAGATTTGCGTACGAAGCGCTCTTACGGCGTATCGGATCAACATCAACCTTAGAAAATCGACGCACTCAAGACATGTTACTGACTGTGAACAATATTGTTCAAGGCAGGGCTCAATCCAGCCTCAAAAATCTTATAACTAAGAAGAGAACAGCGTACAATATAATCTTCGCGGAAATTTCAATCTTTCCATACCTAAAATGAACACTACCAGGTACGGTCTTAAGTCGTGGCGTTATGCTGCAGCAAAGCACTGGAACATGCTACCTCGTAATATTCGTTCCATGGCAGGCTCAAAAGACTTTTTGAAAAAGATTCGGCAAACTGATTTTCACGTTTGATACATTTTGATTATATTTCATCGCTTTTATCTTGGCTTTTTTCTGAATTAACTTGATGTTTTTAAGCGATTTTAAATTAGCCGATGTAAATACTTTTTTTAAGTTTTTATGATGTTGTACATTACTTAATTTAAATCATGGAGCACCTGTAAACTAGCGAACAGCTAAGCGTGTACTTGTCCATGTTAAATAAAGTATGTCTATGTCTTTGTCTATTATGCATATTGTCTTAAATCTAATTTCGTTATACAATCTGAAAGGAGACAGAAATTTGTGAAACAGCGCGCGCTGTAGTTGTCCAGCAGTAAATTACTGGACACATGGCGTAAAATAAAACAAACATAACATGAGGAAAGCGCCTGGGATCACAACAGAAGAAGGAGATAGCATATCACTAAGGAGGGAAGAAGGACAACACAAAGACTGCGCATAGCACTAAAGAAACAAAAAAACAACTTAAAGGAAGCGCGTAACACCAGACAAACAAACTAAAACACAAAGACACCGCTTAGTACCAAACAAACAAGAGACAGCGCGTAGCATTAAACAAACAAGCAACAACACAAAGACAGGGCGTAGCACTAAACAAACAAACAAACAACGACACAAAGACTCAGACACTAAACAAACTACCAAATAAGCAAAAAAGACAGCGCGTAGCTCTAAAGAAACAAACGACACAAAGACAGCGCGTAGCACTAGACAACCAAACGACACAAAGACAGTGCGTAACACTAAAGAAACAAACAAAAAAACACAAAGACGACGCAAAGCACTAATCAAATTAAAAAACAACACAAAGGCAGTGGGTATGAGTAACGTACAAACAAACACCAAGGAAAGAAAGCGCATAGCATTAACGTATAAAACACAAAAAAGACAGCATGTAGCATTAACGTAATGCGACTGAATAATTAGCGAGATCACCGCTCTTTTTAGGCATTGATGTTTCCTAGAAAGGGCAAGAAATTGTGATTTTTTCAGAATTATAGGTCCACAAGTAATATAATATATATGTAAATATGAGTGACATTTAACTTTTCTGGCAAAAAATCCAATTTTGACCTGTGGTCGCAAACAATACTACATATTCACACACTAGATGGTTGGTAAGTACACAGAGTGGTAAAGGCTTTTTTAGCTTCGAAAAGGGATATTCACTTTATATATTAGCTGCTTTCCAAACTATGTCGTCAATGTAACAACTCACTGTCCACAGAACAAGGCGTTCGCGCAAATCGCTGGGCTATTAATTCACAGCCAATCACGGCAGATGTTGGGCTCCCTTCCCATGTCACGCGTCACGCGTAACGCCAGTAACACAGAGACAGTGACTGACGCCAGCCAGTTCAGGTGAGTCCATTGGTTTGCTACTTCTATAAAGTAAATTACATACTTTAAGAGCCAAACTTCGCGAATTGCCAACACTGTCCAGTTTCTAAGAAGTTATGAATCCTTTTCATTAATAGCGTCTTTAAAAAGCAAAACAACTGAGCAAAACGTCGCATATTTCTTCAATGGACGCAAAATCAATGCATGCGACTGAATCGTTGCGACTTATGCGACGTTTTTAAGCCATACGGTAGCGATACATTCTTCAACCATTTTAACGATATTGAATTTAACTCGATTCTGTATTGCACGTCTGATAACTTTTGAATTACATAAGGATCAGTCGTTTAGAAAACTAAAAAGCACATGGAAAAATGGAGCAAAGCACATGGTCGCTGTATTCGATCAAGCATGACCGATGACGTCAACTCACTTTGGTTGGCTTTTTTTATTTGTCAGTGTACCATAGTGCATGCGTTGCACTTTTATTCTCAAAAATTAGAGTTTATTAATGAATATTTCAAAAATAATGTTAGTGTTTTTTTAGTGGTAAAATTATACTGCGATTAATTAAAAAAAAAAACATTGCGCAGTTGTTATAAGACGCAGTACATAAAAAAACTAAAACGAGGGGTTCACCATGCCTGCTTCACTATATTGGGCTCTGGTATACAACTACTTTGCTTTCTTGTGACAGTAATATACCGTAAACTTCCGGTTGTAAGCCTTGTGCTTATACAACCTGGTTAGGGGTTTTATTTGGGCTTATAAACGGAGGGGCTAATATCCGCAAGGGGGGTGGGGCTATAGGCGGAATAAAACACGTTTCGAAACGAGCCACGGCATTGTTGATTGAAATACGTTTTTAGTTGAGAAGTCATAATAAGGCAACATTAAGGCTTGTTCAGTACTGTCATCCAGCAGAGGAAAGCTTATATCCTGGGGGAGACATAACCGGATGTTTTTTTTGGGTTTGCTGGGAGATGGGCCTATAACCGGGGGGGGGGGACTATAACCGGAATTTTACGGTAGATATATATAAAGCTAGCCTTAAGCAAGAGACACCCGCTACTTTCTGAAAGGTATTGGTAGCAATGGAATGTTATTAATATTCTTCTGATAGTACAAAATGTTACAGTGAACAGCTAAAACACATAAAGTTTTCCAAAAAAAATAATGAAACTAGTGAAATAATAGGGTAATTTAGGACGCTTTTAGTGAAACGCCTAAATTAAAGCAGATTGGGATAAAGACTTCATGAGAATGTTTCAATATATCATGGACAGGCTTTAGTAGGAGAAAACTTACCTGCCAACCTTTTAGCCTGAAAGAAATCCTGAATGTTCGGTATGAGCGCAATGTCGCACGCACGCTTATAATGCAAGAAATTATGTACGGCAGGATGCGCACTGCCAGTGCGCATCCTGCCGTGCATAATTCAACGGAATAACCTTAGGAGTATATCCATAATACAATGAATAAGATATTTTCAAAAGGTTTGTTTACATGTTGAAAACTCCTTAATCTAGTCTGTGACTTCTTGTGTGTCTGTTGGGGGTATTAATGACATACCACAAAAAGTACGTTTCAAATGGTAAATTACTTGTAGTCTTCGGATCTATAATTACCTTTTTAGAAAAAAAAACAAACACAGCATACTTTCTGCGCGATTGGCTAAGTGTTACGCGGAAAATGATCTAAATGATCTAAAAAAAGCCTTGAAACGAATCTGATGTCCCACGTACAGAGCTAGATAGAAACCTCTAATTAAAGACCTTTCACCTTTTCTACGCCATTTTTTAGCCACGAAATTTGCATCAGAAATAACAAACATGAGCGCGAAAAACATATACAGACGCACTGACATTTTGATAAAATGTTGGTAGAAGAAATGAAGAGGATACTGCATCTGAAGATATGTTGCTTGCGTCATATGTGTAAACCAGCATTTTGGGCTAAAAAGATCAGTCTATTACCACTCATTTGAAAAGTTTATTCAATGCTACCTCATAATTCAGTTGAGAGCGGCAAAATAATATGCGGGGTCCTAACGGCAGGCGCTTCCCACCATCCCATTTAATATCTTGCTCCTCTGACACCGCGCCCTTTATAAACTCAAGCGCCTGTTACGTTCCCATATCACTGGCCATTTGCGGTCAACTATGACTAAGAAGACCAATACCAGCTAGAAACATAAAATTTTATAGGCAACAATAGACAAAGTTATTGTATTTCGAAGAATAAAAGGGTCCAATTATTAACTACAGTTTGGCAGCTCTGTTTTCACCGACGCCTGACTGCAGATTCACATTTACTGCTCCAAATGTAAATCCCCTGGCACTGTCAGAAGGTTTTCCTCGCATACTGAATTAGACTATTAATAAAAATGAACTCGCGGGATATTAATCACAATAGAAAAATTGATTAAAAGACTAAACAGCTATACACTAATTTGCAATGTTTGAATCATATTCCGGCCATGCTCGTGGGGCACGCTCGTGATTCATTGTTTTCGCGCGTCACCTTGTTTTGATAACAAAGCACTTATAACACGTACAGAAATATACAATATTAATAGATTTATTTATTTCAACCTCTGTCTTATTGTCCTAGCTTTCAATTCAGAGAATGAGTGAAGCGGAGAAAGGTAGTGGCGAGGTGGGCTCTTCCGCCGACGCTGAAGCTGGAGGTTCAAATCCACCCAAAAAACGGAAGTCGAAGAAATGTTCGCAGTGTCAAGCGTATGTGCAGAACTTAAGTCGGCACCAGAAAGAGGTTCATGGTATGACAAAAATAAGACGGAAACTCAGTGAATACTTAACTGGTGAAAAGAAGCCACCTAGGGGTAAGGTGAAGTTCTGTCCATTATCCCCCTGCAAAAGACACCGAACGCCCATATTCCAACTCCACAAACACCTACAGTCAAACGTGCACAAACTTAAGTAAGGCAGCCCAAGTTATGTCAGTGCATTGGGCAAAGCGAAAAGAGTAGCACTCAAGGATTTTGACTCCTACCTGAAAGAGAAGAGAAAAAAGCGAGAGGCTAGCAGGAAAACACGTGATTCCAATGAAGATGCCCAAACTGACGAAGACAAAAGTCTTGAAAACGATGGCGGCCTAGACCCACGGGAACAGAATACGAGTAAAATGCTAAAGACTGGAGGATTGTATGGAAGAGTCCCCGACTGCCACGAAAGAAAGGAATTTGAGAAGTCTCAAGACGAGAGCAGTGATAGTGAACAGGAGAACGCCAGGGAAGAAGAGTACGAAGCTTTGGCCAGAAGAAGTCGCGAAAATGAGAAAGACAAGTTTAACAGTGTCCAGAAGCGTCCGAACAGTGACAAGGAGAGGAAACTAGAAGAAGAGAGAATGGAGAAGGCTCAGGAAGAGAAGAGAGTCAGTGATGAAGAGTATGATGATTTAGCGGAAAGGGTGTGGAACACACACGAATCAAACAGGGCCTCTTTCTCTAACGTTACAAGATTGCCAAGAGTGAAGAGTGCGGAAGAATGCATGCATAGTGATAAAAATCACGAAGATCTTCAAAATAGCGAAGATATTACCAGTATGGAGGTGCCTGAAATAGTTACTCTCTCTGATAGCGATGAGGCTACAGAATACGATCCTTATGACGATTCAGACACAGATGAATCTAGCGAAGTACAGTGGACTGAAACTTCTTCTTCTCTATCACAAGAATGCGACCAATTAATGACTGAGTTAGTGGAAGTTATCGGTAAAGACAATTGTCAAAATGATTCATTTTTAGACAATGAAGAGCCCTGGAAGAAAGTTGTCAATCGGTTCATCAATGTTAAAACAAGCGAAGGCTTCACATTTAAGACTCCTGCAGAGTCGGCGAACGTTTGCAGGCAAGACTTAGAAGAGATGGAACAATGCAGTCAAGAAGATCTATTTAAAGAACTATTTCAAGAGTATGCAAGCGACAATGATGATGCGTTGGAAGAATGGGTGGCTAGTGACTGCGAAACAGAGGGTGTACAGACTTCTTGTGAACGAGAACCTGAGCTCAATAGAGAAAATGTAAGTATGGATCATGATGATGATTTACTCGCGGAATTTTACATGTGACTGGTTGATGTTGATGGAGGCTATCGAAACGAAAAGATTGCCCAGCAATACAAGAATCAAGTGCGAAACGTTATTCACAGGTTGACCCTCACAGAAGCAGTCACCACGGAAAGGCAGGAGAAACGCCCTTCAGTACAGTTGCTGCTAATTCCTGGAAAGGACGGGGACACATTCTTGAAGAGTTGGCTTTCATATGCTGTAAACCGCTATCAGCCAGGAACTGTGCAATCGTATCTGATGAGTCTCCGGCTATTTTACAAATTCCTTATTCAAGAGCAAAAAGACATTGCCAATGTTACCCTGGAGACATTAAATGCACGACGCGATCTGATGAGTTCATGGTCAGCGGCACAGAAGAAAAAGGTTGCCAAGAGGAAGCTAGAAAAGCGTGACGAAGATTTCAAGAAACTGCTCTCAAGCGAGCACCTTTTCCAGATCTGCCATGGAAATCAGCGTGTCAATGCTATTAAGCAGCTCGCTTCATCATCGGAACCCACTGATGGTGTAGAGGATGCGTCAAAAGTTCTCAGTGACAAGTCACATTGTGAAGTGCGTGATTGGTTGATGACCCGTCTACTTATAGACAACAGTGGCAGAAGTGGAGTGGCTGCAAATATGAAGATAAGCGAATTTAAGGAGGCTGTGTATTATCCTGGTACGGATGAAGATCCAGCACGGTACAGGATTCTGGTAAATGATCATAAAACTGCTGGAGTGTATGGAGCAGCAGTGGTCTGGGTGCACGACGACTTGTACAAGCTTGTGGAGATGTACTTGAGAACTGTAAGAAGCCAGATTACATCATTGGCTCCACACGTCGAGCAAGTATTTGTCTCAAGCAATGGCATGCCTCTGACTTCATCACAAGTATCCACCTGTGTTTACAGAACAGTTCAGAGAGAAGGAATTGAGACAAATGGAAGGATCTGCGCCACAACAGTACGAAAATCACTTGCAACGGGGATGCACGTGCATATGCCTGAAGAGAAAGATCATTTAGCAGCCCTGTCTCTGCACAAGACAAAGACGCAAGCCGACTACTACCGTGTTCATGATAAAGTAAATGAGACTGATTTAGGTCGTAGAGCAGTCCAGAGGCTCGTTTCCCTTAAAACTGAAAATACTCATCACGCAAAAGTCGAGAAGCCTACCCCATGGACGGAGGAAGAAGTGAGTGGACTGAAAGATCTGTTCAAAGAAGAAATTGCGACTGGAGCTATTAACGAGGGTGAGATAATAAAAAAAGTCTCAACAGAAAACATTCTGAAAGCACATTCGGTTAAGGCAATCGTCCTAAAGCTACGGCGAATGAGCGATGAATTCAGAAAGGATATCCCACTTCCTACTGAGCAGGAGACAAGCACGGAGAGGGTTCTGAAATTTCTTTCTTCAGCACCGTGTGAGAGTGATAAATCTGGTCCAGTCCACGCCCCGTCCCTAGCATCCGCGACTTCCACATTTTGGAGGAAATTTACGGATGAGCAAACCAGCCATCTACTCAGCTTGACACAAGACCTTGTGAAAAACAACGCTGTTAAGAGAGAAGACGTCTGGCAAAGAGTAAAGGATGATGCAAGATCTCTGGAACTTGGCATGATAACAGGAAAAGAAGTAGAAGACGAGGAAGAATTAAAGAAGTGTAAGCAGCGTTTAGTTGACAAGGTGCGTAAAGAAATGCGCCAGGCAAAGCGGCAAAAACAAAAGAAGAAATAAATCATCTTCTTCAAGCGCAACAAGCAAACGCAAGCGCAAATGCAAATGCAAGCCATTTTCACACGCGTAAAGCAAGCGCAAGGAATATAAAGCATGCAGGCGCAGTTAAGCTTTTTTTTTCAATGCCAGATAAAGATATTATATCCGCCGGACCATGGTACAAACACTGGTCAATACTTTTTCGCCTCACGCTTACGATTTCCCTGTTCAAGCACAAGCACAAGAAAATAAACCTCTTCCATTCCTTGCGCTTGCGTTTGCTTGACAGTAGCTCACACATTCTTGAGCTTGCTTTGCACTTCTGAACCAGGCATAAGCAATAAGAATAACGACCGGTTTCCATCAAAATGCAGCTACCATTATTATCACAAAAAGGTTATTTGCCTTTGTTTACGCAGACGGTAAAAAAAGGAAATAATAAATTCGAAATTTGTGCTTTTAAGTAACTAGTGTTACCAAAGAGCAGTTTCTATAAACGAGAACAACTTTTGAGAAATAGAAAACTTTTAGGTTTGCAGTGGAGACATACAAGAGTTCTGTGTTCATATGTAATTGAATGAAGTCAATCTGATTTTATTTTCGAAGAAAGGTGGATACAAACCACTTATTAAGTGCGTTTCAATGTTAACTAAACGCGTAAAATGTCTTATCCTGTTGAAAAGATCCGGGTTAAGTCAAATCGTTTTTTCTTCACAACGTTTAATTACAGTTAGTGATCCGACCCGGGAAAAGTCTTGACAAAAAAGAGAGCAACCGTCAGTTAAAAAACGCCATGTGAATGATACTTACAAGTCATCTTAATTTGATAGATCTTGAGCCTTGAACATATGACCTCCTAACATTCGGCACGTTTCGTTTGTCAAATTTCGCAGTGTGGGGATTGATATTATACTACTTTGTGTAAATTGCGCTAGTGATATTTAAAGATACATGCTTTGAATTGATAATTTTCCGCAGTGTAAAGATTCTAAGAAACATTCTAAATTTTTAATCAAAGTCATTATATTGACGTTTACTCAGTTGAAAACCCAGTATGTCATACTTGAAGACAAGAATACTTTAAAACATTTGAGATTGATGTAACATCATGTTTAGTTTCGTTTAACTGCTGCCACGTTAGGCGGTACGATTTTCTTCATTACCCAGGTTTGGTAAAAGGATATTTTTATAAATTGTTATAACTTCGCATGTTTTTAGAATTAATTTTAAATGTGATTGGATATCAATTAAGGATTTGTGGTACCCACAAGCAAAGCTTCCTTGTCACTCTAACTTGCACACGCGGCCGACTGTTTGGCAAAAGCATCCCGTGGTCAATTTGCAAAGCCAGGAAATCACAGTAGTTGGTGGACGCTTGGTCACCAACGTAATTGTCCCTGCCGACGAACTGACCACAATTCAAATCTGGCCTAGTTTAATTAACTTTTCATTCATTTTCTGTAAATACCTTTTGTAAGGTTATGTCAAACATCTGATTGTCTTACAAGAGCCGAAATAATTTATACAGCTCGGTTACGCCGTTAGAACGACAAGGTTTTTTTAATTCTAGAAACTATTAAGAATTTCTGTGACTATTTCAATAATGTTTAGTGTATTCGCTTAAAAAGTTAGCTTAGAGTAAGTTCGTGCGCGTAGGAGTACGGAACTTTGGTTTCCGTTACCGAACAGTGGAACACTCTAACTAAAGCTCGTTTAGCTACACAAAGTATGAAGCAGTTTTAGCCGTTTTGCTGATAAAATATTGGATCGCGTCGTTACGATTAAGGAGCACTCTGTCCGGTCTGTGTGATGATTGGTACCAAATTCGACAGTTTAAAAAGCACAGTTAGCCAAATGAATCTTAGACTTTCAGTTTTATATGTTATTTGCTAAATTTTTACTCAAGATTCGAAGCACGTCTTTGAGTATCAAAAACACCAATGTTTGGATGCCCTTCCGCACATTTCTGAAAACAAATTGCTTGTCAACCAATCAGAGCTCAGGCGCGGACGTGAGTTTTGCTGATTCAAGGTAGACTGCTAAAAACAGTCTGCAGTTTACTAGGACGTAATTATAGCATTGCTCAGTTTTCATTGATATTCAAGAAAGTTACAAATGTGAATTAAAGATTGCGTTTTGATAAATTAATCTTGTTGTTGAATTAATCCTGTTCATAGTCAATTGGTATATGGACTCACCTAAACACCTGTTGCATAGCAAATAGGTTTCGGATTCACAAGTTCTTGAAGCGAAGCCAAGTGTCTATACCCGTTAAAACTCACAAACATAAAACAAAGAGAGTGCACATCACAAACGTACTAATCAAACACAACACACAGAGAGCGCGCATCACAAAGATGACAATCAAGCACAAAACAAACAGAGGGCAGAGCACGAACATAACAATCAAACACAACATAAACAGAGCGCACATCACTAACGTAACAATCAAAGAACAAAAAGAACACGCATAGCACTAACTTAACAATCAAGCACAACACAGATAGCGCACATCACCAACGTAACCAAGAAACACAACACAAAGACAGCGCGTAGCACTAACGTAATTTAATTGTAATGCGCATTTGAACATATACACATGGAATTCGCGCATAACAAATTCATAATGTTATTATTATGATCATTAACGCAACAATCAAACACATAAAAAAGAGAGCGCACACCATTAACGTAACGAACAAACAAAACAGAGAAAGCGCGTAGCGCTAACATAACAATCAAACATGACAAAGAGAGTGCACATCACTAACGTAACGAACAAACACAACACAGACACAGCGCCTAGCACTAACGAAGCAATCAAACACATAACAAAGAGAGCGCACTTCATTAACGTAACGAACAAACACAAAACAACGAAAGCGCCTAGCACTAACGTAACGATTAATCACTTAACAAAAAGAGCGCAAATTACTGTAACGAACAAACACAACACAAAGACAGTGCCTGACACAAACGTCTAGCACTAACGTAACAATAAAATTGATAACAAAGAGTTAATTGATTATTAACTCGAAGTTGATAAGGTTAATGAACCGCCGTAGCGAATTTCTAGTAGCTGACGTTTCGCGCGTTAGCCTTTCGTCGAAGCAAAGAGAGCGCATACTGCAAAAGAGGATGTTAATTTGAAATGTACACCGATTTTCAATGCAATTACTCGGAAAAAGCAGTTTTTGTTTTGCCTACGATAGTACAACTCAGTGATAGGTAGAAGTGGGTATTTGCTACACAAGTGGGTATTTGCAACTACACGACTTCTTTTTTGGAATATAAGAGTCCAAAATGCCCAGATACTTCTCCGGAACGGTTACCACTTTTCTAATCAGCTGAGACAACGTGTATTAGAGAAGAATTCTAAAAAAATTGAGCAAAAAAGGATTTATTCCACAAAAACCCTTAAAAACACATAAAAACAGAAAAAATTGATCTGTATTTGATGTAAAATAGACGGCGATACTCAGATATGGACGGGTAGAATTGTACTTTTCATATCCTTTGATGAGACTTTTGCCCGTGTATCCTATTGTATTTAATCGATGATCTTTCCCCAGCGAAAAACGAAAGTGGGTATTTGCTGCAAAATTGCGTATTTGCGACGAAATGGCATTTTGTCCATAAATACGTTTAAATGAAATAAATTCTAGTCAAACAATGTAGAGGCGGTTCTTACAACAAAGCGCCATGTTTCTGTGAAGAAAAAGTAAGAAAAAAGACCTAGAAATGCATTTTAAAGGCAAAAAGAAGATTTGCAGCTTTCGAAAAAATTTCGGACTTTCAGGTGAAGTTTACATCATAGCTTACAACAGGATATTTTTCTAAAATCAACTTGTCAAAGAACAAAAAATATTTCAGATCGCCGGGGTCTTTTGAGGCAATTGTCTAAACCTTAAGGACCTTCCGAATCTGCTTCAATCGCGAATTTTTTTGTAATTTTCGGATCGCGTACCTAAGAATGGGTATTTGCTACGTTGATCTGCTAGATTGGGAAAATTTAATGTCTGAAAAAGTAATTTTTGTAACTTGGTTAATATTTTCTTAAAATTTAAAGATAAATCTTTATAATGGAAAGATTAAAATCGTGTTTAAACGTTTCTAAAGCCATTGAATAATATATGGAAAACAAGTAGCAAATACGCACTCATGAATCTAAAGAGAGAGAGAGAGAGAGAGACAGACAGACAGACAGACAGACAGACAGACAGACAGACAGACAGACAGACAGACAGAGACAGAGACAGAACAGAACAGAACAGAACAGAACAGAACAGAACAGAACAGAACAGAACAGAACAGAACACTTTATTTATACACGGAATTTCTTCAATTACAGCGAATTGTTTTCCGAGAAAGCCGTGTTAAAAACTATTACATTGATAATTAAATATGTACTATATACAAATATCTACATAGAAATAAGTTACAAGTAAGAGTATTACATACTATTGGAGACCGAGTGTGTATAGACGCTTTCGAAATGACTCAAGACACTCCTCTGATTTCATCTTGTTTGGAAGTGAATTCCACAATTTAGCCCCACGATAAAAGAAACTCTTTTTTCAAGATTTCAGTTCTAGGTTTTTGGAGAGCTAAATTTTAGATTGAGTCTCTGAGGCTGTAAGCAGTGCCATCACGAACCAGGTTTATTTCTTCAGTGAGGTACTCTGGAGCCCTATTATGCAAGATTTTATGCATCATAATTGCTGTATGTTGTTCGCGTCGAACTCCAAGAGTATCCCACTGAAGCATCTTTAAAATCGGTCTGCAGATCTAGTCTCCCAGTTGCTCTGAGTGATGATCCGAGCTGCTCTATTATATAGTTTATCGATTCTTTCGGACAGGCCCTTGTTTAGACCTGCCCAGACTATATCACAATAATCAAAGTAAGGAAGAATCAGCGCTTTAAAAATTGGAATCAAAACCTCAAAAAAGACACAGGAAGACAGAGAGACAGAGACACAGAGACAGAGACAGAGACAGAGACAGAGACAGAGGCAGAGACAGAGACAGAGACAGAGACAGAGACAGAGACAGAGACAGAGACAGAGACAGAGACAGAGACAGAGACAGAGACAGAGACAGAGACAGAGACAGAGACAGAGACAGATCGGATTCTGTATTACTTCCTGTGACAACGCAGGATGGAGACCCATATAATTTGTATTGGCACTTTACTGAACGAGATTTCTCCAGTATTTCCTGAAATGAATTGCAGACAACAACACGTGCATTACCATGACCATCACCTTAGTGCAGTAGAGACCTGAACTGTTTAAACGAAAACCGCTTGCCTGGTTATTTATTTACTTATTTATTTATTTATTTATTTATTTATGGTTTGCCACAAGACCAAAATTCAAACTAAGACAAATAGAAAGAAGAGTACGAGGTAAAAAGATAATAGTAATTAAATAAAAAGGAGGCTTAAACTGTGTCAGGGGACTGACATCCCAACTGAAAATTGTCCCTTATAAAACCAGGGAAAAGTTAAGGGCTTGCATCTCAGTCGTCCATATGACTGGAAAATAAGTCTTGCACGGTAGAGTTGCTAAGGGATGATTAACTGGCAATGAATAGTCAAACTAAATTCCAGACATCTCTGAGGGCATAGTTTTTTCGTAAGTCAGAAACTTGACAGACTAGGATTTACTTACGTGGGCATCTTTTTCCTTTGCAAATGACTTAGGTCTTTGGTTAGCAGTCACTTCAACCGTTGCCACCTCCTCCTGTCTTGAGCTCATTTCACCAACCCACGTGACGTCATCTTAGCCTTGTGCTCCTCGTGCTCCTCTGCCTCCTTGGTTTACTCTAACCAACACATCGGTAGTTTCCTGACAAACACAAACAAAATAGATCCATTCAAAGTGATTCTTTTGTCACTAGACTGAGAAACGAACAACAGAGACAGAAAAATAAAAAAAATTTGCCTTGTTTCCATAAATTATGACAAACTTAAAGCGTCATGGCAGCACTTATAGAAAGCGTTTGGGAGAACTCGAAAAAGGTGTAGACACTTTCAAAACTTAATAATTAGTCCCTTCGGAAAACATCAGCGCATCAAGTTTTGGCAAACACATAACAGTGATGACAATCCGCAAATCAGTTTAAGATAATTGTTAAGAACTGTCTTAGGGGGCACCGTCTTGGGAGGCGGGGGGGGGGGGCAGTGCACGAAGCGCAATCTAGTGTGTGCTCGCTGAGTGTGGCTTTCATCTTGTTACGTAATAACAAATGTAGGAGTTTGTATTGTTTCCAACTGAAGCATTGCCTAGATCAAAGGCAGGCCAGGCTCAAAGTATGTATGGGTCTTAACCTGTTACTTGATAATAAATATAATGGATTGTATAGATTATACAAATGCATTGTCTAGAGCACAGGCAAACCAATCTTTCGCTTTGAAGTTGCGTAATAGTAAGTATAAGGGTTTGTATGCAAAATGGAAATATTGCATTGCCAGAGCACAGGTAGCCCATTTCCAACTTTGAAAGTGTGTCATCGTGTGACGTTATAACAAATAGAAGGGTTTATATGACAATTTTCCAAATGCACTGCCTAGAGCAAAAGCACCTATGTTGTGATATGTAATAAAAAGTATAACAATTGCATTGACATATGACATACGTATCCATTCTCGAGAAGCTTTGATTTGACCTTGAATTACTAGTTTTCGGTTATCAATGGAAGTGATCAAACAAAATCGTGATTGTTTCATTTTTTAAATAGCTATAAATAGCAAAAAGGCCTTGTGAGTTCGTTTTGAATCACGCTCGTTCGTATTGAACGAATCTTGTTTGTTTGTGACTGGAAAACAACAGCAACAAAGGCTTCCATATCCATGTGTGTACGCAGCTCTATATCCTAAACGAAAACTGGAAAAAATCATCACGTGTACCACAGAAACTACAAAGATAAATCACATCACCTCTTATGCAAGTATTGTAACAAACGTGTCCTATAGAGCGATAATTTTGTCTAAATTTAAGACCGTTTTCAAAAACGTCGATCATGCAAGGTTACAACCTTAACATGTGGCTATTGTTTTAACATTCTGAAAATCCTGTGGTAAAAGAACTCGAACGTGTATTTACTTCTGAGTTATTTCTTTAAGCACGTCTCTAGTGTGTTTTCCTGGTGTGTGTTACAAAAAAGGATTTGTATTGCGTTCTTGTCATTTATTTAAAGCGTAGCTAAGGGTCCACATTCAGTTTCATCATTTGATACTAGTGAACTAAATACGTTGGATATATTTACAAAAAGAGAAAAACACATACGTTTGCCTACTCGCGTTTTGTTGTTAATTAAGAAAAGTATCAGTGGCAATCAGATGTTTCATTTCCCTTGAAACATAACTATTCTCCCTCCTCTGTCTTGTTGTTTCAAATGCGTTTGGTCGAAAGGGCAAAGATCAAGGGTTTTGTTTGTTGCTTTTATGCATATTTGGCATTGTCCCTTTCAGGGCTCAGCGTTAAAGAGGTCTCTTTATTTTTGTTGAATTTTTTGGGTTGCAGACCACGTTTATTTTTATCGTCCAAACATTATTGGAAAGGGACTTTTGCTCTAGAAACGACGGAATCCGGTCTGCATTGAAGTCCACCCTAAGGGGAGGGGGGTATTCCCTTAAATGGCCCACACGAGGACGTGCCGCTGGCCAGGTTATGGATTTTCGCCTCTCTGTCCTGGACAGGGTATATAATTTTACGCGCGTCTGTCCTCAAAACGGTACCCCTACACCCAAACATGAGTCAAGTGCCCCCCCTCCCCCATTCCGGGCGTTCACCATTACGGGAGAGCGATTCCCTAGTGAGAGATGTCTTGGCAAAACTCCAATCATTAGTATTCGATTCGTAATACGGGTCGATTGTCACATACTGTTTTCATCGTATTTCATCGTTTGTAACAAAATATATATTTACTGAGAGCGATTCCAGATTATTCCAGAGGAAAAGGAGGTCCATTCCATTCTCCTTTACCGAACTTCCCACCCGCTTCCCGACGCCTTAACTTTCACCCCACCCCCTACCTCTCAACAACCTTTTACACGGTAGTGCCATCAACAGAAGAACTCTATAAGGAGTTAAGGTGTAAAACCACTCTATCGTTTAAATAGGCCACTAACATTGAGAGAACTTGCTTAGTAGTACGTGTCACCGATTTGGACGTAAAAAAATATATTATCATAAGTATATATGCAATAGAAGCTCTGTTTTTCCTTTTTTCCCCTACTTTTTTTCCTATCAAGCACAAGTCTTCGCCACCATCAGGCGGTGTGCGTCACGGCCCACAAAGGGTCATGGGTAAAAATATAACTGATGTCCATTTCACTCTAGACACGATGGAGTAAACATCTCACGAGAGACCTTACAATGGCGGTAAAAATGAGAATTAAGACTCTGTTTCCCGTTTTGAAAAGAATAACTGAGGACACGAATGTGGATTGTTTTGACTGGTTAATTTTTTGGTTACATGGACCAGGTGAATACGTTTTTTACGTTTTTTCACGATTCGGAGTCGATCGAATGTGCAAACGTGCAGACTACTAATAATGTAAATAAGAGCTGAAACCAGTTCGTTTCTCGGAAAGTGTTTCGTATTTGTTTGGCACTTTGACTAGATCAGCGGTAAAAGAGATCCACAACACTTAGTTTGCTGGTATCGTTCACGGACTTACGCTACTGGGAAAGATTAGAGAGCGCGGACAACGAGCAAGGTGAAAAAGCCGGCTGACGTACGCGTGTGATTATGATTTTTCACAAACATGGACTTGAAATCAGATCTTCCTTCAGGCAAAGAAAGCAACACAAGGAAATAGCCTAACAACTTACTGAAAATGTATTAGACAAAACATTACTTGTGGTAGTCGTCCTGGAAATTCAAGTCTTTCCTGATAACAGCCATTCAAAGGGATTCCCCAAGTTTGCTGATGTGAGCTCACGGCCACACAAAAATAAAAACTTTGTTGTCTTAATAACATCATTTACGCTCTTGTCCTTGGTTTTACAAAAGGTTTGTACTTCATCAAGCATGTTTTATTTTCTCTTATATCAAACACTGCACATTAGTTTTCTCAATCTTGCTATAAGACTAGTGATGCTGATCCCAAGGCAGAGCCATACATCCATGTATATATACTCCTCTGCTTCCTATTTTAACAAGTCACTAACCTACATTCCTACAGTCACTGATTATAAAAAAAATTTGATACCGATGTTGTTCATTGACCTTCTTGTCTGCTTAAGAGAGGTGTTTCCTTTTACCGAAAATATGTGAAAATAATTTGGTCCAAAGGTTTCACTGTAAAAGATTGTATTCAAGCAAATAATAGAAAAACTTTTTCTGTGTTTGCATAGCCTGATATAAACACGAGAATGGTTGGGAGAATTCAAGAGTTATGCAAACCCTTGAGGGTTTGCAGGGAGTGCCCAGCCTGGGTTGTGTATAGACTTTTGAAAATCCCCCCTCCCCCCCCCCCCCCCACTTGAGTGTTTGCTGTATATCAGGCCATCCAAACACAGGAAAAGTTTTTCCTTGCCTTATTCAACTGTGTTCACACACTCGCATGCAAACACACATCTCAGCCACTCAGAGTGCACGTTGTATCTTAGTTATTTTAAAACATAAAATGTATTTCTCTGTCTTGTCTGTACCAAGTCAGTTGAAAAGTATGGAACATTTGAGTGGATTGCTCCTTCACGTGGACATGTGTAGGCTGGATAGTAAATAATGTTATCTGATCTGGTAATTGAAACATCACATATTTGACAGTGTGTACTATCAGAGCTCAGGGATAATTTTTCCCTCTAGGAATACCTTGCCTGCAAAGCCAGTGCCCTTGCTGAAGTCTGATGAGAAGAAATTTATAGCAAAGCCAGGAGCTTACAGCTTTGCCATGAATTTTTTTTTACCACACTCCAGTAATACCACAAAAGACACTCACAAGCTAGGGAATGCTGACGGTTCCAGAAATACAGGCAAGGATTGTTGAGAAAGCCCTTCATATGTGACAGCTTCAATTGTTACTTCACTTTCAGATCACTTCAAATTTCCTTTTAATCCCTGAGGACACTTTGTGATGGCTATCATGATAATTGCCTCTAAAATATCTCACTGGCCTGTGTTTCTGGACATATCTGAAAGGTAGATAGCCACCCCAGACCTGTACATGAACATTTTAAAGATAAAGCAGTACGGCCAAAGCTCCAACGAGAACCTGATAATGACCAGGGGTAAATTCAATGAAACTTTTACAAGTGTATTGTTTTAGTTTGAAAAACAATACACTTGTAAATAATAGTTGTAAAAGTTTTATTGAATTGGCCCCTGAATGCAGCTGTTCTTCTAAACTTTGGTGTTTGTTATATTGCCAACAGGAGTCAGTAAGTTACTTTACTGTTGTCTTGTTTGTCAGTTAGAGGGTGTAGTTCATTTACTGTGCTAAAGCACAGTGCTAAAATTTACTTGCAATACAAACAACTTTATTCCAAATGTTTCACTTTGTAGTTTGGGTTACAAGGCTTCCAAGAATATTAAGTAAATATTTATTTCATCTTCTCTGTGAGAAAAGACTGGTGCACACAGTGTATCCCAGTAGCAGCACTTTGGCAAAAAAAGAAGAAGAAAACCTTCAAACTCCTAAATCAAAGACCAGAGTAGTAGAAGACAACCAAACAAGACATGCGCACAGGATACCTATTGCTTTTTGCACTGTTTACTATTTTCACTGGGCACTTTTATATGTGAACACACCTTTTTTTCAAGTACTCATGCATGAATTTGGGTGCCATACTACACTGTGAGATGAAGATCTGTGCTTGGGCTCTAAAGTGATCACCAATTCCATGTGTTTATGTCTTTCTTTAATTCCAAGGTTACAACTTAGCAAACACCTTCTGTAAGTCTGCTTATATACCAATAACTCTTGCCTTAATGCTCACATTTTTAAATTGCCTCTGATGGAGCAAAAGAGAGCTCCGCTTTCAAAATGTGTACACAATATTACAAATTTTTGGATACCCAGTAACACAGCACCAGTCTGTGCTGGTGCACAGATACCAAGTGTGAACATATCCATAAGCAATTGGAAATCAAAATTAGCCTCGAAATTCTTAAGCACTGAAATAAAGTTCATACATAATCTATTCCACTAGTGGCAGAGACGTGTACAGTTGTTGAAGAGCTGACTGTCAGAAAATAATAAGATTACACACAAAACAGTGACAAAACAGTACCAACTTTTGCTTGTACAAGTTGTTTTGCTCACCATTTTATTATCAGAATATACAAACAAAAAAAAAAAAAAAGAAACAGCTTCACTGACGACTTAAAAAAAAACTCGTATTATAAAATAAGCTCACTTTGTACAGCACCCGTGTAACCTGCTTGGACCTCATAAATTATACAAACAAGGGAGATAAAATGCTGAAATGCCCGAGGCATTATAGAAATTGACCTCTTTCTCCTTTTCTGGTTCAAATTTGAGCAGAACCTTTCGAAGTTTGATGTTATTCCGTTCGTGTCGGCTTTCATCTCGGTCTACTTTCTCCGCTGGTTTCCCGGGAGATCTGCTACTTGGTTTACATGATCTCTTCATTCTGCGATACTTTCAACGGCTTGTAACGGAGAAACTATAAGGGGTAGACCCGGGTAGACCCCGAAATTTCAAAAGAAGAAAAGTTATACTACCTAACTGGCCAAGATAATGGGCAAATACCGTTAACAGTAAGCAGCTTCGAGTCCAAGAAGAACTGTGACATTAACAGTGAAATCAACATGGCGGCTTTCAACTAGCTGCCCACTTTGAACTTCTCATTAACGCGACTAAAACATTTACCTTCAACGATAACCTGACCAGAACTAAGATATGGTATTCCAAAAACTTTAGGATGAGGTATAATTCCGAGAACAAAATCACAAGCGTCGAAAATAACGAAAATTTCACCTCATACACTTCTCGAAGCGGCTCTTTCCGAGCACAAAAATGTCCACACAAATGACGCGTTCTGATTGGTCAAATCTCGTGACGCACACCGCCTGCGCCACCATAGTGTTGTTTCCGACTGCACGCTATGCGGGCCTAAATCTGGTTAATCGTTAACATAGGGAACCTCGGCCGCACTTTAGAAGCGTTCGTAATGACAACTCACGTGCAACATGGCTCGGTGATCTCGCTATGTGTTTCGCAATGAAAGTTGCCGTTTCCAACCAGGAAAAGTTCACTTAGGTAAGACTTATTTCCTAAACATTTCATGAATCGTTTTTTCACTTCTTTATTGATTCCACATTCACGTTGTAAACAGACTTTGAATATAAATGATTGTCAAAATGACTACTGCAGGGACTGATCAAACAACGTGAAAAGAACACAACACCACAGTCAACAAGACCCGGCATGATAAGCGCTCTTGACTAGAAGGCAGATACGGACAACGTTGTTTCGCTCTTATTGGAGCTCATCAGCGTATCGTAGCCACCAACACAATGAGAGTTAGTGAGAGATCACCTATCTCATAAATGCTGTAACTAGATCCATTCCAGAAAGAGCTAGAAATCAAATGATTTCCGGTCACAAACACGTACTGCGCGTTTGTGGCCTAAGAATGATATGATCTCAACTTAAACATGCCGAATGCTGTGGTGAAATGAACGAGGGATGGCCAGTACCATCCGCTACGTACAATTAGTAGTAGCAAGTTGAACGGATCAATCCAGATCGACGGTTTAAAAGAGAACTTAATAATAATCCGGTGATAAACAGAGTAGGTCAATTTCATAACATACTTCTCTAAATTGCCCAACATCGCTCAATATTTGGTACAAAGGCCTCCAAATTCAAAATCCTAGTTTCCTTTATTTGAAAACATTCTAGAAAAACAAGCAAACTCGTGTTCAGGCGAAGGAAAGTCACATTTTAAGAGCTGCTGTGTGATGATTTCCGTTGACATGAAAGGTCAAAGGGTCGCTCATATCACTCAAGTAGCCTGTTTTCAAAGCGCTCTCAAAATTCGCCGTTTCATTTGTCCCAAAATGTTTTTCGGCCGATGTTTAGTTGAAGTGATTGTTCTTTCCTGGAGTATAGTCTCGTTGTGTAAAGCCATGTACCAGGGTGCTTTTTTGAGCCTTGAATTTAGCCTAAATTGCGTTGTCGGTAACGACCGTTGTTGGGTATAAATTTTAAAATTTCGTAAAAAATTCAAGTTCGCTTTTCATGAAACTTTGACACTGCTAATAAACAGAAGAAATAAGATCTTTTAACTCCCCGGGTTAATCTTTTTTTAGGACGCTTTCAATATTTGAACAGGAGCTTCCGGAAAAGTCCCGATTTTGGCGTTGATTTAGACTGCCGCGAAGGGCAAAATACGGAAATATTCATTAAAAAATAAATAAAAATCTAAACGACCCGAAACTTTTATTTTTAGAACTAGTTCACCGAAGCCTTTATTCTGGCAGATTTTGAGAAAATCGGATTTTTCTATCTTGCATACCCTTAGTCGGTTCTTGCAGCAAACCGCTCTTAAAAACATTGGGCTAAAGTCTTAAGTATCTCATTTGTTTGTTTGTTTGTTTGTCTTTTCTTTGTGCTGGTTTTTTATGTTTTTTGTTTAACCACCAGAAACTGATTATGGTTTATTTTCCCTTTGAGAAAATCATTTCATTTCTATCTCGTGCTGTTCTAACAGCACTTTGTTTATGAGAAAGTGTATTTAATTTAAACTGTAGCACATTTTTTCACCCAATGACGTGAAAAATCCTTGTGAAATAACAAATACTACACGAGCACGAGATGGATGTGAGGTCATAAATATCGCACCGAGCGGGTTTTAAAGAGCGAGTGGAATAATTATTCTAGTTCTTATCTTCGGTAATCGTTCGCTGATTGCATGTTTGCGGAGAACCAATGAGAAATTTTACAACCGATGCTAATATTTTTTACCTTTATATCAGCTGTAGAGGGCAAACTTTTCGTTACTGTAATGTGGTTTTATCCTTCGAACCTGCATGTAGACCATCCAGTGTGACCATTAAAATGAAACCTTTCTAGTAATACTTTTTTTGTGGTGCCCTTCTTTTTCCATTTTTAGTTCTTTATCAAGTGAAATTTTAGAAATTGTAAAATCTGTATATATGATGGCACTTTTTATAGGAAGTAGTTAAAGAGTTGTGAGGCAGTTAGAGAAGATGAAGGGGTAAGAGAGTTAATTTCCCATAGGCCGAATTCCCATCCTAATCCCTCTTAAGTTAGTTTTAGTTATATCTTTTGAGTGGATAAACATATTCCATTAATTTTTCAATTTTGAGATCTGTGTAATAAGGTCATTCAGAAACCAACACAACGTAACCCATAATACTAAAAGCAAAATTTGGCGCCAACTTTGTGACGTCATTTTTCCGGCAAAAAATGTAAAAAATTTAAAAATTAAAATCATGAAATTTTACAAAATGACAAGTTCTGTATTGCTGCAAAAATTCGGGGTAATTGCTCCAAAACTCAATAAGTTATTTGAAATTTGAATTTCCCACCATTTGTTACTAAAAATAACTGAAGAGGGATTAGGATGGGGATAGGGCCTTAATATGGGTGAGTGGCTCTCTTACCCCATTATCCTCTCTTGGTGGCAGACATGGAAAGAGCTACACTAAACTGCTCCTCCATAATTTTGGTGAGTATTTACTGAGTCTCAAAACATAAATTTTCCGCTGCAATGTATTGTACATACCCACAGACTCATTCAACAGATATTCTCGCTGTTTTAACTGCCGCTGATGAGACTTACACACAAAAGAAGAGATGAACTCATTAAAGACAATGAATGAAGTCGTTGATTTCTGGCCATTGTGGAACAGAGTAGGACAAATTTAGCTAGACAAATTTAGCTATCTGGATTCTGTGTCGGTTAGATAAAAACAAGTCTTTATCACGTTATTCAAATGGCAGCCTAAAATTGTTAGATGTAGAATCTGTAAGCAAGTCTCTAAAGGCTACATGGATTAAAAAAAATATCTGGATAAAGAGAACCGGGGAAAATGGAAACTTTTCTCGATCTTGAGTTAGAGAAATCTTGAGGCGCAATAGTCCTCACAAGCAATCTCAACACGAAAGACACCAACAAGACCCTTAAGATTGATAATCAATTTATAAGTGAGGTTCTGACAATCTGGGCAGAAGTAGGTTTTGAAGATAAAATCACTTTTGAAAATCAATTTCTTGATCAAAACGTGTGGCATTCTTCATTTATAAGAATTAACAAATGCCCCCTTTTTTTCCAGAATGGTTCCAGAAAGGTCTTGTACAAGCGAAACATTTGAAAGGTGGCTCAAACAGTTTCCTTTTCTTAACTGACCTACAAAGTAAATGAAGCCTTAACGCTTGTCCTATAAGGTACTGCGGACTTTTGTCCGCACTTAAAAGTCTCTGGAATACACATGAAAATAAATGTACTTTAAACAATCCCGAATATGAAAGCTTTTCAGCAGAACTGCTGAAATCCAACAGAGCAAGACCATTCATATACTCCAAACTTACATCGAAAAAATATATATCTTCAGTGCAAAATCAACAGAAGTGAATATTAAAGGACTGCAATCTAAACAGTCATGAATGATTAACTGGAGTGAGTCATACCTACTAGCCTCCAAATGTACTAAAAGCACAGTACAGGACTCGTTCAATTTCAGCTTAAGCTTATACACAGACGATTGTCAACTAACGAATTTCTAACCAAAACTGGAATTAACGATAACCCAGAGTGCTCCTTCTGCAACGAAGACCCAGAGACACTTGTACAAAAAACGCACGCTGGTTAACTCTATCCCACATCCTTCCGGAAAATTACACAATGAATATCTCTGTTGCATTAGGACTGATGCAGGATTCGTCCAAAAATCATCGACAGCTAAACTTCTGTTACCTTATGGCTAGACATTTTATTAATATGGATTTGTAAAAGAAGCTGCACCTCAAGTTGTAGGTTTTCTACAATGTTTGACAAAGAGGTCAAAACAACTGGCGGACCCCATCTAAAAAAAATGAGAGCACCTGAGCACCTGGAGGAGTAATTAGCATTTACAGTTACTATTAAGCGTACGTTTATTTATTGTAACTTTATTTAGTCCCATTTTCCTGTCTTAACTGTAAGTTATCGTTTTTGTTGTAATAACTTATATGTAGTACTTGTAATGAGTGGGTTTTGTTGCCAATAAAAAATTATCATAAAGAAATCACTTCTATCTAACTGACAAACAAACACGGGGTTAGTTTCCAAAGAAACTGTGGTGCTGCGTCGGTGGGGAAGTGAAACACAAAAATTTTAGATTTATCAACTGAGTTGATAAGAAAAATTGGCCACCTTAAAAAAATTGAAAGCTGACGTTTCGTGCGTTAACCCTTCGTCAGAGCGAATCGGTCTATCTAATTGGCCACGCTACGCACTACTCTCACACAAAACTAGCTTGAGCATGATCATGCTAGGTTGATCGTACGTAGGAGCTGAGAGTATGAGATCTTTCTATTTGGTTACACCGCATCCTTCTGGCAGAATCTTATGACAGATATCACCCACATACGTCACATCTACGTATTTTCCTTTCTCTTTTCGAATGGCTAACCGCACTTTAACATTGCATTCTGGTAGCCTACATTTTCCGGATCCTCTGAAGAAAGGCGCTGTACGCATCTTGGGGGAGTTTGTTGATATCACGTGGTTATTTTTGAAACTCATGTGACACCACGGGTTACTTTCTTTTAACTTGTTGCGAAAGATGTCTGCCCAGTCTCCAGCTAACAATCGTCCACCTCTTGGATAAGTGGTGATTACAATTCGATCCCAGTCCTCTTCGCTCAACTCAAATTGGGCTGTTGTTTCGTCCATGTTCTTGCGAAAGTAATTATCGTATTTATCTTCTTTTCCGCCTTCGTCAACAGCATTTGATAAACGTGAATCCTCGGATATTTCCTAGGAAAGAAATAGAAAGAAAATCTCAGAAAAATCAAGCGCAGAGCTTAAGCTGGAAAGCACTAAACGATTAAAGAAAAGCTGTTGATGTCGCATTCATCACTTTCGTTATTCTCCAATTACATGACTGTTATAACGTCTAATTGTATTTGCGTTATGTAAGCTATAATGAAGAATACGGACAGAAAATCGATAAAGAAACGACGAGGAAACGAAAAATTGTTTATTAACAAGGGGCTCTGAGCAGTGAATGATAAAAGTAAAAATGTTCACCCAAAATTATTTAGTTTCTAGAGCATGCAGTTTTCCTTGTCCGACTGTAATTCGTACGTTATATTTTAGGATGTTAATTGTATTTTATAAGTTGATAAATTATGCTCGTCCGGGCGAGTGTAGTCCTGAGAAGGACTGTTTTTGGTGACATTGACGTTTCGACAACCTGAGCGGAAGTCATCATTAGAGTCAAGTGAACTTTGAATCGTCAGTAGAAGTCCAGTGGTGTTTGTTCTGGTTTACTAACTTAGAACAAACACCACTGAACCGTTACCAACAGCTACTTGCACCTTACAATAAGACGGAGAAACAGTAGACAAACCGACCTATTTGACTAACAATAGACCAATGGACATTTGACCAACAAAAGACGGATCGAAACACACTAATCACGTTTAACAGTCTTCACAGCCAATAACATCACGGCTTAACTGACAGACGACCAATAACATCGCAAGATCGTCGACCAATCAGGACAACGACCAGAGACTTATAACATCTACTGACAATTCACAGTTCACTTGACTCTGATGATGGCTCAGGTTAATTGTCGAAACGTCAGTCAATGTCACCACAAACAGTCCTTCTCAGGACTACACTCACCCGGGCGATCATAAGTTACCGACTTATGATATGACTCCTGGGTTCAAACCATTTACAGTTTTAATTGTATTTTGTACGAATATTTATCGCCAAAATTAATTGATTTTTTCTAAATCATAACTAATACTAAAGAATAAAGAATGCGGATGTCGGGGGAAAAGGTTTTTGATCATCGCGGTACATTATTTGTATTATTATTTGTTTCACGATGCTGTCTCTTCCGACTTAAAAACTGTGTTCATCAGGCGATGACGTCCAGTGGTTACGCGCCACCATTGGCAGGGCCGTAGCCAGCAAAAAATTATGACTGAGGCAATGTCCATGGTTAAAATTATCACTGAAGTAACGTCCATAGTTAAATTCTCTTCCTAGATATTTAGGGTGTTGAGCGAAAAAAATTACTGAGGCAAGTGCCTCAGTTTGCCTCGTACTGGCTACGGCCCCGATTGGTGTCAAGATGGACCAACGATTGCTCGCTGTTCCCGCGAGCAACTGTTTCCGCATTGGCGTCGGAAAATTTCCTGTATTCAAGGAGCCCTACCTTCGATGGCACTTGGGATTCAACCGAAGCGGTGCTGCTCTGGCTCACAGGTTCCATGATAACCGAGGGGCGTTGGTCTGCTAACCAGAACACAGGAGTATGAGAAGATTTACTTTCCGATAATGCAGCATGGCAACAGCAGCTACTGGTGCAATTGTGGAGGGTTTGCCGTTGTTGAGTTCCGTAAGATTCACATCCACGGGAAGAAGACTTTTCTGGTTGGTAGCTTGTGGCCTGATGACATGAGCTCGTTTCATCCTCTTCCATTGGAGAATTGACCATTTCGTCCTGGGTATTCATGGGATATGATGGAGCAGCCATGTTAGCAGTATTCTGGTAAGGTGGGGCATTCTGGGGACGGCCGCTCTGGGTGTCAAGCTGGCAAGCTGGCATCGTCTCATTGGCATATAAGTGGTACGCTGACAATTCCCTTTTTTGGTCTGCAGTCTCCGTTGATTGATTGACGTATTTGACCTCTTTTGCTTGCATTGGACACGTTACTTCTTTAATCATTTGCTTTAGCAGCCGGTCGTGTGTTTGGGAATCATTTTCTATGCATTGTATTGTTTGGCTGTTTTCATGTGTAGGTAATGATTTACTTCCGATAGCTTCTATCTGGTTGCCGTATGGTTCACCCACGAAAGCATTCTTATCATATGTTCTTCGAACGTTGCTAATTTGAATGTTTGGCACGTCTGAATGGGCACTTATTTCTCCAGGTGAGTATACCGGAGAAAATAATTCTTCTGGTATTGAAACTGTTTGCAGATCTGTTATGTCGTATGATGTGTCTGCGTTTTCTTCTTCTGCGACAGGAAGCTCGCTTTTGCAACTGGTTGCGTCACTACCTTGCTCGTTGTAAGATGTTGCTTCTGGATTTTCTATTGGCATACAACCCTTTGCTAAGTCGCTTAGGGAGAACATGCTGACCATAAATCCTCCTCAGTGAACTCGAATGACTGACATTATATACAGTGAAATAGTCGGGCTGTTCTCGGAATAAATCTGCAAAAAAAAGGATTAGGTCAGGGCGTTATCTTCCCTTGTGTTACCCATTTTTGTGAGTTCTAAATTTTGTGATTTAGATATATAAATAATGGCCATATTTTTATGGAGGGGGGAATAAAGCCTTTGCACCCGTGACAATATAGCCTCTGGGAATAAGGAAAGCGCCGATCTCGCACAATCAACTATATAACTGGAAAGCTAATGAGCCAAAAATTTGGAACATGGATTTTTGTAGTATCATCGCTGAATAAAATGCAAATGCAACTTAAAGAGACCACAGAGTGTGCGTGACCCTTACTCAGCCGAGAGAGGATTTCTACGTAAAGGCTACTGAAATAAGAACATTTTACAGTTTTCAGATTCTTTATTGAAGATAATTTTGGGATGAGAAATTCCCTTCAATTATCAGAATTGCCGAAAAAATAAGAAAAATTAATAAATAATAATAACAATAATAATAATAATAATTTAGCAGGGTAGCGGTCTTGATTCAGATGTACTATTTGTTAGATTCAGATGTACTAAACTATTTTTTTTTTTCATAAAACTTTTGCTGCAGCTAGGTAATGAATTATTAGTGTCACTAATGTGAAAAAAAGAAGAGTCACCGACTTCATTTGGGAGATAAGATATCTGAAAGACCACCCTTATTTTGCAAAATTGGTCTTCCTTATGCGATATGACCCCAATGCTTGTAAGTCTAAAAATATTGCAAATGAATCTATAGAATGCAACTATCACCTAATCTTAATTTTAAACGACAGCATTTGCAAACCCTGGCAACCGCACATTGGTGGGATTTGATGTCGCGTGGGTAGAAAAAATGGGGAAATTTGTAACTAACTTCCTACGTTGATTTTTTTAATTTTTTTTTTTGCTAATCTGTTGAGAATTCGAAAAGAAAATTATCTAAAATAAAGTAGGATCACCGATCATTTAATCAAGTAAAATACAGGTAAAGCTCACGTATCTTTTACCAGCCCCTTATGCGTTAAGATTTTTACCTTAGTGCGCACGCTCGTGCATGACGTCAAGTGACATGAGTGACATGCGCGAGAATTACGTGCGCAGTTAGGATGCGCAAAACCAATTAGCGCGAATGTCCTTATTCAAATCGATGCTTAAAATTGAGCTGCAACAACGCCATTCATCATCTGAAGATTAATTTGTTCCCAGCTTCCTACGAGGACGCCATTGCATATTGGCTATCCAGGTCTAGATGAAATTACAAAGCCAATTAAATTACGACGCCAAAAAACGTCATGCCGGATTTTGGAATCGCGATTTTATGAAGGCTGTAGTAAGACTACTTTTCCACTCTGAAGGGTAAGGTGGTCTCCTCTGGCAGGCAGTACCGGTGCCGCCTAGACCTAAGCCAATTTCAGACTCTGGCTTCCCATGCCATATTATAACCCCACTAATTCAGTCCATTTTACATAGCATTGTGTTTTAAACCATATTTGTGCTCCAGTCTCCATTTCTATTCTGATGTCCAATATTTCTGACCAAAGCAGCTTGAAAAACGTGACCTTTGGGGCGGTATTTTTCAAGGCCGTGACGCCCAGCAATGGGCGGACACACGTAAATGACAGTTTTAATGATTATAAACCACTTCATAAACTAGTCATTGTCCAATTTAATCTAAACGTGTCTAATGGATGTGGAAATTTTTTTTTCCGGTAACGTGATGTGTGTATCTGTTAGTTTTGTGCACGTGTTCTCTATTCTTTTCGTTTGTTTTGCACTTAAGTGTGGTCTCTTGCTGCTGAGTGGCGTAAGCTCAGTGATTCTCGATTCTAATTGCGGACTCGGCATGTGGTGATCATGAACAAACGGATCTGTGACATGAGATGGATATCTTTACAGTAGTTACAAAAAACAACATGGCCGCCAGCAGCAAACAAATGTAGGATGTGTATACAAAGACATGGATAAAAGATGTATAAAAGCAGTTGTGCATTGGTTTAGCAACAATTCCAAAATTGGAACTTCAAAGAACGAAACAACTTTGGTTTTCTTCCATGGAAAATCTACAGCCGGGAAGAACCTAGCGGCACGCCAAGGTAATTATATAAATGTTATATATCCTGATGTCACTTTCATTACATTTTTTTATCTGGTTTTCCAAGGTAAATTGTTTTGGAGTGCTGACTATAGACAGCAAGGGGAAAACTTAACATTTCTACGAAGAGGAAGGCGCGCCTTTCGGTCAGGGTGGCGAAAGAATTACCGATAGTTTTGTTCTTTTTTACCTTTTCAGTGTTTGTCTGTTCTTTCTATAAAAATTCAAAACCATCCATTGCCTGGAGCCTGAGAATAAAATACAATACTGGTTTAATGTTTCCAATGTTTTCAAACGATTGTGTGTGACAGCAGCCACAATTTATCTCGTGTAATTATCGACCAAACAAAACGACTAGAAGGTCAGGAAGTTCCGCCCTTTGAGAAATTATCGAACGGAATTTTCGTCCTCTAGAATGTATCCACCAACAGCGACATGTCAAGGAAGACTCTGAACTTAGTGCGTTGGTTTAGGAACAATCCTAACTGTTGTGGAACTTAGCAAATGTAAGTGATCTTTGTGGGAAGCACTCGTGGCTTTCAGCGAATTCAATCCAGTTTTATGGTTTCATTTTGACGGGATGTATTCAGAAACAACGGAAGGTTCCATCGCGTAAAAAGAAAGCAAATTTACGTTTATGCACAGCTGAATGTTTTCGTTATCAATTAGGTGATGGATTGTCTATAAGGGTAAGAGAAACGGAAATCTGGGTACGTAGGCATTAGTTCGGTTGCTTGTAATTGCTCATCTATTTTAATTTTTACCCATTTTTTCCCCAGCGTAGCTTGAATAGAGAAATCGGTTACTGTGTTATTAATATACGATTTCGTAGAAGCATAACAGTAGGAAACAAGACTATTTTTGTGTGTACGTTTCATAGCAATTAAGACTGATTTTGACCTTTCACCCGCTATAAGATGTCACAAGAGAGTTTTACGATATGTTTGACTATTTCCTGACTTTAGTCACGAATGCTTGCAAATAAAAAATATTATTTCTTTCTCGAAATGTAGATAACTTTAATTGGAACAATTTCGACCTTGAGGATTTCATATGAAGACCACAAACGTTCTGATGGTTCAGCCGTGTCTGACATTGCGCGATATTAGAATGCACGCACAATTGAAATAAGGCTCTCTTTTCTACGGCATCGTGTCGACAATTTCATCCCTGCATGTGGTTGGTACAAATTACGTGCTAACCTAAAGTTATAGGACATAAAAAAAGGCTCAGGAAAACGCGGTCAACAGACCTGATGTAATTCAGAGCAAAGACATAATTTTGAGGTCCCCCGCAAGTAAAAACCACGTTAACATTAACAAGTGAAACTGCTGTTTGTTTGAATTTTGAGTTTACCGAATACAAAGACTGAAACAATTATTTTATATAGATTCCATGCAGACTGATCTATCAAGGCCGACACTAGACCTGACATTAGCGATTCACTCAAACTTCTTTCATTTCTATGAAGCAGTACTGGAAGCTGATGATCTCATCTGTCTCATGAGCATCACAAAATATAAAAGCTTCATTGATCGTGAAAAAACCTTTTCCAACCAGTAAAGTTTTTCGTACAGCTAAGAAATGAACTTAAGCGAGGGAGCTCTAAGTGAATGTTGTAAAGTTTGCCTCCACAATCATGGAAATGGCTGGGATGAGATAGAGGCAGACCCACGACATTCAGTGATTATAATTATAATAGTTGTTTTCTCGCTCCTCACTCACTGGCTACAGTTTTCGCTGCTAATGTGCATTAAGTGCAGTCAATTTTATACCACGTTGTCTCTTTGAATAATCGTTTTTCCTTAAATTATGAAGGCAAGTTTTGTGGAATATGCATAAGAATTGTGTAACCTGTAGTAATTTTAGTGGTGAATAAACATCGATTTTGTAGCGGCATTATATATTATGTTTCTCTTGATCTGCAGTCTAGATCCAGTATAAAGCTATTTGCGGACTCCAATCGATGGGACTTTTGCATATGAGTACTTTTGGACAAGTGTTACACTGCAACTACAGATATCTGTTATATTGTTCTATTAGCAAGCTTTCTTTCACATTGAAGATATGTGAAGCTCATGGCAAGAATATGGCATACACACTGATCTCGATTCGCTGTACTCCGCTTGCGCTGAGGGACCACCTCTCATTGTTTTGAAAGCAATGCTGTGGTGAAACTCCTTTGATACTAGCAGCAATTCTAGCCTTCAGTGTGGAAGACGCTTCTGTTCAAGCTTAGGTTTTGCTCCACTCGTTAACTGGGCGCGGAGGAATGAATCCCGGCCATTAGCTGCAAATCTCTACACCAGTCATAATGGACAGCTAACACATTTCACCGTTGTCTTAGCACAGACGTTTTTACCACAGTTCAGAAAATAACATACGACAAATCAGCAAATTGCATCCGCAAGATTCTTGGCTTCATCACTGACATTCTTCTTTGAATAAAAGCACTTGACAAAAAGTAAACATGGCTTATTATGGCCGCGAACCAGTAAATACTCGTTGTTTTTAAACATGTCTGATTAAGTAAAGCACAAGTTACACCTTGAATAGAGTCCCTCAAAACAATTTCTTGCCATTTGATTAAAGCGTATAACTCATTTTTCTTATGTTTTAGTGGGACTAAGTAAACTAAACAAATAATTCATGTAGTGAATTCGGATGTAAAGTCCTATTATATGGCTTTTGTGGCATTGACGTCCATTTTATTGATTTTTCGTTAATTCTCTCTTCGTTGTATTCAAAATACTGTAAATGTGTTGCCATTGTATGCATTTTTCCAATGAAGTCAGATAGGTTTTCGTGGCGTTCGCTGATCACCTTTTCGGAGTGTCACAAAGGACGTCACCAGGGCTAATAAAGTTGTAAAATTGCGGATATTTCTGTTTGGAACAACCTTGTCACTTAATATATGATGCACTTCATTCGTTTAGACGGCTTAGTCGCAAAAAAGTGCAGTACAGTCTGTTTGCAACTGGCTAATCGTTGTAGGGCAAATCTTGTGAAATGCATATAGTTGTGCACGTAAGAACCTACCTGCAGTTATCTAGGACTATTGATTTAAAAATTGACCGAAAATTTCATGAGGCGAAGGTGTAGGCTGGTCGCTTCTACAGTTCTTTCAATCATCATATTGCAAATTTGTCTTTATAATTAACTAATATTTAAGCATTTTATTTTAAGGGAGACACTTCTTTTCGTCAAGTACTCAAAATGTGGTAAGAGTAGAAAAGGCGAAAGTAACACGTTAGGGTCCCAAAAAAAGTGTCTTTAGAGTCCTGGATACCCAAATTATTGCCTTGTTATAGAAATGTGAATGTTTGCCTAATTTTTAGTGTTAACTAAACTAGATCTGGGGCACCCAACGAGAAAATTTTAGCAAAATACTTGAAATATCATTTTCTACTTTCCTAGATTGTTTCAGAGTGTAAGCTAATACAGATTGATCTGTTGGCGTTTTTAGCTGAAAATTCAGGCCGCACAAAATTTTAGGAAACAGACTAATCCTATCCGCCAAATCTCCGAGCTGCTGGTGGCTCTCCGAAGATGCTAGCTGACCTTATTTTGCACTCTAGACGACATATTTATCCCTACGAAAACAATAGGAACTTAAATCAGTCCTCTTGTTACGGAAGTCCGAGGTAATGTTTCGCCAAAGAAATCTCTAGCTTACACTGCAATTAAATCCGAATATCTCAGGCGATTTTAAGCCTTGCGAACAGATATTTCCCGAAACGTACCGTTGGCTGCCGCTGCTAGATAACTGCCTTTGGATCAAGGAGTTGACTTCGTTGCAGATATACATAGGTTTGAGGATTGAACATGGACCCGTCTCTTGAAATAAAAACAACTGCCATCATGATCCCATATAGAGCAATTTAGACTGGATACAATTTACTGACTGTACAAATTGTCACCAGTAGACTTGGATATCATTGAATTTGTCAGAGGTTTGGGAAGATAATATTCAACAGAAATAGAACAAAGAAAAAGATTCATTCCGTAACTTAATCATGTTGATGATGAATTGCCATGAAGAATGTTTTTAGCACCCCAGTCAGTCAAGTACAAGAATCATTAAATGCGTTCTTCCAGAAGTACAAAATAACAACACTACAAGAATGTAAGTGCTCCTGTATATTTCTAATTTTGATTCCAACGGTAATAATTCGAATGCTTTATCCAGAACCCCAAATCGTAGCACTGTATTCAACACGCGCAGCATCAGAGTCAGTAGTTCATCACTGCGCTACCGACTCAGTCATTGCTGTTTCCTGTTCTCAAGCCTCAGTTTGTTCGCTGCCTAGAAAATGATCTATAATGGCAGCATTGTCTATTAAAATGCTAAAACAATTAGAGGAGCGTAAGGTGCGGCAATCTGCAGATTGTTGCAGGTGTTTGAATACATAAGAGGCCCTGTCCGTGGCTAGATGCTCACGTACGCGTGTGGAAAAATGTGGGGCAGTTTCACTTCATTAGTTGTTGCATTGGCCACGTTAATCGCAGCACAAATGACATCATAAAAGTATTGCCAGATAAAGAGACTCCCGTAGGAGCTAAAGATGCCCAACAGTTTGGTCAGACACACAGAAAGAAACACAACTTCATTCCAGTTGCTGTAATTTTTGGCTTTATTTTTTGTTGGTTTTGCATTTTAATGTTAGTGTTTCTCCTTCCCTACAATCTACAGCCTTGAACTGTCAGTGTGTAATCACTCGGACGTATATTTAACGTGTGTGGCTTGTGAGCGGGCTTCCTTGTTTAGCTGGTTTCTCAAAATTATGTTATAATGCAGGCACTAAAGCAACGAGTTACTAGATCTTACTAGTCTTACTATAAACGGGCGAGCGAATTTCGCGGCGTCGTAAACAAGAAAGCCAACTCGTGCGCTATAAGCGATTTGCTTCCCCGTGAAATTCTTTGCTTCTCATTATATATTAATTCAGTAATTTTAGCATCCTTTTGCAGCAACTTTTAATTATAAGAATTAAGAACTACCTCCTATGATGCGTCTTTTAAGGTTGTAAATCTAGTGGAAGTTTAAACCCCAACCGTCGCCTGATTATTTTTGTTCAAGTGAGGAATCTTTGAGGAAATGGCTGCTTACATTCGTATAGTACAAACTGTTGACTGTAAGTGAAGTTTTCTCCACAGATGAGTCGTGGAATGATGCCAAGTAAGGCAGCCATGGATAGAATTTCCACTCCAACGTCACAAAAAACTTACCTGGTCAAATCAAACCGTTCTCGAAGCAAAAACATGAACAAGCAACCAGGGAAACAGCATCAAAGAAATCACAACTACGTTGAGGACTTGACTGCCTAATCCTGTCATTTTAACTTGCTCACATTTGGATAGTTCATCCGAGACATACTTTTTGTAATACACTTTTTGACATTCTTAGTATTTCAATGCATAACTAGTACTAGAGATATTATGAACTAGCTTCCGAAGCAGGCCATTTCTTTTCGGGATCACCGCCATAGGCCTGTCATCAGTCTCCTGACCAAGTAGTGTTTGGCTTAGTTTATTTATGTTATCTTTAGAATCATGAAAGGCTTCAACTTGTGAAATCATTTTGTAGGTCTCTAAAATGGTGTGCAGCTTGTTTCTCATGCTGTACACTAAACGCGCACGAAAATGCCATAAGAAACATCTCCTAATTCATTGTCGCTCGACAACGGACGACAAACCAAGCCTGAATAACTAATTTTACCAGGGTGCCTTAAAACAAAGATCAGGCAGTTTTTAAAAAACTTAGTAACTTCAGGCATATTTAGACGTTTTTGACACAAAAATGAGTTCATTTCAGTAACTTTGTTTGGTATACCACACTGTACACGCAGAAAGAAGGTACTGAAAACTCCATTCAGCTACGTAATATACGGGCGTATTCCGCAGGACTGAGTTATCAGACCTAAAGTCCATCTGCTTAAAGTCCTTTCAGACGTGAAACCGACAATATAATAAGGGGTTTATATACCTGCGTGTGCTTGAAGCTGCATTGAAGAACAACAAATGTGAGTTGTCGACCATTGATTGCACTGAATGGGTCTGCCAATGCGCCAGTTAAAAGGGCGGTCACGTACACGCACGCGAGTGGACTGTGAAAAACATGATATTGCACGTTTTTGAAAACAGAAACGTGACTTACGGGTCCCATGCACGTTCCATATTTAGGCGATGCAATCAATCATCTATGTATATCACTTCAAGATCTTAGGAGCGAATCTCCTTTAATACTAGCTATCCCTTGTGTAATGCCCCCATTTGAAGTTAACTTGTAATAAAACCCTCTATTCTTTTACGTCTTATTCCTTTCTCATGTATTTGTGATCAGTCAAAGGTAATAATAACAAGGAAGCATGAAGGGAACGTTCTCTTTAAATAACATAGCAACTGGGCAGTAGTGGCAAGAAAAATAAGACCACTCGGGATGGAATGGATAGTAACGGACATTGGAAAGACATAATTTTGGCGAAAAGGATTCCTACCACTTATTAAAAGTGGAGCTTTTATGTAACTTGATCGACCTGGAAAGGAATTTTTTATCGCAGGAATCTGGTTCAGTGCTATCCGGTTACGCAGTTTATACCCCAGCAGAGGTGTTGAGCTTCCGCCAATGAGCAGATCATGGGCGTCAAGGAGGATATCTATTGCAGTAGATGCTAGATCTCACATAGATCAAGAAGTTTATTAAAAGGACTGATTCCTTGTCAGAGTTCAGAAAGCAACGGGGGATATAGCAAAATGGTCCTCCTACAGACCATCTTGCAGTCTGGGTGTCCGAATACCAGAGAGAAAGTAAGTGCCCGTAGCGCTCAAAGTTTCAGAGATGAGCTCCCTGAGTGCAAGAAGGTTTGTAGTTCCACTGAGTATGGGACCACTTACTCATCCCGGTCCATGGAACATTGACCCTCTACAATTCTTACTTGAATAAACAAAACTGAAACAAATAAATAATAGGTTGTACTTTTTAAGTTAAAGTAATAAAAAAAATAAACATTGTGTCGAGTTAATTCACATAAAAGTTGAACTGCTCTCGTTTTATGAGAAATTAAGAATTTCCGTTTAAGCCTAGGCCAAAGGGAGTTGTAAGTCATCGCAAGCTTGAAAATGCCAGGTAACGTACAGACTCTGCTTCAGACTTGCGATAGGTGCCCAAACGGATTCGAAAGTAGAGGCATTTTACAGCGATTTGCATACGACATTTCTTGCAGCCGCCAACGCAAAGACGAGCTTGTGTCGACTTGATTTAGATGGTAAATGACGAGAACTCGCGCCAAGTTGTGCTCGAATTGGAGCTGATTCACAGTGAACACAAGTTATCGCAAGTACACGCAAGACCTGACTAGCCACAATTAAACGCAAGATACCTTCGACACCGTTTGGCCGGCGGTGGGGGGGGGGGGGGGGGAGGTAGAAATCATGTGTTATTTGATGGACAAAAGGAGGAAACATACTGAATGATTCAGAGTTGTAGAGACACGCATGGAAAAGCGAATCTGAGAGGCAGCTCAATGCAAATTGATTCATCCATCCATCCATCCATTCATTTATTCCTTCCTTCCTTCCTTCCTTCCTTCCTTCCTTTCTTCCTTCCTTCCTTCCTTCCTTCCTTCCTTCATTCATTCATTCATTCATTCATTCATTCATTCATTCAATCATTCATTCATTTATTTATTCAAATACTAAAAATTCATTCATTCAATCATTCATCAGAATTCATTCATTCAATCAATCGTTCATTCCCTCATTTATTCGACATTATTTATTTATTTATTTATTTACATATTTTTATAGGAGTGCATGGGCTGGTATGTTTCTTGGCAGCCGTAAGTCGTCCATAGGCCCGTTCAAATATGGAGGTTCACAAAGCAGGAGCCAGGTTTTCCCAATGTTTTGTCTCCACGCACTGGATTTTTTAATTGTCATTGAGAAGCAGTCCCAGTATCCGCCCACCTATCTTAAGGAGTTTTGGTCTTTGCTTTCAGAATCGCTTTTCTACAGATCATTATATTTTGACGCGAGTATCTGGTCTGCAACAGACCTGGTGAAACTGCCGGGTTGTTCGTCGCGAATTCGATAAAAATCCCACCGGGGCAAACAAGGATCCACTACTGGTCATTTCAATTGGTTATCTCCCAGAGCTCTTAATTCTTTCGCATAGAAACAAATCACAAATTTATCACTATTTGAGAAGGGAATAATGGGATAATTTAATAGGTTGGAAAGTGTAATTTTAAGTGTGGATAGGTCAGGGTCCCAAAGGGGTTTATGGCTCCAGGCTTCGGGCTAAAATGCTCTAGGGCTTCACGACAGAAAAATTAGGGCTCTAGAGCTCCATGGCTGTACTCCATTTACTCCATGGCTGCATGTGGCCTCCATGTAGAAAAAGGCTCCGGGCTCCGGGCTTCACGGCTAAACTTTCGGGGCTCCAGGGCTCCAATGACTTCCCCTTTGAGACTCTAACAAGAAGCGCTCATCTGATTGAGCAAAGTGTCCAGAGGGGTCTGAAAGTCATTTCCAGCGTTTTGAGTGGCAATTAGAATTTTAAAAATCTGTTAATTTTGCGCTTGCTAACTAAATAAACAACATGCTTATGAGTGACAATACAATTGTCAAAGCACTTGACAACTGTTATGAAGGGCACACCTAACCAGGGAAACTAAATTCTAACCGGAAGAACAAGACATTGCCTTTTATACACATTCGACGCACTAAAACAAAATAACTTTAAAACAATGTAAACACTGTTAAATCGAGGTAGTTCAATATACATTTCGCTCTTTGAGGATCTCCAGTTGTCCACCATTTAAAAATGCCAAATTGTAAACGAAACAACCATTGAAATGTCAAATTGCTCATGTAAAGAACCACTGAAACATCCTACGTGTTCTTTAAATTCGTGCAAGTCGTCACGAGATATTCTATTTTGGTGAGATTGCGCGGCCATGTGTGATTACCGCGCGCAGAAGGTGAAATAATTCCATTCGTTCGACTGACTGAATAGGCTCGAAGATCGAAATATATATCGAACTACCGCGACTTCACAGTATTTATATCGTTTTAAAGTCATTTTAAGTGCGTCGAATGTGTGGAAAAGACGTGATGTCTTGTTCTTCATCCCGTTATTCTAACACATTCCTGGCCTCGGGGCTTAGCATTTCTCATAAAGTCTAACCAGGCCAGGGAGAATCAAAACTCACAGGGAGTTTTCAAGAATCTACCAAGGACCAGGAAGGTCAAAATTTCACCAAGGAGGGCAAAACAGCAATATTTTAAAAGATAAAATAATACAATAACTTAAGAAACCTAACCTAAGAAATTTCGGATTATTTTCTGTTTGAGATAAAGAGTCTGGTAACATTACACCGCGTGTCACCCCGTGTAGCATTTGTACGTGATCTTGCCAACAGCTAAAGCCACGGCTCAAGCGCTCTGTTTACATCAAATGCACAAAGAATAATTGAACTTTAAAGGATTTGTTTGCATCCAATGAGCATAATCGCGGCGTTGAAGGCCAGTAAATGGACAAAATTGCGCCCAGCAAAGGACTGAAATAGCACATGGTCATGTTTTCACTTAATGGAATGTAACTGTCCGTTTTGCTATGAACCTTCATTATTGTAAAAAAAAAAAGGTAAATAGGAGGTTCAGTTCAAGTATTTGTTTTTTCAAAGTTCAAGAATTGACATTTTTTTGCGTCGACGTTTCAGGCCTTCGGGTCTTAGCACAGGTATTCTGAGCTCATAAGATGAACGTCAGTGTAAGCAACGTTCAAAATATAAGGATTTATTTAGGGACAGAACGGATTAATACTAGGAGCTAAAATTGTGAATGGGTTTTGGATAAAAATTGCTTACCCTATTCTCCGTTGTGTGTTTCTTAGTTTCCTGTGTGGTTTTTTGGCCGATTTAGAGAATTTCCAGCGAGTTATAGTTCCATTGTTGAAGGATATAGAGAGTACTCGGATGGAACTATCTGGACTATAACTCACTGGAAATGGTCTAAATCGGACAAAAAAAAAAAAAAAACAGGAAACAAAGAAACACTCAGCGGAGACAAGGTAAGCAATTTTTATTCAAAATCCGTTCATACTTTTAGCTCCTAGAACTTACCCTTTCAGTCCCCATACAAATCCCTATATTTCGACCGTTACGTAACAATGACGCTCATCTTACTGACGAGCTTGGGGTACCTGTGGTCTTAGCGTTGATTTTAGTCAACAGCTCATGGAAATTCAAGCAGTTCAAACACTTCGAGAGCACACAAGAGTTGAGCACACCACACTTTCAGGTTGAACAAGAAAGCTATTCTCGTTTGCATGGCGGCGACTACTTCAATGGAAAAACTTGTATTAAAGTGTCGTGTCCGACAAAGGGAGAAGAGCAGGAAACTGATAGTTTTTGTCATTAGAGAGGTCAACATTAAGTGGTTAGAAAAGAGAACGTCGGCTTGTACATCAAAGTGTATATCGTGTGACAAACGATAAAGACAGCTATTAATACTGGCATGTTTTGTCTAACAAAGGGCTCAAAGCACAAAGAACTTTGCGCTGTAAGCAACACTTTGATAACAATCAATCAGAGGTCATGAGATAGAAAAACAGTAAATATTGATCCAGAAGCTTCGAAGCTATTAGGGAAAAACAAAGACAAAAAACAGGAAATATTGAGATTGAAGTGATCATCAGTGTCACTTCCAACAACAACAACAATAGCTTTATTTGCTTGACTATAAGTTATTACTGTATTGCAAAAGCATACAACTCAACAAAAAGAACTTATAATGTAATAATTATATAAGGAACACAGTCGTGAGGTAAAAAACAGTCCTAGTAGGAGACTTTTAGGCACAACATATTTCTCGCTAAACTCCAATTTTTACCCCTTCTTTCAAAGGGTGGAGTTTCCCATCCTTTTTTTGTCGGGATATGGAATATAAAGTTCAACCTTTTTGTTCTAAAATAACTTATGTTTGCCCACTTGCGATAAGCATGAAAAAATTACTTATTTTAGAGGAACACAAATTGAGAACAACTTTGACTCTCGTATAGTGAGGAGGATTGTGGTCCCATGATGGATTGTCCGAAGTCGATTAAACGCTTCGCGTGATCACGTGACGAGGATCGAAGGCGCACCCGCCATTTTGTGTGTGATGTGAGTTTTGTGTGAACAGCAAACAGACAACTAAATATTCAGCCTTTCCAGAGAAACCTTCAGATAAAGCTGTCCTCATGATAATTCCTTGTTACTTTGTTAGATCGCTGATTTCTCTCTGAATATCAGTCCCTTTGAAGGAATATTTGAGCCAGTAGCAAAAATTATAATGTTCTGTGCAGCTCAGTAACCCGGATGGTGCAGCCTTGAGGTTGGCGCTTCAGCTCCAACGTTTGAGTGTATGATGGATAAATCCCACGAAAAACTTTAAATTCTAGAAATGAAAGCTTGAAAGGTATAGTGCTACTGTTAGTGTTGGATTTCATTTATTTCACTCAAGAGAAAAATACAGAAAACAAATTGCTTCATCTGAGATGGTACCTGCCTAATCCCAAAGCTCGTTTCAGTTTGGTAAACACACATTCATTGTCTTTTTTAATTACTCTTATTAGATTAAAATTAAGAAAAAAGAAAGAAAATTAAAATGTCGGTACTTAACGAACATACATGTAACAAATAGCACCTTACATTTC
This sequence comes from Siderastrea radians, assembly GCA_964017195.1. Lineage (NCBI taxonomy): Eukaryota > Metazoa > Cnidaria > Anthozoa > Scleractinia > Rhizangiidae > Siderastrea > Siderastrea radians. Next base: position 87,005 of record CAXHKT010000142.1, read on the forward strand.
ACTTCACGCTCAAGCAAATCACAAAATGGAGACCAATTCCCTTGGAGGAAGCATGACCATAACTAAATCATTTACATAGAAAGATAGGATGCGTTTCAACTCGCACTAAAAATGCCAATTATATTTGCTGGCTCTTGATTGGTATCCGCAAGGCAAAAGAAAACGGGATGGGTCACATTGCTCGCAAAGAGTTGTAATGCCAGATGGTGCCCTTAACTCAGGATTGCACGAAGAAAGATCGGTCGACGATCGGTCGACGATCTCATGTTCCACGGGAAAGAATGATGGATCAGTCATTATCTCCTTCCCAGTGCATGGTTTAATTGCGTGGAAAAAAAAAATGGACCAGAGCTGTCACTCGTTTTTAAAGATGTCCTGGGTTACTTTTTACCGATTTCGTCCTCAAACAATCTGAAATAACAGTATGAGACATTCGCAGTTAGGTTTTCTGTTGTTGTGGAATTGCTTTAGAAGAAAGAGTAGCGCCTTGATGATGCAATGCAGATCACATAGAGTTTGTTCTGTTCTTTCATCCAAGCGCTCTTAAAACTAGTTTTCACACAGCAATGAGGTACGCAATAAAGGGATCGAAATATTTCAGTAAATATACATGAGTAGTAAGTATAGGTAAGTAAACTTTCTTTAACCAGGGTAACCCATCCAACAACGACGGCTGGTATCCATAGGGACCCTGGATTAAAAATTCGTGCATCACAGCGTGATGAATGCTAGACGAAAAAACTAATCCTCCCATTTGCGCTAGCGTTTCTCGTTGTTTGTACGAGATCTCCTGTATTAGTTTCCTGATTACTGTTCACGTTTCTTTGCTCGGCAGCCAGACTCTTAAAAAATGTTCTTCGTTTTCTTTGGCTGGCTATCACCAATGAATTAACGTGAATTAGGCTTGAATTTCGTCGCCAGTGACTAAACGGAGTAATGGCCAAGGTTCCTCTTTCTTTTTGCCAGTGTACCTCTGACAAATTGACCTCGTTGATGTATGTTTAACATGAAACAGGTCGTTTAAAGTGTCATTCACTGTTCTCCAAATACCGCGAAATTGATCTCATCCGAGAATGGTACCTTCACTTTCCTCTTGATGCTATTGTACGGAACCGGCCGAACTTTAGGGAAATCATAAATCCTCAATTTTTCGACCAACCAACTCTCTCGGCCGATGGACGCAACTTGATAAGTGAGTTCATGGATTTGATCTATTTGTAGCCACAACGCTCAGTTAGAAATAAAGATGAAACTATCGACGAGTGTTCTAAAAGGCATCTAAGTATCATTCTTAATAAGGTTTTAATTTCAGTTGCCAGTGAACTTTCAGTAGAAATAGGGAAATTGAGTGCTACTCATGTTGTTTAACTGAAGAAAAACAAAGTGTTTGTATTCAATCCTCTTCTTTATTGCACTAAAAGGACCCGTTGAATAGCTGTTTTGTAGTTCAGTTAAAGGCTATTCTCCTAAAAAATTCCTGAGCAATGGAAGATGAAATATTCTTGCAAAATTTAGCAGATCCGACTAATGATCTTTACATATCCACTACCCAGCTTGTATAGATGGGTATAGACAATCCTCCACCCATCATTTTATTCAAAGTACTTTTCTAGGTTCTTTTTCTACAAGAATGTTTTTCTCGTTTGACTATTTAAAAAACTGAACAGTCAGGTTCATTTTGTTCACTGGAAGAAACAGCATCACGAAGGGCAAGAGCGCCTTTAATAACGGTAACGAAATCACGTTTACACCGAGTAGTGACTGAGTAGTATAAAAATTCACTCGCAGTCTGCTCCTCAGGTCGACCAATGATTTCAAAAATTAACATATAGGACTCCAAAAAACCGGGCTATAAGACCTTGTCAACTTTTAAACAGAACAATTAACACTGCAAATACGAATAATATTTGCTCACCCGCAAATAGCAACTAGTAATAGAGCATGGTAATATACATAATATTTGCTTTAAGATTAAAGAAAAGAAATGTTGAATTCAATGATACCAACTGACCGTCGAATCAATTCAAATAAAAGAGTCCTCAAAAAGAGTTCATCACGACTTGAGGAATATTTGGCGCAAAAAAAATGTTTGGTCACTGTAGTATACCTACATGCACTCTGCAGAGGCAGTTGCCTCGCTCAAATTCTGTCTGCTTGTTCTTAGGTTTGCTTTACAAAAACGCGAAACTTTTAAAACCAAGCAGCGAAACACGAACGACGAAGTTGGGCCATGCCAAAACCAGATCTTGGAAGTCTATCTTTTAACGTCACGGGCACCCAACGAGAAACTTTAAAAAACTACGCGAAGGTCATTTTCTGCATTTTCTCGCACCAGCTTCTCAACTCATCAGTGCTGAGCCAGCATCACAACTCTTCAAAACTGGGCTAAGATTATAACACGGGCAAAAACACCAACAAAATGTCTTTGTGATCGACAAACTAACGAAAACAGCTATCAAGACGCAAAAAAAACAACTGTCACTGCACGTTTTGATACCGCAACCATCGACTTCTGAAAACAAACACTCTTGTACCGAAACTCGAATTCCAGCTCGATCTGAGCGTAATCAGCTTAGATTTCCTCGTGTGATAACAACAACAACAACAACAACAACAACAACAAGTTTATTTATTTGCATGACCATAAATTCAGCCTACGGTTTGACAGTCAAACTTCTATTTAGCCTGAGAAAGCAGCCGACGTCTCGCGAGGTCGCCACTTGAACCCTCGCGAAACGACCTCTGAGTAACGAGCGCAGAAATTCCATACTCATGAGGCGACACTACCCAGATCTAGTTAGTGCTTCTGATTGGTTGAAAGACGAGGGAATTTCGTTTTAACCAATCAGAGGCACTACCTAGATCTGGGTAGTGCCAGGACATCCATATGGAATTTTTGAGCTCGTTAGTCAGACGTCGTTTTGCGAGGGGTCAAGTAGCGTCCTCGCGAAACGTCGGCTGTTTTCTCAGGTTAACTTCTATTAGGCAGCCTCCTGTTAGAGGGACACCATCATTTATTTTTAGTATGACTTTAAAAAGCTAGCCATTAATGGACATCAGTTCTGCTAAAATGCACACAAATTTAGTAATAAGAGGTTTTGACTTTGGAATGTTTCCAAGTACTTCTCTTTTGTCTTCTATAAAATTAGTAAACATTGATGGTAGATCATCCTTGATTTGAAAACCCACAATAAAGCGTCCAGTTGGTGGTCAACAATATCCTTACAGATGAATTACCAGATTGTGACTTAAAAAAAAAACAGTATAAACTCTGCATGATATTGCCTTTTCAGCGGCCTCTAATGTCGCAGGAGTCTCGGAAATTCTGATAGTACGATATTGTAAACAAAACCTTTACCGCAGCTAGTGATACACCTCTATTAAACGGCCAGTAAGAATAAGCTTTGCCTCTTCATTTTCGACCTGGATCTAATGAAAGAGAAGAGATCAAAGATAAGCTAAGGTTATAAGTGTAAATAAACAGCACAGAGACGTCATGTGCAATTGAAATAACACACTGATGAACGAGCATATCGCAGTTAGACTTTAGGGGGAGACTCCTAACTACCATTTTGTTACTATTGAAAGCTCCTAGTCATCATAACTTGGCTCAGAAACTCAAAAAAAGCCCAGGTAGAATAGGGTTAAGGCTTGATCCAGTTGTCATGCAACATTTCCTCATGTTAATTAAAAAAAACCTCAATACCGTAGCATAGCTCACTGTTTTTCAAGGTTTGATATCCTGAAGTGTTTAATCCTGCCATGTTATTTAGCCTTTTTCTGCGTAGGAGAGTAGTTTGTCCGTGAACTGTGGTGAAACGTGGCGCTAAAACATTACAAAACTTTTGAATGCATAGGACAACACAATGCAAAAACAAATGCATTTTTTTTACTTTTGGGGCCGATACTCGTTGTTGCCAGAAGTCACTTGAAGAGTAAGTTATACAAAGCTGATTGTACGACTGCACTAACGACAAGGCTAGATTTGTTAGTCCCATAGACGAATAGGTAGTAACACTGTTGCAATACCGGCCAATATCTGCCCTTGTGTCGTAGTGCCAGCCTTGCGATTAGCTGTTTTTGGACTCATTCAGACAACAGGGGTGCATTGGCTAAACCGTGATGGTCAATCTTTTCCACAAAGCTGTGCACGTGCTTTGGAAAAGTTTTCATTTTTTGCAAGGTTCCTTCAGGAACGAGACAATACGTCAATTTTCCTTGTTGGGATGCGATGCCCTCTGTAAACCTCGCTGAAACAAATCTGGCTTTCCAGCCGTCGCAGTTTCTCCGCCGTCTTTGACACTGATCTCCATTTTGGTCTCTTCTAGGGAGACAAGGTTGAGGCTGATTCATCATCCAAAAATTCTGACTTAACCAACGAAGAAAAAGAATCATATTTCCGGGTGATCATCGATGGAAAGACCGCAAAATTCAAGTTAACCAAAGATTAGATTTGGGAAGAATACACATTAACACATTTCCAAGCGGAGGCCGATTGTTGAGCGAGGACTGGACTCTAATCTTTCTCAGCAAGCTCAAAGAAAGAAACCCATGGTGCAGTCTGCGCTTCAAGAACAATCATGTGAGATCAGAAAACTCCCGCAAAATCCATTCAGCGGTGTTCTTCAGAGGAGGCGCGGAATGCAAGCAACCAGAATGCAGCGTGAAAGTGCGGTTAGTCATCCGGAAACAGAAAGGAAAACATGTTGACGTTACATATATGGGAAACGTGTGTCACAGCATTGAACCTGGGGAAGGTGACTTCAAACAGAAACAAATTAGACGTAATTATTGTTCGTGAGCTGAGTTTTAAAACAAGAAATGCTTGTTCCAAAAAAAAAAATTCAGAAATTGAAGATCCAACTGCAGAACTTAAATTGACATCCCTTTTTTCTATTAATTCCTAACTGATTTGCAGAAACTAAGTTGCCTATTTGATTAGTAATAGCGATGAATCAAATCATCTCTAGATGATTCGATGATAAGCCTTGTTTCCTTTGTGGCTTACTTCATTAGAAATCAGACGTAACTATTCCTTAACACTTTCAGAAGGTGAAAGACAGTGTAAGACGCACTCTAGCCGTGATTATGTTCTATTTTGAAAAAAGTTTAAGCTTCTTAGTGTGTCAGCTCTATCAACTTTTCTAATGTGTAGTTATTAGTTGGCTTTTCGGATACGAATATCCATGTGCAGGCCTGTTCTTGAAACAGACTTTTAAAACTTAATTTAAGGTTTAGTTTTTTTTAACTAAAAAAAGTCAAAACGTTCAATTATTGTTTTGTGTTCACCTTGTTTACGTGACGTAAATATACCGAAATTATACTCAATAATAAAGCAAAGAAACTTTGTATAGGGAAGACGAACACGTATCATTAAATTTCTGTTCAGGTCGTGTGCTTGCAACATGGTGGGTCGATAAACGGCGAGATGATTGGTTTAGGCCAAGATCAGACATGATCAGCTCTCTCACGAAAAACCAGTATGAGTCAAGTTTTGTGGATTTGTTCAGTGATTGACCGCTGCATAAAATAATAGGCTTTCAATGGCCATTGGTCCTAAAGTGAAGCTATGGCGCCTACCGAATGAGAAAACCTGCCTACGCCCTCAGAAAGCCGCTAAGCACTTCTTCCATTAACCGTTCAGTATACTAGAGATGCATAGTGTATCCTTCTGGGAAACCAACCTTGGAAACCAAACCAAGTTTAGTTCGTCTGGTTATGCTTCTTGAAGCTCATACAGTATAAGCCGGGGCATAAGACGAATAAAGGCGTTTGCTGTTTACAAACGTTCTTTCAGTGTTATCCCAATTTACCACCCATTAAAACCAAAGACCGGAACACTTCGTTTGCAAATTGACAGGCTTCTGACACACGTCACATTAATATCGAAGTGCGTCGAGACAAATTGACAGTGAGGTAACCCGTACACGATTAAGGGCGAAAAAACAGCTGATTCGATTTAGAATGTTTAGTTAACTGTGCGGATTTTCCTGCGCCAGGAGCAGATGGTTGCACGTTATTATTCGCGTAAGTAGGGTTTAACACACAAGGAGTTTTGTTTAAAAAGGAGAAGTTGACGTGACATTTGCTGTAGTTACACCGGGCGGTCTTAACTGCCGTTAAGAGGTTTTTACCACGGTAGATGTCAAATTATGTGTAACACAATGGTTTTTGTGAGGCATTAAGCTTCCTCGGTGAATTTCCATGGATACGCGAGCATCAAATTCTATAGGTTTTTTGTCTCAAGTTTCAAAGCTTAAAAGATCAGTTTTTCGAAACCTGTGCCTGAACTGTAAACACTGTGTTAGCATATTTCGCGCATGTTTTGAAATCCCACCAACAGAGCCACGCCGCATCGTTTTCATTCCCTGAAAAAGCTTTGAAAGATCAAAATGACATTTTGCTAAAGAAATATCTAATTTAATCACAATTTCATTCGACTGCCTGGGTTGAATAAGGCTCTTCAACCACATGTACATGTACAACCAAGAGCTCTGAAAACGAGCTATTCGATGCCTTTGTAATGCAGGGATACATCCTAACAGGAACTTTGGTCCCTGAGCTTTCTATTCAAATTCTAGTTGCTTAAAAACCGGGACTATCCCTTTTTTTATTTATAACTATGCAAGATCTAAATGGAACACCTCGGATCCATGCCTATTCGGGCTCGTAGGTCATCTAATTTTAAGTTTTTGCGCTTCTTCACCCAGGGAATAACAAAAGACTTCTCGTCGAACACAAAAAAAGGCCCCTCTTCGTGTCCCATGATGAGGTACTCTTTTCTCTCTTCCAGCTCTGGGCAAGTGCACCCGGATCGCTTCTTGAACTCCATGAAGTCCCCTTCTTTGAAATCAGTTTTTCTTTTCTTGATTATCTCCTTTAGTTTTATTTCATAGGTGACCCAGGACTGTTTTCGAAAATCACGTTCATCGACTAGAATCACTTCGCCTATAACAGCTGAAAAAAAAGTTCATCAAAATGAGAAAAATACTTTATGTTAAAGTTTATTTGTAAGTAATATTTCGTATCTGCTACAAAACTCCACAAGGGCGTTGCAAATTTATCAACTAACGTTCGGGCGTACAAGGAGGGGAGGAGGAGGTGGTGGATGCCACCCCCTCTCAGGTTTTCCTAATTTTTTTTCCAAGACGAATTAATATATAGACCTGCCGTTTTCAGTAGCTGAGCGCATATCCCTTAGACACATTTTGATACAAGATTGGTGAGAATCGGTTTCAATGGTTACGAGATATGACGTCATAAGTAGCAGGTGGTCAAGCCATTTTTGAAGAAAAATGCGTGTTTTTACCCTTTTTAGCTGAAAAAATGCAAAAAAAAAACCAACAAAAAGCAGCAAAATGTATAATTATGTCATATTCTACATGTCCAGCATTACAAATTTCCAATTTTAACGGTTTTTGACAATTTCTAATTTTTGGTAAAATCCACGATGGCGCCCAAAATGGCGGCCATCTTGGATGACGTCACAGGCCCTCAGCAGCGCGGCAACCTATAATATGTACCTCATCTTGTAGAGCACGTCACAGGCTTTCTATTTAAGTTACAATCTTTTCGAAATGCTGTAACATAACGAAAATCCAAGGAGGCCCCCCCCCCTGTGTCACGGTGGCGACTTTGCTTGTACGTCCGATGGTTAAAATTTACCGGTTTTGTTACTTGATGAAATCATCCTTAAAGTTTCCACGAGAGAAGAACGTCTTCAAATCAGCATGATGCTTGATTAAAAATTATAGAATCGAAATTTTTAATATGGCCTGTTCCCCGAGACATTTCAAGAGCGAAGAAGAACTCTTGGACGACTTGTCAGTGATTCGACTGGAGGCATTTTTCCACTGCAAGTGGTTAATTCGGGATTTTTTTCTGACTTTCCAAACACTAATTAGCCTGTGCTCGCTCCGCTTGCCAATTCTTTTGGTGCTCTATTCCCTTAAGCAAAGAGCTTGTCCGCAAGCTTAAAGTGCTACTACGATAAAAATTTTCTTGTTTTGTTTTCAACTTTTCTAAACTTCAAACTATTCAATAGATGCCATATTATATTAACCGCGATAAATTAGATCGATATATGCTTACACAGCCCAGGAACATATGTCCGAAAACCACGTTAAATCCGTCCGCCATCACTCAGTTCACGAAAAGAAGCCCGCGAATTTCATGGAAGCGGTCTTATCTCTAAGCACGTGAATTTTGCTCGTGACGTAGAAGTCTCAACCATCGCCACAACAAAGGCCGGAGAAGAGTATAATGAAGAGTTGAAAATAGAGAGCCAAACATCGCACTGTCGAATTTGTCGTCCAGTTCTTTTGAGAACGATTTAAAACAAAGGTTTTTTGGCGAAGTCGGCGAACTCGCAGAAGTCGTGTCGATGACAGTTTAGAGCCTTTCGCTACCGAAGAGGAAGCCGTCTCACAATGGAAGAATGGATCAAGAAGCCGAACAAATATCCCAATTATCCCAAATCACAAACACTGAAATCCTTCCGATAATACAACATATTTAACTGTTTCACATGTCTGTCGTGTTGGCCGGTCCGTCAGCTGTTTCGTACTCTTGCTTTTTTTACTTGTCGATACGGGTTGACTGTTGTTGTTATATTCACAAATTTGTTCCAGTATCCTGAATTGTAGTTAGAAAGATTTTAGACCTTAGAATAATAAATCCTATAATAATAAGCTCTCCCTTCTAAAAGGAAAGCCTACGTAACCCTACGTGAAAGTTTTTCGAATAAATATAGAGAGCCCTGAGCCTAACATACATTCAGAATTTTATATACAAGACAAAAGGTCGAGAAAAATAAATTCACGTAAACGAAGTGATGTCGCGAATCGCCCGTGTAATTGTGCGACCACGGTAATCATACTACCTAGTAAACAAGCAAATGCGAATTAACAGAGACAAACTCTAATTTACCATCAGAAGTCTAGGTATAAACTGGGGAATACGCCGTCGCATCGAAAGCGTTACTGAGAGAAGTGGCTACCCCGAACGCGGTGAAAGGCTCAAAAAATTATAGCTAAAAGACTTTGGGAGCTCGCTTCGCCCTAAAAGATACATAAGGAGCTGGCTACGTGGAACTCGGGAGAGAGATTGAAATATACGAGGGATGTTAGGAGCTGGCTACGCAGTAAAAAGAACAAGCAATACACAGTAAGGTTTGTTATGGTCGATTAAGCTCGGTTGTTTATATTTTCACGTTATATGTGGCCGAGTAATTCAAAGAAATTTCGCGTAATATTTTCGTTTGTAGAACGAAGAATACACTGTGATGTTCTGTTATGGTCGACTAGTTTATAGGAACTTCAAATAATATTCTTTTAGCGGAAGTTTAAGTGGGGAAAGTTTATAGTACGCGGAATACACGTCAATGTTCTGCGTATTGCGGAGCCGGCTTGGCGGCAACACAGAAACTATCTGTTGGGACTTATACATGTATATGCACAAGACAACCGAGCGAAGTATCTCTTAGGTATGTGAGGAAAGGTGTATCTTACCGTACATGTGATGTTAGCACAAACGGCAAATTAATAATTGCCCACCATTCGACTATCCCGCTCAGATATGATTGCTGGTGTTTTTCTTCGTAATGGCTGAAACTGATCCTGGTTTTAAATATTTCCTTGTACCTTTCCCATAAAGTGCTTGAGTAAAACGTTCAGCCGTAAAATGCACAGAGCAAACAGTGTCCAACAGCACTGAAGTCCTTCCAGTGCACGCAAATGGAGCTTTCCCGCTTAAAATAAAATGTACCCTCTTAAGTCGGTGAACTGTGAATGGAAATTTCTTCATCGATGCTTTCTTTGTCGCAATCTTTAACAACAGAGCGCCGACCATGCATACTGCAGCTCAAAATCGAAGAAATGAATCTTGCGAACCCTCACACCTCTCCGAATGCATAAGAAAGTAACCACGTCAGTTTTGTTGTGTTGAGACTTCTACGTCACTTCCTCTTTGGGCCAACTCGGTTGGCAACAAGTTTATCTATCCATCTATCTATCTATCTCGGCCCAACTCGTCCCAGTCATTTTTGAATTGAGTAATGGCGGCAAGTCGAATTCGAAAATTACAGTTAAAATAATCGGACTTCCCGTACGAATTTCGACTTAAAACTTTACACGGTGAGTAATACGACTTATACAGTTTTCTAAAGACGGAGAGAACAAAAAAATTCATATTTTTGATCATAGCAGCACTTTAAGACTAAATTAATAGCAGATTATTTTTTACACAGGGATCAAGGAAACAGCAAGGCGACACAAGTCCCTGGATGAACCTTGCTGGAAAGTCATTATTCATCGCGGTTTTTTTTCTTACCAAAGTCAAACTCGTGGCATGCTTTTTTCACCAGTTCATGAAGCTTGAATGACCGATCAACACAGGAGGGACAATCGTCTACATGGAAATAAAGACAAATAAAGAGGAGGTCTTTTCTAACTAGAAAAACAACAGCCTTGGCTAAGACTTTACATGAACTTAACGGTCATGATATTTTACATACAACCTGGTCAGTATAGTAATGATAATTCTTCTATGGAAAATACATTCCATATTTTTCAGCTGCGCTCTAAAATGTCAACCGAGAATGAGATCAGACGTCAGCATATTAAGGTCTATTAAGACCCAAAGGACACAGCTAACGGGCCTTCCATAGTCTTGCGAATTCCCTCTAACTAATAAATGAAAGTGAACAGGCTAAACCACAGCACTGCTGATTACGCCCCTTAATCTTATCGGACAGTGATGAAGGATTTTCAATTTCCTCTAGCAAGGGATACGTTAGGGCAAACGGCCTTCCTGCTAACAGAGGTAACTAGAAAGCCGAAAGCTTGGATACACATAGAACGAAGTGGATACGGATTAAACCGTTTGCCGAAAGTAGAATTTTGTTTAAATCGGGACGAAAATCAGCTTATAAGAACAACAACAACAACAGCATAAGAAACAAACAAACAAACAAACAAAAACAAACCATTAATTAAGCTTCATTAGAACATTTCGTTGGTAGATACCTTGTGAGCACCTGCAGTAACCCTCCTTGCATATGCCTGCTAGAAGCGCGCTTCTGGGATTTGGTGAATAGAACTCTGTGCAGGAGTCCTCTGTTCCGAGATACAAAAAAGCGCAACAGATTCACTAACGATTACAAATTAAACATTTATTGTCTGTTAATATCGGAAAAAAGCTTATACCTGGCTTGTAGTAGTCGTAAACTTTCACAGGGACTGGCTGGACCGTTCCAACGTCATACATTCGGTTCACCATAAATTTGGCACAAAACTCCTTCGCATTAGAAATCTATGACCAAATAAACAATGAAACAAATATATTTATATATACTAACTAACTAATGTGTTGAAGTATATTATCGTTTTAGCATCCCCTTACTTTATTTATGGTTCTCATTAATTGCCTTTCATCTTCTGAATATTTTACAATTTTACTTTACGGTTACAGCGAGACATTTAGGAGTATGAATTAAAGAGGTGGAGGAGGGGTAGGAGGGATAGTGCTGTGTAATTTTTATGGCATCCGTGAATAAAACTCATCACTCTTTCGGGTTCACTGAGGCGAGTTTCTCGAAGCCCCGAAAAGCAATTCGTTAAAGTATGAAGCAATCATTCTACAAAGCTGTTATTTTACCTTGTCTTTAGGATAAGAAATGTTTAACTGATAGCAAAGTTTTTAATGCTGAGAAAATTCTTTATGTATAAGATACAGTGTGAAATATAGACGCGAAATCGATCTAAAAAAACGATTCAGGGCTTGCGAGAAACGGGCCCCAGGAATCAGAATTTTGTGTTCAAAAAGGAACCACCAGCGGTGGCCTTCATCTCTGAAATAAGTATGAATATACGAGAGCACGCTTTATTTCAAAGTTGTAGAGGTTTTCTTTTGCAAAATAGTACACTGTTAGTTGTACCTCGAGTCAACCATTGGCTGAAAGAGTATCAAGTGTCAGATAAGATAAATGAATTTCTTGTAGTTATCTTCAAACAAGTTGTCTGTGCTCCGTTGAAAAAAATAACCAAGGGCAAGCAATGTTAGCTGAATAGCTAAAAAGTGTTACTTTACCTCGCTGACATAAAGTATGACAGATCTGTCAGAAACTTCAAATCGGTCCACAGTTGGCCGCACGTTTTCCATCAACTGTAAAAATTAGCAAAGAAAGTAAACACAAATTAGTCTGATATTTCCTCGAGTAAAGAGACACAATGAAGGAGTGAAAAGTAGCCTTAGAATAGCTAACCTGGACCGAAATCATCTATAGAGTCAAGTAATTATAATGGTGTATCCACAGCTTGAAGTATTTTTATATAGTTAACGACCTGATTTGTGAGTCATCTCGTAATTTGGAAGTAATTCAGTAGCACAAAGGGCACAATCAGCACATTTCCAGGATAAAACGTTAGACGCCTAACTAGTAGCAGATGGCAAAAAGCAGATAATGCATCTACCTCAAACAATGAATCCTTGTCTGGAGTAAACCCAGAGAAAATGCCAACTTCCATTATTGTCATGCCTGTTTTCCCTTGCTTTAGATACCTGTGAAAAGAAATCGTCAAAAAGCATTAAAAATGGAATTTTCTGATGCTTGACATGTAGAATATTTAACATTTTGCTGTTTTTGTTTTCTGGACATTTTTTGCATCTGCCTCAAAAAGGGTAAAAATCACGCATTTTTCTTCAAAAAATGGTTTGACCACTTGCCAATATGCGCACAGCTACTGAAAACGGCAGGTCTAGATAATAATTCGTCTTGGAAAAAGTCATGAAAAACCTTATGGGCGCCCGAGGATTAAACGTTCAATATTTCCAAAAACGGAGACTTTGTTCAAGTACGGGCTATTGTCGGAAAAGCGTAACGAGAGATATCCACCGCGCTAAGTATCTGTCATTGGAGTTTACAAGAGTGAAAAAAAATGCAATAACTCTAACCGTGCACATATTTTGAGTTGTAACGCGTCTGGACTCTTTGCCTCCGTGTTTGGCTTTTTGTGATACTTTTTCTTCTTCTTTCTTTTGCAGGGTTTTCCTTTCTTGTTCTTTCGACATTTCTTGGCTTTTCTCTCTCGCTTATCGTCATCCCTTCTCTCCCTTGAACGACCCATGATTGACATCCCATCTACATTGTCTTGTTTCATTTCTTCTCGGACTTCAATCTTTACCACAAAGTGACAGGTTTCGTTCTTTGAAGATGGGACATTGTGGCGAACTTCAATCTAGCGAAAAAAAGAAGCCACAAGCTATAGCGTACCAATGAAAAAACAAATCAGTCAAACAAGACGAAGTGGAGGCGCGAATAAAGCCGGCAAGCCGAAAAGATTTAAAGAAGAAACTCTTAGTAAGTTATTTTGATTATGAACATTTTAAATGATTGGTTTTTCGTTGGAAAATTATCTTGAATTCTCCATCTCCTACTGTTTCAGAAAAAAGATTGTATTTAAGCTCATTAATTTTGACCAAAAAACCCGCAAAATTACCCTGAAATAGTCCGCTTGTTCCCACCATTCCAAGGTCTCTCCAGCCCTTACAAAACTGCCTCATTAAAATAACCATTTATACACCTGATAGGAAAAAATCTCCAGGCCAGCAATGCAACATGAAGATTTGGCCCTGCAATCGTTTGAAATCGAGGCTGTCTGGGTTCTCGTAACATCTAGACCACCGTGCTTTTGCAATTACGTACAGGATTCGAATAAGCGACCACCCTTAGGAAAATTGGTCTATTACGTGAGAAAAATGCGCATTTAGTTACTGCATATAGTATCTGCTAGTTAGTTGACAGTGAATGTGCTTTACAGAGGTGACAACCTCTGAGGTTGGTCGTCCAGATTTAGCTGTATGAAACCGTTAAGTAGAGAGTAAACTATTTTACCAGTAGGTGTCCTACTCCGCTTCCCGATGAGTCAATAAACATTTGTCCTCCCAGAAGATGTGTTACCTGTGTAAAGAGACCAACATAATCACCACAAGTCGCGATGAGATTTCCATCATCCCTCGGGGACATGAGAGGCAGCTTCGGCACCGAGCTTTGGCGATTCTTGTTGAACCAGTTGTGTAATAATGTTTTAATAATAAAGAATCGAACTTTGTTAAAGAAACAAAAGAAACTTAGATCTTCTTTCTATTTTTAATTTGAAAACTGTCAGATTTGTAAAAGTTTGTAAAGCACCTCATTCGAAAATGAAGAACCCTAAGAAATGAAGAACGTTGACGACCCGGACGTCGTGGGTGGCTAACGAAAGTTGTCAGGGTTTTTCTTTTGGAACGCCTTTGATGTCATCAAGCCCTTAAAGTCGAAGCAACCGTTTTCCGAACAATTTTCTCTCCAGGTTTGAGTGGGTTGAGCTTGTTTTTCGTTTTCGTCTTTGCTCCGAATTCTCAGGCTTTTTTCCTTCCTCAAAAGCCAACATTTCTAGTTCCCAATTCGATCCGGAATCCGAGGGCCGTCATCCTCTTTAAACAAAGCCGATAACAAAAGGATGAATTAGTCTGACGAAAACTCTTCAGAGATCTACTTCTTTAAACTGTTGTCAGTAATTGCGTCGCCCTTGGCTTTATTATCAACTTGAAGATGATAGCAAAATCACCCTATCATCTACAAGTTGATAATGAACAGTAGGACATCAACACTGGGTTTCAAATTCCGTAAACACTAGTGGGAGTGTTTTTTTCCACGGTGCTCCCTCCTAACAGTTAGATAATTTCTGCAGCGTCTTCCAGGTGATAATATGGAAAACATACCTCTTCCTGTCTGAGCATGAGGGCGTTGTTTACGTCAATGTGATATTTTCTCTTCCAGCTTGCATCTTTCTCGGAGGACACAGACACGCGCAGGTCAAGGTTCGCACCAACGGTCTTCTCGCTGTACTTTGACAAGGCTTGTAACGCCACACAAGTGTCCTAGGAAGATTCAAAGTATGAGACGGGTGCAAGTGACTAAACATCAGTTTTAATAAAAAAATATGAAGGGCAATTAAATGGCGCTGTGTATACCCCTGAACAAGAATGGTTTAAAAAATCTATCGGCGTTTACTTTTAATGACGAATTTACTTATGATTTAGCCACCCAAAACCTGAAGAATCAAGTCCTCTCCTACCAATTATAAAAACGTAAGGAATGCATTCAAACCTGTGTCGATACAAAGCCACCCTGAGGATCCCTTAGGCTTGTGAGCCATGTGACAATCGGCCCTGCAAACTTAAGCCGTCCAAGAGCCATCTGAGCCAGCAGTGCATAAGCAGAGGTTTCCACGTTTAAGGCATTGTTCCCAGCATCCCAATGACGAGTGGCGTTGTCTGTGATTGAATAACTCTTTAATAAGTAGCTGCTTCTGTACCCTTTTTAGAAGCAGAATTCTAATTCTGAGGTTAAAGCTTCGGTATTCATTACAAGCTAGCTAATTCTATATCTAAACTTTCCTAATAGCCGACTTTGTGTGTGTCAACAAAAAGTCAAAGAAAGTCCAGGGAATTTTAAAAGATAAGAATCTTTGAAAACAAACTAATCGAGTATCCAGTCATGTTGTAAGACGACTTTTTATTATCCAGTTATTTTGAACAACGCAAGTGTTAATTTTTATTGTCTTTACTGTTTACCTCTCATTGGACACCCGCGCCCGACACGTTTCCCACCCAAAAGAACTATTCTGCCCTTATGAGTAAAATTACGTGAAAATCTTCATTCCGTTCTCGTCTATTCATTCCGCCGTTAAGGAGATGATAAAAGTGAGTCGTTCACTCCCAAAGAACGTAATTCATTGGCTAATCCTCTTGTATCTATGTTATAACTACACAATGAATGTTCCAAAATGCCCACAGTTCTCCTACTTTTATCAGGAAAAGAGATTATTACAACTGCAAACAGCATTAGTAATTAGCTAACAGAATTTGAAAATTCATGGGCCATGAATCCTGATAAAGTAATTGTCTAATTTAAGAAATTCTCACCTTTGTTATAGATCTGCAGCTGGAGAAGTTTTTTGTTTGCTGTGGAGCTCTTACTACTGCCAGCGAGAGCTAAAGCGTAGGTCGTAAGCGCGAGGATGTTTACTTTATTGATGCTGTCCAACTCTGTTTCCATAAAAGCCACTGCATCCTTAATCCTTTGGCTTTTATTCTAGTTATGAGTGAAATAACAAAATAAGTCTTTTGCTGGATTATTTTAAAGAACGTTTTTGGATTTCCCTAACGGCTACCCGGTACTCATTTGTACTGACAGTAGTGACAACACGTAAGAACAAAGCTTCCAGCGGGCTTGACAACCGACAGTAAGACCCACGTCCAACGCACTAACTTCTCCAGCATATTTTTAAGTACTCCACCACTTACTTGGAGGTCAGGAACTCAGCCAGGGCTTAACCTGATTCCTGAAACAGATAGTAGTTAACTAGAAAATAGCTAGGCCCTGCCCTGAATGGAACGCTTGAGAAATCAGGACTGAATCACGGACCTCAATGGATCGAAAGTCCGATCGGTTAAACCCTAGAACTCCACTACTCTAACCATGGGATACTCTGTTATAGTTCCTTACTTATTAAACTATCATCTACTGACCTGGCCATGGCATTCACACTCAAGAAGAGACACAACAACAAACGCCGTCATCGCCACGTCACCATGAGTACCACCCTACATAGAGATAAAGTTTATATAGTTACGCAAAGTGTAGGTGATGTGAAAAAAAGAATTAAAAGTCACTGGATCCCAGCTTTGACCAATAGCAAAAAACCTAGACTTGAAATTTCAGATACTCCCTCATCTATCAAAGTTACCCCCCCCCCCCCTCTTTTACTCCCTTCAAGCCAGCATCCATGTATAATTAAAACAAATAACTCACCATCATAGATCTATGAATAATAGCCTTGACTTCAGGAAATGCCCCATCCTGACGCTGGTTTTCAAGAAGCCAACTTACTGACTCACAGACAAGAGCCTCGTCAATTGCAATTCCATCGAATTTTTGCGCTGCACAGAACACTCTGGCTGCAAATGCGGTAAGCCTGTATAATGGAAACGTATGGCAAACACTTTATTTAGCCCACTATTTTAACTACAAAGGCCTTCCTTCTTAAGCTCTTTAAGGCTACTCCAGGTAATTTCCAATACTTAAGGCTTAAGGTTCAGGAACAAAGACGACATGGTTCAACAAGACTATACTATACTAACAAGACTACACTACTATACTATGCTATGCTATGCTATGCTAGACTAGACTAGACTAGTCTAGACTGTAAGTGTATTTGTTGAGTGTAGTCTGTTTTTTATTTGTTTCATTGTTTGGCGTAAGCACATTCTTATATTCATTGTCAACTATTAAGATGTTAAGGAATGTGAACAAGTTTTTGTATGATTCCTCTTTGTTTGTTTGTTTGTTTGTTTGTTCGTTTGTTTGTATGTTTTAGCCTTAACATACCACGTGCTTCCAGGACGGGATTCTCCAAACGCGCTAAAGGACTTGTCGATCCTGCGGTAATTCAGAGCCCGTTGATAGCCTGAATGAATGTAAAAATTCTGGTTAAAAATCATTTTAACATTGTACATACCCGCTTAGCCTCTAGAAGGTAATTTGTCAGCAACATTGAGTTGAGTGCGTGTGATTTCCCACACAGGGAGACTAGTGATACTTGTAGCGGCTTTTGTATGCTACAGAAGTCTGGGGCAAGTTCTCGGGAGGTGGACCCGTCGATAGTCACGCTACCCTAGGGTGATTTTCACTCCGATTGACAAAAACTCTGTCACCAATAATAGTTTTTCCTTAAAGGCTTGAGAACTACTCTCACCAAAACTATCACACTATACAACTCTCACATTAAGGCCGCGGGTGCTTGAACGTTTGGGAGCCGATTCCGTTGAAACTTCACAGTGACCTTGGGCAATGGTGTAAGTGCAACAAGGTTGTTTTTGGTTTGATAGATTGCGCTTCTTTGCGATGCTTTGAGCTCCCTCAGTTAAGATTTTGTAAAACGCGACTCCATGTCCAAGTTTTCTCCTCGTGGAGAAGACAACACTTCTTGATTTTACCACTCATTGATCAGTTAAAACCTCTATTGTGTCACAACAGAAGCCAATTATAGGATTTCGAGTTCCATTGGAAGTTGTAAGCTTTTAAATGAGTAAAATCGTCCTTGTTTAAATTTGAAGCCTTCAATGTTTCGGTAAAAAAGCCTGTTTGAAAAAATTGCTTCTGTTGTGACAACCTACAATACACCTAGTTTGTCTGCCTGTTGTGTCTGTTCAAGAGATTCTATATCCGCGCTGTATTCTTGGACACAAAATTGGTGGTTTAAGGGCTTCCGAAGGCTTACCGAATAAACGCGAATGTTTAAAGTAAGATTATGGTAATTATGGAAATTAAATTCTAGCAGCTATTGTTCATTGTCCAGAAAAGAACAATATGTTGCAATTTAGAGTTCGCAAATTTTTGGATTGAAGATTATAAGCATTTCCCAAGCTCTATGTTAGCTATAAGGAGTATTATTGTAGTTTTTGTTTCGTTTTGTTGGAAAACTTCTAAACAGTTCCTATTAACGTTTTACGTTAAAAAAGCCGGACTTCGACAGTTTTTTATTTAAAAATGCTTAAAAGTCGCAACTCTGTAGCACACGATTTAACGCACGTGCAATTATTGATGCAGAAACTGAAAGTTTTACTGCAGAGCCTATTCATGAGTATTTCGCGCAATGTCGCTACCATTCGTCGCACTTCGTGCATACGCTTTAAATAGATAAATACTGATGACTTAGTTTCTCACCCGCGGAATTAATTAAGCGGATAATTGGAGTGTCAATTGGCCGATATTAAGATCTAAAGTGCGAGCGGCGGGGCTTTTAGTTCCACTTTCGCTTTTTTGCAGTGACAACTCAGCCTCCCACATCCCTTGTATTTTGTCAAAAAGTTGTGAAAAGGGTACCTCTCTCAGGAGGCAACATTACAGTAGATAGCACTGTAAGTTTGGAGAAAGATATTCCAATACTAGAAAAAAAGAGATTATCAGTTTCTTTACATAAAGGCTGTCTAAGTCTTTTAACCTGATTGAATCATGGCGTAGGCACGTGACTCTATGTCAGCGGTAACCTGTCTTGTTTTCAACAGGTACTGCAACACGTACACATTCGGAGCCAAGAACATCATCGTCTGTTCACCACAACCCATGGGCATGCGTAGAAGGCTTTCTAAACCACCGGATATTAAACTTGTAACCGCCGGACCAATAAGATTCCCTTAAAGAGATGAAAATTAATTAAAAGCTGATTAAACAAGTTGCTCATATATTTGTATGACAGTGATATAAAGATTTTAAATTTATGCACAATTAAATTAGAAAGAGCATAGTTTTGGATGAGCTTTACATAGCTCCACACGCATATAATATCGATCCGTGCGCAACTATAACTGCAAAACTTATAGTTTCTGCTGTATCTGGTTAGTCTTTCGGAAATTCAAAGAACACTGCTGGGCTCAAATGAAAACAATCACAGGCGAGTTAAGTCACAAATAAATTTTCAGAGCGGAGCTCGCGGAGCACCATGGGTAAGCAAATTTGGTAACCCGTTGATCCGAAAAATTTTGGTTCTGACTTCAGCGTACGCCCCCTACAGACTCTGGGGGAGGGTGAGGGGAGACCCAAGACAACCGGACCGGGGGAGGCGGAATGCCATCTTTTTTGTCTGTAGCTGAAGTAAACAATATGGCGGCTGGTTCCTCGTACACTTGAAAATTGTAATACATTTTTGGAATTAAGACTTGTAACAGTTCATCATAAAAAGGAAAAGGATTACTTCAATCTCGATGGCGCATATAGAAGATATTGGAGAGCTTGAAGGCAAGAAATCCTTGTTCGAGGACATACTTTTTTTTTAACTAAGGAGATCTGGAAAGAACCCGGCGACTTTCGTTTAGATTTTCAAGTCCTTCTTTCAGTTCAGTGGTAAAGTAAATTACAGATTTGATTGTGGATTTACGTGGTAAAAATTGTTTAATTGAGCCACTTTTCATGTTCAGTAAATTACGGTAATTTTCTTGAAATGTTTTAAAAACTTGTTTAAAATAGCTGTGAAATTACCGTGTAGTTCCCGCTTGCGGGCTTGCGAGTAACTTCACTCGAGGGGAAAATTGAATGCAGTTTGCTTTCCTAGGCAAACAAGTGCTTCGTATGTGAATGACCTTTCATGTTTTGGAAGGTTTCTTGTCCCTTTTTCTGTGCTTTAATTCATTAGTGAGCAATCTGATATTTAGGCTTCAGTTAACTTAATTAAGCTTTTGAACTTTCCTTTTGAACTTTAGTGCGTAATTTTCAATATTTTTCTTAGAGCAATTCTAGTGTATTTTATTCAAAAAGTGGAAATCGTGGCTATTCTAGACTGAGTCTGTGTTGTTTTTTTTCAATGTAGGTTGTTTTTCTTCGGCGACGCAATTTTCCCTTTCGTAAACGGTCGTTGCCATTTTTAAGACACTTAGAAAATTTTTGAACTATTATTGAAAGTTTTTCTACTAAAAAGAAAGACATTCACAACCCAGATTCGAACCTCGGTCCTTTCGTATGCTAACCTCTCTCCCTTACCACTACACTACCACGCCAATCCGCCACAATTTCGAAAAATTAAAGTATATATTATAATTAACTGTCTTTCATAACTGATACATCTATAATAGATGACCCTAGCCCTTTCCAGAACTTCTAACGTAAATTCAACTTGGGCTTAAACTTTGTTCTTCCTAAGACTATTTAAAAATGTATTTGTTACTTTATTGTGACTTAATCCAGAGCATATATTACATCTACCATGACAAAAGGCTTGGTTACCAATGATGGCATCGACCGTCAAAAATGGCAACGACCGTTTACGAAAGGGAAATAGGCTTCGGCGACGCATATATTGGGTTGTTTTGACTAGTTCGTAATTTAGTATTCAACACCTGAAGAGTCGCTCTGTCGTCATTTTATGTTTATAGTCTTAGTGTAAAGCTCCTTATTTTTTTTGTTCAGTTGTGGAATATTTTATCTCCCTTATATTGTTATATTTTTGGTTTGCTTCATTTGAAGTGAATGAAATTTCTGTCCCAATTTAGCGACTAAACTTAGAATCGCCGTTTTAGTGAGTTTTAGTGAATGAGTTCAGTGTGGCATGTTTTCGTGTTCGTTTTGTTTTTAACCCCTAAGCCATTCAGTGTGTCTTTAGTTATAGATCGAAATGAAATCTTTATTTAAGTAACTATAAGCAAAGCATTTCTCGGTTTAAGCCTATTTTGTCTAAAATGAGACTCTAAAAGCTTCCTAAAATTAGTTCAGGGTATGTTCTTGAAAGCGCCCGATTAATACTTTGCGCTTGAAAAACTTGTGCCATTAATTTGCTCTTGATAGTTATACGTGTGCTTGAAAGTTCCCAAAAACATTTTTTGGGGAATTTTTGACAAAACGGTATCTACGTGTGAACATTAGGCAAACAAGTGTCAAAACAGTTACTGCGGTGGAGAAGAAAGCTTGTATTTTTGAGAAACAATTTCGATCCTAAAAAGGGAAACGTTCCCATTGACTAAAACAAGTGTTTACTCCTAAAAAATGGGAACGTTGCCGTAATCTTCACTCAGACCTGTACGTAGTGACACTGCCATACCCGTGAGTGACATGGAAGCCTTCAGTGATCCTGGTATTGCACGTGAAGGGACATTAAGAAGCACACTGTCTATCTGCATTCCGTTGTGGACAACTCCTGGTAAGTAAATAATTGCATGGTCTGTAAATTTCGCTACAAGTTTTCTCAAATATTCCCTGAATAGTCGGGTTTGTGTTTTGTGTTGTTGTCAGTTGTTGTTGTTGAAAAGGACCCATAAAGTAAATTTTGCCAAATTTTAGTGTTTGGTTGATTGTTATTATATCTCTACTCTCGTCACCGATCTGGATGAAAATGTGCTGGTATTGATTTGAAAGTTTCCTGATAATCATTATTGTAAGGTACTAAGTGAAGAAGGATTGTTTTATTTAGTAGCGATGTGTTACTTACGATCGTGTTTTATTCCAGGTGCGGGAGCGGTTGAGTTTATGGCGTCTTGTTTCTCGTCGCGTAAAACTCCTGTAATAATAATGATAATATATACATTAATTGAGAGACACCCATTGACACTGACACTCGTTCCTTCGTCATTTACTTACTCAATTACTCTCTTAAATTTTCTGGTGCCCACAGTGCTGTCAACCGTGGCTGGTTTGATTTGTCAGATTCTGGCAGTTAACACATACTCCTTATTCTATGGTTTTAAAAATGTAGGCCGCAGATGTCTTACGAGTTGTGTCACTTGAATGGGTTAAATGTCCGCGGGTATTATCTATAAAACCATAGAATAAGGTATTATTACTCCGATTTATTATTTTACCTTAGCTACAGCTCTCATCTTTAAAACGAAGAAACCGGAAAAATACAGTGTACTAAGGGATTCTACAGTTTAATACACTGTCATATATTGCGTGTTCTCCTGCCCTAATATTTGGTAAATTAAATGACGTCGAGTAGTTGAGTGATAAACGCATGTAATATGTTTAACGTTACCAAGGCGGTATGATCATAATCTCTTAAAGTTACTTAGAATTGATTTATCGCTGGGCCCATAATTAGGAGTCTCCGGGTTCGATTGGGAACGTAACCTTTTCGTCTGCTTTTTTTTTTTGGTTTTGTTTCATTTTGCTTTCAACAAGACCAGGAGGAATGGAAAATATATCGTACCAAAATAGGTCGATATGGAAACAGTCAGAGTGCAAGATCGTGATGTCTTAACCCAATGGTGACAAGCATCTAACTTCTCCTTACAAAATCATTACG
>CAXHKT010000143.1:0-16000 GCA_964017195.1 Siderastrea radians
AAAAAACTTCTGTTAGCCGACGCTAAATTAGCTCAAGTACTCCAAATTAAGAAACTGAAACGGTAAGCTTGTGAGGGTCTTGTAAGAATTGAAATGTTTATTTAAAAACCGTGTTTTTTGCGATTGAGACATTGTCTTAGAAATAATGGATCCTTTGTCACAAGTCTATTCCGTTTTATGTGTAACTCGGTTGTCTTGTCCCTCTAGTCGGTATTACCCTAAGAAGTAATACCGCCCAAGGGGACATACAGACACATGAGCTTCTTATACATGCATCATACTTTGAATATTTTTTTCAAACCATTGCAGGCCTTGCTGATAAGGTATAATGGTAACTCGAAAAACTTGACTTATCGTAAATATTTTTTAAACTTAGTGCTCTTGCCTTCACCTTTGGGGGGGGGGCTGGGGGGGGGGGTTGCAAGCTGTGTATATGTGTATTCATCTTTCATTTACTTTCCACCTGGATTTCTATTACACAGTTTCTTTCAGATTTTCAGACTTAGTAGTCCTTGTCCCTTTGACTGGTATTACCTAAAAAGATTGTACCATCTGTGAAAGGACATACTGTGTGTTCACGAGCATTCACAGCTTACATTTCGTTAATATTATCAAAGATATTGTTCTTGTCCCTTTGAACCATATCACCTAAGTAAATAGTACTGGACACATGGCTATTTAGCTTGCATGTTGTAGATATTCTCATGCTTCGTAGTCTTGTCCTTTTGGCAGGTATTACCCAAAGAGATAGTACCATATGGGGGACACACTGTTTGTATTCATGATTATTCAGCTCACATTTCATTAATATCTTCAGACTTAGTGGTCTTGTCCCTTTGAATGGTATTATCTAAGAAAATAGTACCGCCTAGAAGGACACATGACTATTCAGCTTGCATGTTGTAGATATTCTCATGCTTAGTAGTCTTGTCCCTTTAGCAGGTATTACCCAAAGAGATAGTACCATCTGGGGGACACACTGTTTGTATTCATGAGTATTCAGCTCACATTTCATTAATATCTTTAGACTTAGTGGTCTTGTCCCTTTGAATGGTATTACCTAAGAAAATAGTACCGCCTAGAAGGACACATGACTGTTCAGCTTGCATATTGTAGATATTCTCATGCTTAGTAGTCTTGTCCCTTTGGCAGGTATTACCCAAAGAGATAGTACCATCTGGGGGGACACACTGTTTGTATTCATGAGTATTCAGCTCACATTTCATAAATTAATCTTCAGACGTAGTAGTCTTGTCCCTTTGAATGGTATTACTTAAGAAAATAGTACCTCCAAGAAGGACACAAGACTATGCAGCTTGCATGTTGTAGATATTCTCATGCTTAGTAGTCTTGTCCCTTTGGCTGGTATTACCTAAGAAAATAGTACCACCCAGAAGGACACACGGGTATTCAGCTCGCATGTCACCAAACAAGAGCCTCCTCGCAGGCTATCATGCTTAGTGGTCTTGTACCATCCATCCTAGATTGAGGTGTCTAATAATTTGCAGTGTTACGTATTGTCAGAAAACACCCACAAAGGTGAATGGTTTAACAGAGGTATCAGCTAAGGGCTATTTGTTAATTCATAAATTTCTTGTACACGTAAAATTGAAATATTGTGAATGGAATAAAATTATTGTTTGAAAATTAGATTCATTGTTCTGTGTTCTGTGTTTCAGTGTTCTGTGTAGTCTTTCATTACAGGAATTGTCCATTTCCCTTCCATGGAAGGTTTTTTTTGGGGGGGGTGGGGTGGGGTTGAGACACCTCCCCTCACCCAACCCCTTGAGAGATTTTAAGACTTTGTTCTTTGAGACTTCCACTCACCTCCAAATTTCCGAGAACATTCCGTGGTGGAGGTATGGTTATTTTCTGGAACAACACAAGTATATTTTTAACTGGGGGTTGCAGTGATATTAATGGAACTGTTCCTCACTCTCTCAAATTTTACCACAAGAAACTCGTATGCAGTCGGATGCTCTCTCAAAATGAAAACTCTGCTTAATCTTAGCATTTTCGAAAGAAACATGTCACCGCTTGTAAAAAATATAGAGAATGCAATTTAACAATGCGCTAACTAATTAACTGGCGCATTTCAAAACCGTAAAGCTCATTAAAGTGAAATCCAACTACAGGAAAACTCAGAGGTAAAACTGTTAAAGCTTCCCATTGAACTGAAAATTAAGGTTAATACAATAACACTGACCTTTGGCACCAAAGCCTTTGTCTACTCTTCTCACAATGAATTTGCTGATTGTGGCTTTCTCGAATTCTGAGATCACTCTATTTGTTTCTTCCAGTGTGGAGACAAACAACTCACCACCAGAGGACCAGTCATGCAAATTTTCAGCTGTCTCCAAGGAAAGCTAAGAATATTGGAAAGTCCTACTTCGAAACAGTCGTTTTTCCCGCCAATCTTACTGCTGGAACGTGCACACGTCTGAAGGCTGGGTTTGAAAACCCATGGCAATGTTAAAGTTAACACAGTCACATTAAGAATGCACTCAGTAATCATTCTAAAAATTAGAACTGGTTGTAGACATCACCCATCTTGATAAAGTAAAGAAATTGATTAAATAATTAAATAGATGTAAAAGGACAATTTTTTTGTTAAATACGTTTTGTTTACCAAAATTCTCTGTTTTCGTCTTCTGTGTCTTTCTTTTACCGCCATTAACCAAAATTAGCACCACATCGTTCCTAATTGAGCAGTCTCAGTTACGAGCGGGTTTTTTCTTCAACAGATGGTGAACAAGTTGATTACAGTTACTATTCCCTTGTCATTGTAAAAATGAAAAACAAAATAGAAAAAGGCAAATAATCAACAATAACTCATTTTTATTACATTTGAAACAATTACATAGTTACATACATAAACTTTATTTACACATTCGGATTTGTACAGTAGCAATTCCTGCTAGTATCTCCAAATGAAAAACAAAATTAACTAAAAATTAAAAAGAGAAAAAAATTAATTAAAATTAATGTTTGTTTTCCTTCCAATGGCCTTTGCCTCCTTCATGGGCAGAGTGAGAAACAGTTCCATTAATATCACTGCAACCTCAAGTCAAAAATATAATTGTGTTGTTCCAGAAAACAACCATACCTCCCCCACGGAATGTTCTCAGAAATTTGGAGGTGGGTGGAGATCTCAAAATACAAAGTTTTAAAATCTCTCAAGGGGTGGGGTGAGGGGAGGTGTCTCAACCCCACCCCACCCCCCCAAAAAACCTTCCATGGAAGGGAAATGGACAATTCCTGTAATGAAATACCATATCAATGATACAGAACAATGAATCTAATGTTCAAACAATAATTTTATTCCATTCACCGACAATATTTCAATTTTGCTTGAACAAGAATTTATGAATTAACACATAGCCCTTAGCTGATACCTCTGTTAACATATTCACCTTTGTGGGCGTTTTCTGACAATACTTAACAATGCAATTAGACACCTCAATCTAGGATAGATGGTACAAGACCACTAAGCATGATAGCCTGCGAGCAGGCTCTCGTTTGGTGACATGTGAGCTGAATACCCGTGTGTCCTTCTGGGCGGTACTATCTTCTTAGGTAATACCAGCCAAAAGGACAAGACTACTAAGTCTGAAGATATTTATGAAATGTGGGCTGAATACTCACGAATACAAACAGTTTGTGCCCCCAAATGGTATTATCTCTCTGGGTAATTCCTGCCAAAGGGAAAAGACTACTAAGCATGACAATATCTACAACGTGCAAGCTGAATAATCATGTGTCCTTCTAGGCGGTACTATTTTCTTAGGTAATACCAGTCAAGGGACAAGACCACGAAGACTGAAAATATTTATGTTAAGCTATCAGAGTTATAGTAGAAACCTGTAAACAGCATAATCTGAAAGAAACTGTGTAATAGAAATCCAGGTGGAAAGTAAATGAAACCTGAATATACATATACACAGCTTGCACCCCACCCCCCCCCCCCAAAGGTGAAGGCAAGAGCACTAAGTTTAAAAATATTTGCGATAAGGCAAGTTTTCCAAGTTACCATTATACCTTATCAGCAAGGCCTGCAATGATTTGAAAAAAATATTCAAAGTATGATGTATAAGAAGCTCATATGTCTGTATGTCCCCCTGGGCGGTATTACTTCTTAGGGTAATACCGACTAGAGGGACAAGACACCCTAGTTACACATAAAACGGATTAGACTTGTGACAAAGGATCGATTATTTCTAAGACAATGTCTCAATCGCAAAAACACGATTTTTAAATAAACATTTCAATTGTTATAAGACCCTCACAAGCTTACCGTTTCAGTTTCTTAATTTGGAGTACTTGAGCTAATTTAGCGTCGGCTAACAGAAGTTTTTTTCGAAGACATTGAACAGTTCGACGCCAATTTCATGTTTAAACAAGCACTGTACATGAATGGGGTGAAGTGTACAGTAAAAACCTTCTTTCTCGGCCTCTTTAATGCCTGCTTTGAATGCTCAGTTCGCCATATTGGATATTTGCCGAGAATTTTCCGAAAGCCGGCCGAATCGGAAAGTCGTTCCTAGTACTCCTCGGCTGTCCTTCTGGACGGTATTATTTAGGCACAACCTACTGGGTATCACGCGAAAAACCTTGAACAACATATTGTCATGGTGATGTTATGTCAGTTCTAACAAGAGAACAGGCGTTGATACCTATTGAGTACTTCTTCCACCACCCAAAGTTTTTTTTTGCAAAGGATTCGAAAATAGTACATCTGACAAGAGGTCTTCCATGCAAATTTACTTGTCTCGCCATATTTTTTATATTTGTTTCTAAATTATTTGCTTTCCATTCTAGTCGAATTCAAGGGCAGTACTAGAGAAATATCGTTCTGATACAAATATTGCGTGCCTCCAGCCCGTCTTGTCATAACAAAATAATCCTTTCTCGGATTTTTTTTTTGTTGTTGTTGCTGTTGGTGAAAAATCCATATAATCTGGGGTCACAAATCTGTTTTCGGATTCTCCCCACAAACGCACCCTTAGAGAATCTGTGGATTATATGGAGGGGGGGGGGGGGTGGGTGGAGCAGTTTAATACTCTACCTCAACGGCTTCGTCTAAAACGGCATAATTTTACACGCAAGGTATTAAAAAGGTAAAAAAAAAAAAACCTTTTACGGTATAATTATTTATTATGCTAATTTGACACTGTTTTGCCGTGCTGACCTTTTGTAAATTTATTTTCTGGTTCACCGATCACATGACTGAACGAAAAAGGCGCCAAAAGCTTGCGAAGTGTTGCAGCGTTTCATTGCAAAGCTGAATGAATCAATAAAAACTGCTCTAAAGAGAACAAAGTAGCACAAGTTTTAGAAAAAAAATCTTGTATCTGAGCATTTGGACCTGTTGGAACAAAGAGCTACAACGAGTGCAGGTAAACCAAAGACAGTTTTGCGTGTTAAAACCAAAAAAAATCTCGCCCTTCCTTCCTTCTTGGTAGTTTGCAGCTGTAGTTTGTTCAGTACTAGTTTAGACTGCTTCATGATTTTAGCACTGACTCGCCATGAATGTGTGCCGGACAGTTTTTATTAAACGCTTCTGCCCCATTTCACTGTGTTTTATTTTATATCTTGTCTTGAAATAATGTTTGAAGTGGAAAGCTTTCCTGTTAAAACCTACCGTTCGTTCAATTTCAATGATTGACGTGACGATTGATAAAAGAAATTAGTTGTTAACACAACGCTTAATGCTGAAATTTCTATTTCTGCACAGTTTAATTTCTTCAAACAATTTTGACTTGTGTTAGACGACGCTGTTGGTGATGCTTGTTGGTGACGCTGTTGGAATTTCTGCGTAATTTAAATTCTCTGCCAAGTGATTTTTCGGCTGCGTTGTTGCGTGGTCGTCCTGATGGTGTAGTGGTTAACACATCGGCACTAGAAAGTCGGGTACGCAGGCTCAAATCCCGTTCAGGACAATTTTTAGGGTTTTAACTTAAAATTAGTGTCTTCGTACTCTGGCTGACCGATTCTGACTAAAGAAAAAATCTTTATCATTCAAACCATGAGGCTTAATACACTTCAGTCTATACGTTCACTGTCCCGCCTTATCCACCAAATCCGACTCATTGGATACTCAATCAATCAACTGTACACTAACATCCTCAAGACCATTGTGTCCCGGTCCGTAAAAATGTCGGTACAGGGGATCACCCTTTTCCTTGTCATTAATAGATAGCCTTGCGTGCACCCTGAGACGACTCTTGTGATTCTTAAATCTCAACCTAAATCTCGTTGTGGTCGATCCCACATATTGAATGCCACAAATCTTACAACAAAGTAAATAAATTACATTACTAGAGTTACAGTTTAATTGGTAGTTAATAGAATATGTCTTTCCAGTTATACAACTAGTAAATTTATCCCCCAGAATGATAAATTTGCAGGCATTACACCGTCCATTACCACATTGCACCACAGGTAGCCCAAGCTCACAATGAAAGGAGCACGCATAATAACCTGTTCCTTTTTGCATATATTACGACCTCGCCAAAATATAAGAGTTTATATGAAAAATGCAACAAATTCGCTTTAATTTCCACAAATGCGAAATAATTCACAATAATAAATGGTTCACCTTGTTTCTGCGTTGTCTTAATTGCTATTTAATGGCCTTTTGGGGTGATTTGAAGCGTTTTGAAGGAGAATAAGCGTCCTTGATTATTTGTCCCTAACACTTAAAGTGCCTATGAAGCGAAATTTGTTTTTGTCTAATAAGAAAGCGTTACCTTTAAAATACACGATTCCAAAGTTTGAGATGTTCAGGGTAAAAATTGGCGATTTGATAAGCGTGTGAAGTTGGGCTATTTTGCCTTCAAAAATGGTCAGGAGACTGGGTCCAGTCGATTCGCAAAATTTCATGTTGTGACGTCATTTTGGGTACAGAAAGATATTCGCGTTCTGTGATTTCCTGTCAAATTGCTAGGTTATTGAATGAATCAACATGTCTAGTGACTCATCAACATGTCTAGTGACTCTGAAATGAGTAATATGTCGGATTCGTCGACTAGCCTAGTAGAAGAAGATGACATAGAGGAGGAAGTAGGCGACGTACCATAGCAAGTATTTCCCTAAAATAAGTCACCAACATGACAACCATTATCTACAAGAACAACAATTTATCAACTAGCTACGTATTAGTAGCTGCTAATAGCAAGTAAAAGCAAGTGGACATCGAAAATTATATATTATAACTGACTACATTTGTAGCCTATGGCCATGCAGTTTCGATGTTTTGTCCGAGAACGTGTGACAAAAAACTTGCGATAGAATACAAAACATCAAACAAAATATATAAAAAAGCATCAGTTTCCCCGAAGCCATTAGTAAAAAAACCGACAATAACTATATCTTAAGTATCTTTAGCAGTTTTTTTTAAAATTTCATTTAAAGAAATAGTAAGGTTTATAAGAACTAACACGAGCTCACTTACTTGTCTTTTCATGCGGTCAGTTAATACATCAAGAGTCAGTGGATTAACTCCATCCCTCGTTGGAACGGCGGTTTTCTTTAAAAAATACCGCATTTGTAGGCCTATGCCACTGACAAGGGACATTTTTCTTTCGTAGCACGACTCCTCAAAGTGTGCTGAGCAGAGAGACGTGTACTTTGAGGTCGGATCCTTGAAGTCGTGTCGATGTCTTCGAACGAATTGCACCCATTTTACTCTCACAGCTGGATTAGTTGGGAACTGGTGCATTCTGATTCTCGGAGTTTTGTTGGAATTTTGGCAACTCTGCTGGTTTGGGGTGCCAGCGACGCAATATCGACCTCCTCTTTTCTTCTCTTTCTGACCCACATTCTCACTATCCGCCATGATAAAATCGAGTCTTGTCCCCAAAATGACGTCACACACTATTGTCACGTGTCTTTTTGGCCGCTCGATTCAAATGCCATTTTTGAAGGCAAAATAGCCCAACTTCAAGCGCACGTAAAATCGACAACTTTTATCCTCAACATCTCAAACTTTGGAATCATGTATTTTTAAGACTAATCGTTATATTTAGACAGGAACAAATTTCGCTTCATAGGCACTTTAATAAGCGAAGCAAAAGGTAACACACTGTTGGCCGTCACGTGACCGATTCAAAGTTATTTAATTGCTGTAAATCTCGAATTTTGGCACCTCTCTCCAAAATTCAGCCAGAGATCAATGGCTTTATATCGTAACAAAAAATACATACCAAAAAAGTCCCACATTCGCGTTCTTTCCCTTATCAAAATCGCCATTCTCAATCTCTCCACCACATCGAACCATCTGAGTGACGAACTGTTCGCGAATGCAAATTTCTGATCTATTTTCATTGGAAGACTTGCACAATAGGCGCTCAGGACAACAATATCCCGTGTATGGCAGGTGTATTTGACAAATTACATGCGAAATTTAAAAATCGCACGAGAAGCGTGCGAAAAGCAGAACTCGTGATTTAAGCCAGTTTTGTCACCAAGACCTCACCGGGAAAAACCACACGTGGTTAAATAAATTCGACAACAAGAACACATTTACTTTTGCAATTTTATCTTGAACAAAAAAAAGCTAAACGGGGGTCTTTTTTGACCCCCTCTGATAGTATTGAAGGTTGATATTCGAAATGTTTCTATGTGTAGCACGTAAGTAATTCGATTTTTTTTTCGGTATTACTAACAAGGGTTTTTAAAACTTTTAAAAGTAAAAAGTAATCGGTCGTTTCGGCCACGCTTCACGTTCGACTTTCAAATTTCGCATGTAATTTGTCAAATACACCTCCCATACACGGGATATTCTTGTCCCGAGCGCCTATTGTGCAAGTCTTCCAATGAAAAGAGGACGCGAATGTTGGACTTTTTTTAGGTATGTATTTGTTGTTATGATATAAGGCCATTGATCTCGTAAAGAATTTTGGAGAGAAGTGCCACAATTCGAGATTTCCAACAAATAAATAACTTTGAATCGGTCACATGACGGCCAACAGTGTGTTACCTTTCGCTTCGCTTATTAAGTGTTAGGGACAAATAATCAAGGACGCTTATTCTCGTTCAAAACGCTTCAAATCACCCCAAAAGGCCATTAAGGTGTTTCGATACAGTTTTTTTGGGACCATACCTCACTTTTAAAATCGGCTCTTAGACAGTCTTTATCTTGTCGGATCAACGTGAAATTTGCAGTACTTTTTGGTTTTGGATTGAACTTAAGCGCGGTTTACATTTTGTGAAAATCGATATTTCCATGACAACGATAAACAAAAAATCCCGAAAACACTAAAATTGAAATTTTCCGCGATCCACACTTCGCTTTGAAAAGCAAACACCAACATCTTAAACTGTGGTGTATGGCAAACAAAATATACAAGAACAAAGAAAATCTGTATGTTTGTTTTGAAGTAAATCGCAAAAACATTTTCAACCTTAGTTTTTGCATAGTAATAGTAAATGCACCGAAAACTAATCAATGCTTTGACGAAATGGCTCGAGAATACTTTCAAAATGTGTCTTTTACTTACTATTTTACGCCTAGAAAGTTTTGTTGGAACTAGTGTTCGCGATCTCGAGAACGAATTGTTTTTCTAAGATCATTCGTGTAATAATTTTGTGGTAATTTTTGAATTTGAGTGCTTTTGCGAAAATCTTAAGAACGGCTTGATGGATTTTTTAAAACATTAAACACGCGTGCTTGACGATGTGACCAATTTTAGTATCGAGTCTTATTAACATTGATTCACTGGAACACTTTTAGATTTAACGCTAAAAAGGACGTATGAACCGACGGAAAAGGTTGTGTTACAAATTCACAGTTGGCAAGTAAATGCAATATATTTAAAGTAATGCGTAATTCATTGCTTCGTGATTTTTATCTGGTTTCTTTGTTCTTTGCTGCACTGTAGATTACAACGAAAAGTAAAAACCACGGAGGAATGCTTTGCGCATTACTTTGAATATAGTAGCATTTATTTGCCAAATGTGAATATGTAGCGCAACCTTTTCCGTCGGTTCATACGTCCTCTTTAACGTTAAATCTAAAAGTGTTCCAGTGAATCAATGAATCAATCGAAACACCTTAAATAGCAATTAGTACAACACAGAAACACGGTGAACCATTTATTATTGTGAATTATTTCGCATTTATGGAAATTAAAGCAAATTTGTTACATTTTTCATACAAACCCTTACATTTTGGCGAGGTCATAATATATGCAAAATGGAACAGGTTAATATATGCACTCCTCTCATGGTGAGCTTGGGCTACCTGTGATTGCACAGTTCTCTTTTGCATTTTGTCCTTCTGCGATGGCTTCAGCTTGACATGCACGAGGTAGTCGCCAAGATTTTTGGGCCTCCGAAAAGCCATCATAGGAGTTTCGGTTATTGCATTGCGGCGTCTTTCTGAGCAATGTAGGATGGGTTGAAGCTCTCGTAAAATTCCTCCGATGTTAGGAAGACCAGGGTGATAGGTCACTACTAATGGAATTTGTTCATTAGTATTACGGGGTTTTGTTGTCAACGCTTCCTCTCTTGTTTTAGCCCTAGCTTTTCCAATATGTTGTTCTACAAATGATTTTCTATATTCTCTTCCCTCTAAAAACTTACACAGGTCAGCAGCCCTCTGTTGAAATGCCTCTGATGTGGAACAAATGCGGCGTAGTCTCATGGCTTGACATATGGTATGCCTTCCTTACATTTTCTAGGGTGACACGGCGTGTAAGACAAATGTTGGTGTTTGTCGGTGGGCTTGATGTACAGGTCTGTCTCGATCTTTCCGTTGCTATTAATTACTTGAATGTCTAAGAAATTTATCTGCTTTTTTGACCAATTCCAAGTAAACTTGATAGTGTCATGTGTCGCGTTGATGAAATTCAAACTCTCTCAACTTCTCACCTTCAGTCCACACCACAAAAATGTCATCAATGTATCTTAACCAGATGTGGGGTTTCACCCGAGCTTCAGACAACAATTTCCTTTCCAGTTTGTCCATAAACAAATTTGCATATGGCGGCGCCATCTTAGTACCAATTACTGTCCCTAATTTCTGGATGTAATGGTTTTCATTAAACTCAAAATTGTTGCTCTTAAGTGGCTGTCCGCGTAAGAATCGACCACTCAATTTTGTTCAAATTTTCGATTTACTTCAAACTTTCTGTGCGAGACAAGGTTGATATAGGAACTATGAAAAACATTTCGTTTGTTGGTAATCTTCAGTATACCCGAGATTTTGAGGCAAATGTTGTTGGTACCCAGAGCCCTTAAAATCGCCCTTTCATCGGGTCGAAATTAGCCAATTTTGGGAAGTCTGCTGCCGGCCGTATATTTATCCAAAAAATCTGACTTTTATACCAGTAATACATACGTCATGTTACTTTAGAAATGTGGTGGAAAAAGTTTCAATTATCGAGACTTGTTTAAAAAACTGGCCAATGTTAACGGTATCAGCAAGAAGTGGGTCATGTGGTGAGACAAAAACAAACGTTTCACAAAATTCTGACTTACTCTGATAATCATAGGTATTTTTCTAAAGAGTTCTAGGATAGTGTCCTTAAACTACTTCATAATATTTCGTGGATCTCTAACATGTGAAGAGATACAGTTGAAACACTTTTGGAGAAATCATTTATGCGGCAAGAACTGTAATGAGACCGAGTGTGACAACGAGCGTACAAATTGTGACTTCTTTGTCTCGTTCACGGATGAAAATGGGCAAACACTATAAGTAAACGGGTAAAAGTTAAAATCATACCTTGGAAGTTGTCCAGCTTTACTTCTAGGGCTGTTTTTCAACAGCTAACCGGCTGCAAATTTTACGGTTCTGGAACGGATGCCATTAATTTCGTAGTCTTCTTTCATACGCTTGCAGGCGGCGACCTCGGGAGCTAAAAGTCTGAAGAACTTCATTATGTTGCGTGAAGAGAGTGACTGTATTCATTGTAACAATCTCCTTGCTAAGGAAACGCCAGTGACAAGTAAAAGAACGAAGACAAATCCAGGAAATGACACGCGAAAAACAATACGCCGTCCATCTTGTTTCAAGTGTATTACCGCTGACCGCAACAACACATTTCCTTCCTGATCGTAGCGGAAATGACACTGGAAATTAAAACCGGAAATCACTAACTTGCAGGTGACCAGTAATTCGATTGCCTTGCAAACCACTTCAATAATATAATTCACAATCAGAGTATAGTTTTGATTGTGTTACTATAAGGGTACAGGTACAGACAGGTACTAAAGGTCAACTCAAAGTTGGAAATCTCTAGACATACAGCAGAATATGTTGATATCACTGACATTTCTTAATCTGTCTTAGGCAAACGTAAGATAAGCCTGCGATTGCGGAAGTTAAAAGTTAATAGCGTTTACCATTTTGAGCGAGGCAAGTCAAACCGTTTGGATTTTGAAAAGCTTTGAAAGGTTGGATTTTAAAATATTGTCTTACTGTATTTATGAAAGAGACTGGCCTGGGAAGCACTTACACTGCCCGAAAATTCCGTTTTTTTTGCAATAATTGTTGAATTGACGTCAGCGTTGTTATTACCGGTATACTGCAACCTATGCATGCCTTACGCGGTTTCATATCACCCGTTTTGTATTGGCCCCTTTTGCTATGATTTAACTGCAATTTAAAGGCGATTTTATTACAATTTTGAAATTCTGCATGGAGGTGAGAATGGAACGCATGCGATGTGAAAAACGAATGGTTAAGTTTCCATTGGGATCTCCAAACGCAGCTTTTTTTGTGTCTACAAAAAGCACTTTCTCCCATCTCATCAGAATCGTTATCTAATTGCCGTAAAATTAACCAAAAATCGCTAGTAGCTTAACAGAGGAGTTGAACTCTCACCTAAGGCACACATATAGGGACAAGTGCGGCGAGCTTGCCCCTATCTCAAGTCTTGGAAACATGTCCCTTTGTGTGAACTACCCATTTCTCAGTAATTATCTTAGAAACCAAACCAGAATACTGAGCATTAAAACCAAATGTACAGCTTGTCGAAGCTTGGCGTATACAATCTGCGTCAAATGAAAAAAACAAGACAGACTGACCAAAAATTAGTGCTGTAATCGACGATTATTTTACATTTTTGTACCCTTGAAAACTACCAAACAAACGCAATATTATGATCACACTCCACAGCCTGTATAGGTTACATCAGCATTTCCATCCAGAAAAGAAGGAAAACAGGAACACGCAACTTTTCAAGGATGCTTTTGTCAACGGTTTGGTTACCAAGACAATAAACCGCTGACCAAGGGTTCCGAAGTTTCAGTCCGCACCCTTTCTTACACCCCCCCTCCCCTAAACAAACCTCTTCAACCCCTAGAACACCGCCGCCCCAACAAACTTTCGACTCAGGAATGATAATTGAATTAAACCTGTATCAAACTCAAACACACAAAAACAACAAAACAAATTACTAAGACGCTGGCAAAGATGCGTAGGTTCATACTGCGTCAAAATATACATAGTTTCCCTACCGTGCAACAGCCTTGTTGTTTTATCGGATTTGGTTTTTTATGTCTAGCTGATTAGATCCTTTACTAAAGGATCCGGTCCTTTTATTTTCTTACGGGGGTGGGTGGTCCATGCGAAGCTACTTGTTTCCAGTTGGATCGATTGATCGATCGATCGCTTTCCTTCAATCAATCAATCAATCAATCAATCAATCAATCAATCAATCAATCAATCAATCAATCAATCAATCAATCAATCAATCAATCAATCAATCAATCAATCAATCAATCAACCAACCAACCCACCAACCCACAAACCCACCAACCCACCAACCCACCAACCCACCAACCCACCAACCCACCGACCGACCGACCGTCCGACCGACCGACCGACCGACTGACCGACCGACCGATCGATCGATCGATCGATCGATCGATCAATCAATCGATCATTGATCCATGCAGTCATTTAGCGAGTCAATCAGTCAGCCAGTCAAACAATCAATTTTAATTAAAAGCAACCAATGAAACAGTCAATCAGTAAGTCAATCAATCCGTCAATCGCACAGTCAGCCATTTAATGAAAAAAAAAAAGAGTCATTCAATCAGCGCGAACGCCTTAGCGGCCGGGAGCGATGAGAGGTGCCTACAATCGCAGGTTTATCTCACGTTTGCCTTAGACAGATTAAAAAATGCCAGGGATATCAAAGTCGCTTACCAGCATACTCTGCTTTATGTCTAGGAATTTCCAACTTTGAGGAGTAATTGGAATAGTTTAGTTTGCCAGGGCTCCTTCTGATAACAGTCAGTTTTGACTCTGACTGGATCACCCTGGCATAAAGAAATAAAGGTGGATGTATGTATGTGTTGACCTTTAGTACCTATCTGTACCTGTAGAGATTATTTCTTATAGTAATTCTCGTGAGACGCAAAACAATCAAAACTGTACTTCGATTATGAATTATTTTAATGAAGTGGTTTGTAAAGCAATCGAATTACTGGTCAGTTGCAAGTTAGTGATTTCCGGTTTAAATTTCCGGTGTCATTTCCGCTACGATCAGGAAGGAAATGTGTTGTTGCGGTCAGCGGTAATACACTTGAAACAAGATGGACGGCGTATTGTTTTTCGGGTGTCATTTCCTGGATTTGTCTTCGTTCTTTTGCTTGTCACTGGCGTTTCCTTAGCAAGGAGATTGTTACAATGAATTTAGTCACTCTCTTCACGCAACATAATGTAGTTCTTCAGGCTTTTGGCTCACGAGGTCACCGCCTGTAAGCGAACGAAAGAAGACTACGAAATTAATGGTATCCGTTGCAGAACCGTAAAATTTGCAGCCGGTTAGCTGTTGAAAAACAGCCCTAGAAGTAAAGCTGGACAACTTTCAAGGTGTGATTTTAAATGTTACCCTTTTAATTATAGTGTTTGCCCATTTTCATTCGTGAACGAGACAAAGAAGTCAAAGTTTGTACGCTCGTTGTCACCTCGGTCTCATTACAGTTGTTGCCGAATAAAGAATTTCTCCAAAATTGTTTCAACTGTATCTCTTCTCATGTTAGAGATCCACGAAATATTATGAAGTAGTTTAAGGACACTATCCTAGTACTCTTTAGAAAAATACCTAAGATTATCAGAGTAAGTCAGAATTTTGTGAAACGTTTGTTTTTGTCTTACCACATGACCCGCTTCTTGCTGATACCGTTAACATTGGCCAGTTTGAGACTCTCTCGTTTAAACAAGTCTCGATAATTGAAACTTTTTCCACCACATTTCTAAAGTAACATGGCGTATGTATTACTGGTATGAAAGTTAGATTTTTTGGATAAATATACGGCCGGCAGCAGACTTCCCAAAATTGGCTAATTTCGACTCGAAGAAAGGGCGATTTTGAGGGCTCTGGGTGTCAACAACATTTGCCTTAAAATCTCTGGTCTTCGGAAGATAACCAACAAACGACATGTATTTTTATTAATCCTATACCAACCTTGTCTTGCACAGAAAGTTTAAAGGAAATCGCCAAATTTGATCAAAATTGATTGGTCGATTCTTACGCGGACAGCCACTTAAGTACAAGTTCCGCTAAATCGACCATTGCGTCAGTTGGTAATTCCTGATTCTCTCTTCTGTTTAGGGCTTCCCTAATAGCTTCAGTCCCTCATCGTGAGGTATACGGGG
Source organism: Siderastrea radians (assembly GCA_964017195.1). Lineage (NCBI taxonomy): Eukaryota > Metazoa > Cnidaria > Anthozoa > Scleractinia > Rhizangiidae > Siderastrea > Siderastrea radians. Next base: position 15,614 of record CAXHKT010000143.1, read on the forward strand.
ATATAATCCTACGACATCAATAGGTACTAATATTGCACCCTCCGGAAGTGGACCAATATGATTAAGTTTCTTCAGGAAATCATTTGTATCCTTGACATATGATGGAACTGAAGTAACTAATGGCTTTACAAGTAATGTGCTGTCTGATACAATAATACCTACAAGTACTACAGCTGGTGAAAAAAATTGGTTTCAACGAGATAGTTCTTACAAAGATCGCATTTCCCATAGCACTTAAAACAACCTTGTTCGGAAGGACTTGCTGAACAACTGGTATTCTTGGGCTTAGCTAGAATTTCTTTGATGTTTTTTGCCCTTCTAAAAGAGCGAATGATGGAACCTTTGGGGAAAATATTTGCCAATATAGGTGAATCATGAATAAGGTGT
>CAXHKT010000144.1:0-37562 GCA_964017195.1 Siderastrea radians
TAACTGGCGCTCTCAGCTGCGTGCACAAAGCTCCCAAATGCATTCAATCCCTTTGGGACCATCCGAAAACAATTCCTATTGTGCAAAAACACAAAGAAGACGCGATATGTGCGATCCTTAGGGAAAAAACCCCATTTTGGGGCATTCCCAGAGGCTCAAAAAGGTGTTGTTATCTACGCAATCTGTCTGCGCAAGGCTGCGCACTCTCCCAATAATAATGCAAATCCCTCGGGGCTATCAGAAAAAAAAGTTTATTGTGTAGAAAGTCTGCGATTTTGTCGATAAGGTGGAAAAAACCCATTTTGGGGCATTCCCAGAGGTATCAACGCAGAGTACTTAACTGGCGCTCTCAGCTGCGTGCACAAAGCTCCCAAATGCATTCAATCCCTTTGGGACCATCCGAAAACAATTCCTATTGTGCAAAAACACAAAGAAGACGCGATATGTGCGATCCTTAGGGAAAAAACCCCATTTTGGGGCATTCCCAGAGGCTCAAAAAGGTGTTGTTATCTACGCAATCTGTCTGCGCAAGGCTGCGCACTCTCCCAATAATAATGCAAATCCCTCGGGGCTATCAGAAAAAAAAGTTTATTGTGTAGAAAGTCTGCGATTTTGTCGATAAGGTGGAAAAAACCCCATTTTGGGGCCTTCCCAGAGGCTCAAAAAGCTAACTGGCGCTCTCAGCTGCGTGCACAAAGCTCCCAAATGCATTCAATCCCTTTGGGACCATCCAAAAACAATTCCTATTGTGCAAAAACACAAAGAAGACGCGATATGTGCGATCCTTAGGGAAAAAACCCCATTTTGGGGCATTCCCAGAGGCTCAAAAAGGTGTTGTTATCTACGCAATCTGTCTGCGCAAGGCTGCGCACTCTCCCAATAATAATGCAAATCCCTCGGGGCTATCAGAAAAAAAAGTTTATTGTGTAGAAAGTCTGCGATTTTGTCGATAAGGTGGAAAAAACCCCATTTTGGGGCCTTCCCAGAGGCTCAAAAAGCTAACTGGCGCTCTCAGCTGCGTGCACAAAGCTCCCAAATGCATTCAATCCCTTTGGGACCATCCGAAAACAATTCCTATTGTGCAAAAACACAAAGAAGACGCGATATGTGCGATCCTTAGGGAAAAAACCCCATTTTGGGGCATTCCCAGAGGCTCAAAAAGGTGTTGTTATCTACGCAATCTGTCTGCGCAAGGCTGCGCACTCTCCCAATAATAATGCAAATCCCTCGGGGCTATCAGAAAAAAAAGTTTATTGTGTAGAAAGTCTGCGATTTTGTCGATAAGGTGGAAAAAACCCCATTTTGGGGCCTTCCCAGAGGCTCAAAAAGCTAACTGGCGCTCTCAGCTGCGTGCACAAAGCTCCCAAATGCATTCAATCCCTTTGGGACCATCCGAAAACAATTCCTATTGTGCAAAAACACAAAGAAGACGCGATATGTGCGATCCTTAGGGAAAAAACCCCATTTTGGGGCATTCCCAGAGGCTCAAAAAGGTGTTGTTATCTACGCAATCTGTCTGCGCAAGGCTGCGCACTCTCCCAATAATAATGCAAATCCCTCGGGGCTATCAGAAAAAAAAGTTTATTGTGTAGAAAGTCTGCGATTTTGTCGATAAGGTGGAAAAAACCCCATTTTGGGGCCTTCCCAGAGGCTCAAAAAGCTAACTGGCGCTCTCAGCTGCGTGCACAAAGCTCCCAAATGCATTCAATCCCTTTGGGACCATCCGAAAACAATTCCTATTGTGCAAAAACACAAAGAAGACGCGATATGTGCGATCCTTAGGGAAAAAACCCCATTTTGGGGCATTCCCAGAGGCTCAAAAAGGTGTTGTTATCTACGCAATCTGTCTGCGCAAGGCTGCGCACTCTCCCAATAATAATGCAAATCCCTCGGGGCTATCAGAAAAAAAAGTTTATTGTGTAGAAAGTCTGCGATTTTGTCGATAAGGTGGAAAAAACCCCATTTTGGGGCCTTCCCAGAGGCTCAAAAAGCTAACTGGCGCTCTCAGCTGCGTGCACAAAGCTCCCAAATGCATTCAATCCCTTTGGGACCATCCGAAAACAATTCCTATTGTGCAAAAACACAAAGAAGACGCGATATGTGCGATCCTTAGGGAAAAAACCCCATTTTGGGGCATTCCCAGAGGCTCAAAAAGGTGTTGTTATCTACGCAATCTGTCTGCGCAAGGCTGCGCACTCTCCCAATAATAATGCAAATCCCTCGGGGCTATCAGAAAAAAAAGTTTATTGTGTAGAAAGTCTGCGATTTTGTCGATAAGGTGGAAAAAACCCCATTTTGGGGCCTTCCCAGAGGCTCAAAAAGCTAACTGGCGCTCTCAGCTGCGTGCACAAAGCTCCCAAATGCATTCAATCCCTTTGGGACCATCCGAAAACAATTCCTATTGTGCAAAAACACAAAGAAGACGCGATATGTGCGATCCTTAGGGAAAAAACCCCATTTTGGGGCATTCCCAGAGGCTCAAAAAGGTGTTGTTATCTACGCAATCTGTCTGCGCAAGGCTGCGCACTCTCCCAATAATAATGCAAATCCCTCGGGGCTATCAGAAAAAAAAGTTTATTGTGTAGAAAGTCTGCGATTTTGTCGATAAGGTGGAAAAAACCCCATTTTGGGGCCTTCCCAGAGGCTCAAAAAGCTAACTGGCGCTCTCAGCTGCGTGCACAAAGCTCCCAAATGCATTCAATCCCTTTGGGACCATCCGAAAACAATTCCTATTGTGCAAAAACACAAAGAAGACGCGATATGTGCGATCCTTAGGGAAAAAACCCCATTTTGGGGCATTCCCAGAGGCTCAAAAAGGTGTTGTTATCTACGCAATCTGTCTGCGCAAGGCTGCGCACTCTCCCAATAATAATGCAAATCCCTCGGGGCTATCAGAAAAAAAAGTTTATTGTGTAGAAAGTCTGCGATTTTGTCGATAAGGTGGAAAAAACCCCATTTTGGGGCCTTCCCAGAGGCTCAAAAAGCTAACTGGCGCTCTCAGCTGCGTGCACAAAGCTCCCAAATGCATTCAATCCCTTTGGGACCATCCGAAAACAATTCCTATTGTGCAAAAACACAAAGAAGACGCGATATGTGCGATCCTTAGGGAAAAAACCCCATTTTGGGGCATTCCCAGAGGCTCAAAAAGGTGTTGTTATCTACGCAATCTGTCTGCGCAAGGCTGCGCACTCTCCCAATAATAATGCAAATCCCTCGGGGCTATCAGAAAAAAAAGTTTATTGTGTAGAAAGTCTGCGATTTTGTCGATAAGGTGGAAAAAACCCCATTTTGGGGCCTTCCCAGAGGCTCAAAAAGCTAACTGGCGCTCTCAGCTGCGTGCACAAAGCTCCCAAATGCATTCAATCCCTTTGGGACCATCCGAAAACAATTCCTATTGTGCAAAAACACAAAGAAGACGCGATATGTGCGATCCTTAGGGAAAAAACCCCATTTTGGGGCATTCCCAGAGGCTCAAAAAGGTGTTGTTATCTACGCAATCTGTCTGCGCAAGGCTGCGCACTCTCCCAATAATAATGCAAATCCCTCGGGGCTATCAGAAAAAAAAGTTTATTGTGTAGAAAGTCTGCGATTTTGTCGATAAGGTGGAAAAAACCCCATTTTGGGGCCTTCCCAGAGGCTCAAAAAGCTAACTGGCGCTCTCAGCTGCGTGCACAAAGCTCCCAAATGCATTCAATCCCTTTGGGACCATCCGAAAACAATTCCTATTGTGCAAAAACACAAAGAAGACGCGATATGTGCGATCCTTAGGGAAAAAACCCCATTTTGGGGCATTCCCAGAGGCTCAAAAAGGTGTTGTTATCTACGCAATCTGTCTGCGCAAGGCTGCGCACTCTCCCAATAATAATGCAAATCCCTCGGGGCTATCAGAAAAAAAAGTTTATTGTGTAGAAAGTCTGCGATTTTGTCGATAAGGTGGAAAAAACCCCATTTTGGGGCCTTCCCAGAGGCTCAAAAAGCTAACTGGCGCTCTCAGCTGCGTGCACAAAGCTCCCAAATGCATTCAATCCCTTTGGGACCATCCGAAAACAATTCCTATTGTGCAAAAACACAAAGAAGACGCGATATGTGCGATCCTTAGGGAAAAAACCCCATTTTGGGGCATTCCCAGAGGCTCAAAAAGGTGTTGTTATCTACGCAATCTGTCTGCGCAAGGCTGCGCACTCTCCCAATAATAATGCAAATCCCTCGGGGCTATCAGAAAAAAAAGTTTATTGTGTAGAAAGTCTGCGATTTTGTCGATAAGGTGGAAAAAACCCCATTTTGGGGCCTTCCCAGAGGCTCAAAAAGCTAACTGGCGCTCTCAGCTGCGTGCACAAAGCTCCCAAATGCATTCAATCCCTTTGGGACCATCCGAAAACAATTCCTATTGTGCAAAAACACAAAGAAGACGCGATATGTGCGATCCTTAGGGAAAAAACCCCATTTTGGGGCATTCCCAGAGGCTCAAAAAGGTGTTGTTATCTACGCAATCTGTCTGCGCAAGGCTGCGCACTCTCCCAATAATAATGCAAATCCCTCGGGGCTATCAGAAAAAAAAGTTTATTGTGTAGAAAGTCTGCGATTTTGTCGATAAGGTGGAAAAAACCCCATTTTGGGGCCTTCCCAGAGGCTCAAAAAGCTAACTGGCGCTCTCAGCTGCGTGCACAAAGCTCCCAAATGCATTCAATCCCTTTGGGACCATCCGAAAACAATTCCTATTGTGCAAAAACACAAAGAAGACGCGATATGTGCGATCCTTAGGGAAAAAACCCCATTTTGGGGCATTCCCAGAGGCTCAAAAAGGTGTTGTTATCTACGCAATCTGTCTGCGCAAGGCTGCGCACTCTCCCAATAATAATGCAAATCCCTCGGGGCTATCAGAAAAAAAAGTTTATTGTGTAGAAAGTCTGCGATTTTGTCGATAAGGTGGAAAAAACCCCATTTTGGGGCCTTCCCAGAGGCTCAAAAAGCTAACTGGCGCTCTCAGCTGCGTGCACAAAGCTCCCAAATGCATTCAATCCCTTTGGGACCATCCGAAAACAATTCCTATTGTGCAAAAACACAAAGAAGACGCGATATGTGCGATCCTTAGGGAAAAAAACCCATTTTGGGGCATTCCCAGAGGCTCAAAAAGGTGTTGTTATCTACGCAATCTGTCTGCGCAAGGCTGCGCACTCTCCCAATAATAATGCAAATCCCTCGGGGCTATCAGAAAAAAAAGTTTATTGTGTAGAAAGTCTGCGATTTTGTCGATAAGGTGGAAAAAACCCCATTTTGGGGCCTTCCCAGAGGCTCAAAAAGCTAACTGGCGCTCTCAGCTGCGTGCACAAAGCTCCCAAATGCATTCAATCCCTTTGGGACCATCCGAAAACAATTCCTATTGTGCAAAAACACAAAGAAGACGCGATATGTGCGATCCTTAGGGAAAAAACCCCATTTTGGGGCATTCCCAGAGGCTCAAAAAGGTGTTGTTATCTACGCAATCTGTCTGCGCAAGGCTGCGCACTCTCCCAATAATAATGCAAATCCCTCGGGGCTATCAGAAAAAAAAGTTTATTGTGTAGAAAGTCTGCGATTTTGTCGATAAGGTGGAAAAAACCCCATTTTGGGGCCTTCCCAGAGGCTCAAAAAGCTAACTGGCGCTCTCAGCTGCGTGCACAAAGCTCCCAAATGCATTCAATCCCTTTGGGACCATCCGAAAACAATTCCTATTGTGCAAAAACACAAAGAAGACGCGATATGTGCGATCCTTAGGGAAAAAACCCCATTTTGGGGCATTCCCAGAGGCTCAAAAAGGTGTTGTTATCTACGCAATCTGTCTGCGCAAGGCTGCGCACTCTCCCAATAATAATGCAAATCCCTCGGGGCTATCAGAAAAAAAAGTTTATTGTGTAGAAAGTCTGCGATTTTGTCGATAAGGTGGAAAAAACCCCATTTTGGGGCCTTCCCAGAGGCTCAAAAAGCTAACTGGCGCTCTCAGCTGCGTGCACAAAGCTCCCAAATGCATTCAATCCCTTTGGGACCATCCGAAAACAATTCCTATTGTGCAAAAACACAAAGAAGACGCGATATGTGCGATCCTTAGGGAAAAAACCCCATTTTGGGGCATTCCCAGAGGCTCAAAAAGGTGTTGTTATCTACGCAATCTGTCTGCGCAAGGCTGCGCACTCTCCCAATAATAATGCAAATCCCTCGGGGCTATCAGAAAAAAAAGTTTATTGTGTAGAAAGTCTGCGATTTTGTCGATAAGGTGGAAAAAACCCCATTTTGGGGCCTTCCCAGAGGCTCAAAAAGCTAACTGGCGCTCTCAGCTGCGTGCACAAAGCTCCCAAATGCATTCAATCCCTTTGGGACCATCCGAAAACAATTCCTATTGTGCAAAAACACAAAGAAGACGCGATATGTGCGATCCTTAGGGAAAAAACCCCATTTTGGGGCATTCCCAGAGGCTCAAAAAGGTGTTGTTATCTACGCAATCTGTCTGCGCAAGGCTGCGCACTCTCCCAATAATAATGCAAATCCCTCGGGGCTATCAGAAAAAAAAGTTTATTGTGTAGAAAGTCTGCGATTTTGTCGATAAGGTGGAAAAAACCCCATTTTGGGGCCTTCCCAGAGGCTCAAAAAGCTAACTGGCGCTCTCAGCTGCGTGCACAAAGCTCCCAAATGCATTCAATCCCTTTGGGACCATCCGAAAACAATTCCTATTGTGCAAAAACACAAAGAAGACGCGATATGTGCGATCCTTAGGGAAAAAACCCCATTTTGGGGCATTCCCAGAGGCTCAAAAAGGTGTTGTTATCTACGCAATCTGTCTGCGCAAGGCTGCGCACTCTCCCAATAATAATGCAAATCCCTCGGGGCTATCAGAAAAAAAAGTTTATTGTGTAGAAAGTCTGCGATTTTGTCGATAAGGTGGAAAAAACCCCATTTTGGGGCCTTCCCAGAGGCTCAAAAAGCTAACTGGCGCTCTCAGCTGCGTGCACAAAGCTCCCAAATGCATTCAATCCCTTTGGGACCATCCGAAAACAATTCCTATTGTGCAAAAACACAAAGAAGACGCGATATGTGCGATCCTTAGGGAAAAAACCCCATTTTGGGGCATTCCCAGAGGCTCAAAAAGGTGTTGTTATCTACGCAATCTGTCTGCGCAAGGCTGCGCACTCTCCCAATAATAATGCAAATCCCTCGGGGCTATCAGAAAAAAAAGTTTATTGTGTAGAAAGTCTGCGATTTTGTCGATAAGGTGGAAAAAACCCCATTTTGGGGCCTTCCCAGAGGCTCAAAAAGCTAACTGGCGCTCTCAGCTGCGTGCACAAAGCTCCCAAATGCATTCAATCCCTTTGGGACCATCCGAAAACAATTCCTATTGTGCAAAAACACAAAGAAGACGCGATATGTGCGATCCTTAGGGAAAAAACCCCATTTTGGGGCATTCCCAGAGGCTCAAAAAGGTGTTGTTATCTACGCAATCTGTCTGCGCAAGGCTGCGCACTCTCCCAATAATAATGCAAATCCCTCGGGGCTATCAGAAAAAAAAGTTTATTGTGTAGAAAGTCTGCGATTTTGTCGATAAGGTGGAAAAAACCCCATTTTGGGGCCTTCCCAGAGGCTCAAAAAGCTAACTGGCGCTCTCAGCTGCGTGCACAAAGCTCCCAAATGCATTCAATCCCTTTGGGACCATCCGAAAACAATTCCTATTGTGCAAAAACACAAAGAAGACGCGATATGTGCGATCCTTAGGGAAAAAACCCCATTTTGGGGCATTCCCAGAGGCTCAAAAAGGTGTTGTTATCTACGCAATCTGTCTGCGCAAGGCTGCGCACTCTCCCAATAATAATGCAAATCCCTCGGGGCTATCAGAAAAAAAAGTTTATTGTGTAGAAAGTCTGCGATTTTGTCGATAAGGTGGAAAAAACCCCATTTTGGGGCCTTCCCAGAGGCTCAAAAAGCTAACTGGCGCTCTCAGCTGCGTGCACAAAGCTCCCAAATGCATTCAATCCCTTTGGGACCATCCGAAAACAATTCCTATTGTGCAAAAACACAAAGAAGACGCGATATGTGCGATCCTTAGGGAAAAAACCCCATTTTGGGGCATTCCCAGAGGCTCAAAAAGGTGTTGTTATCTACGCAATCTGTCTGCGCAAGGCTGCGCACTCTCCCAATAATAATGCAAATCCCTCGGGGCTATCAGAAAAAAAAGTTTATTGTGTAGAAAGTCTGCGATTTTGTCGATAAGGTGGAAAAAACCCCATTTTGGGGCCTTCCCAGAGGCTCAAAAAGCTAACTGGCGCTCTCAGCTGCGTGCACAAAGCTCCCAAATGCATTCAATCCCTTTGGGACCATCCGAAAACAATTCCTATTGTGCAAAAACACAAAGAAGACGCGATATGTGCGATCCTTAGGGAAAAAACCCCATTTTGGGGCATTCCCAGAGGCTCAAAAAGGTGTTGTTATCTACGCAATCTGTCTGCGCAAGGCTGCGCACTCTCCCAATAATAATGCAAATCCCTCGGGGCTATCAGAAAAAAAAGTTTATTGTGTAGAAAGTCTGCGATTTTGTCGATAAGGTGGAAAAAACCCCATTTTGGGGCCTTCCCAGAGGCTCAAAAAGCTAACTGGCGCTCTCAGCTGCGTGCACAAAGCTCCCAAATGCATTCAATCCCTTTGGGACCATCCGAAAACAATTCCTATTGTGCAAAAACACAAAGAAGACGCGATATGTGCGATCCTTAGGGAAAAAACCCCATTTTGGGGCATTCCCAGAGGCTCAAAAAGGTGTTGTTATCTACGCAATCTGTCTGCGCAAGGCTGCGCACTCTCCCAATAATAATGCAAATCCCTCGGGGCTATCAGAAAAAAAAGTTTATTGTGTAGAAAGTCTGCGATTTTGTCGATAAGGTGGAAAAAACCCCATTTTGGGGCCTTCCCAGAGGCTCAAAAAGCTAACTGGCGCTCTCAGCTGCGTGCACAAAGCTCCCAAATGCATTCAATCCCTTTGGGACCATCCGAAAACAATTCCTATTGTGCAAAAACACAAAGAAGACGCGATATGTGCGATCCTTAGGGAAAAAACCCCATTTTGGGGCATTCCCAGAGGCTCAAAAAGGTGTTGTTATCTACGCAATCTGTCTGCGCAAGGCTGCGCACTCTCCCAATAATAATGCAAATCCCTCGGGGCTATCAGAAAAAAAAGTTTATTGTGTAGAAAGTCTGCGATTTTGTCGATAAGGTGGAAAAAACCCCATTTTGGGGCCTTCCCAGAGGCTCAAAAAGCTAACTGGCGCTCTCAGCTGCGTGCACAAAGCTCCCAAATGCATTCAATCCCTTTGGGACCATCCGAAAACAATTCCTATTGTGCAAAAACACAAAGAAGACGCGATATGTGCGATCCTTAGGGAAAAAACCCCATTTTGGGGCATTCCCAGAGGCTCAAAAAGGTGTTGTTATCTACGCAATCTGTCTGCGCAAGGCTGCGCACTCTCCCAATAATAATGCAAATCCCTCGGGGCTATCAGAAAAAAAAGTTTATTGTGTAGAAAGTCTGCGATTTTGTCGATAAGGTGGAAAAAACCCCATTTTGGGGCCTTCCCAGAGGCTCAAAAAGCTAACTGGCGCTCTCAGCTGCGTGCACAAAGCTCCCAAATGCATTCAATCCCTTTGGGACCATCCGAAAACAATTCCTATTGTGCAAAAACACAAAGAAGACGCGATATGTGCGATCCTTAGGGAAAAAACCCCATTTTGGGGCATTCCCAGAGGCTCAAAAAGGTGTTGTTATCTACGCAATCTGTCTGCGCAAGGCTGCGCACTCTCCCAATAATAATGCAAATCCCTCGGGGCTATCAGAAAAAAAAGTTTATTGTGTAGAAAGTCTGCGATTTTGTCGATAAGGTGGAAAAAACCCCATTTTGGGGCCTTCCCAGAGGCTCAAAAAGCTAACTGGCGCTCTCAGCTGCGTGCACAAAGCTCCCAAATGCATTCAATCCCTTTGGGACCATCCGAAAACAATTCCTATTGTGCAAAAACACAAAGAAGACGCGATATGTGCGATCCTTAGGGAAAAAACCCCATTTTGGGGCATTCCCAGAGGCTCAAAAAGGTGTTGTTATCTACGCAATCTGTCTGCGCAAGGCTGCGCACTCTCCCAATAATAATGCAAATCCCTCGGGGCTATCAGAAAAAAAAGTTTATTGTGTAGAAAGTCTGCGATTTTGTCGATAAGGTGGAAAAAACCCCATTTTGGGGCCTTCCCAGAGGCTCAAAAAGCTAACTGGCGCTCTCAGCTGCGTGCACAAAGCTCCCAAATGCATTCAATCCCTTTGGGACCATCCGAAAACAATTCCTATTGTGCAAAAACACAAAGAAGACGCGATATGTGCGATCCTTAGGGAAAAAACCCCATTTTGGGGCATTCCCAGAGGCTCAAAAAGGTGTTGTTATCTACGCAATCTGTCTGCGCAAGGCTGCGCACTCTCCCAATAATAATGCAAATCCCTCGGGGCTATCAGAAAAAAAAGTTTATTGTGTAGAAAGTCTGCGATTTTGTCGATAAGGTGGAAAAAACCCCATTTTGGGGCCTTCCCAGAGGTTCAAAAAGCTAACTGGCGCTCTCAGCTGCGTGCACAAAGCTCCCAAATGCATTCAATCCCTTTGGGACCATCCGAAAACAATTCCTATTGTGCAAAAACACAAAGAAGACGCGATATGTGCGATCCTTAGGGAAAAAACCCCATTTTGGGGCATTCCCAGAGGCTCAAAAAGGTGTTGTTATCTACGCAATCTGTCTGCGCAAGGCTGCGCACTCTCCCAATAATAATGCAAATCCCTCGGGGCTATCAGAAAAAAAAGTTTATTGTGTAGAAAGTCTGCGATTTTGTCGATAAGGTGGAAAAAACCCCATTTTGGGGCCTTCCCAGAGGCTCAAAAAGCTAACTGGCGCTCTCAGCTGCGTGCACAAAGCTCCCAAATGCATTCAATCCCTTTGGGACCATCCGAAAACAATTCCTATTGTGCAAAAACACAAAGAAGACGCGATATGTGCGATCCTTAGGGAAAAAACCCCATTTTGGGGCATTCCCAGAGGCTCAAAAAGGTGTTGTTATCTACGCAATCTGTCTGCGCAAGGCTGCGCACTCTCCCAATAATAATGCAAATCCCTCGGGGCTATCAGAAAAAAAAGTTTATTGTGTAGAAAGTCTGCGATTTTGTCGATAAGGTGGAAAAAACCCCATTTTGGGGCCTTCCCAGAGGCTCAAAAAGCTAACTGGCGCTCTCAGCTGCGTGCACAAAGCTCCCAAATGCATTCAATCCCTTTGGGACCATCCGAAAACAATTCCTATTGTGCAAAAACACAAAGAAGACGCGATATGTGCGATCCTTAGGGAAAAAACCCCATTTTGGGGCATTCCCAGAGGCTCAAAAAGGTGTTGTTATCTACGCAATCTGTCTGCGCAAGGCTGCGCACTCTCCCAATAATAATGCAAATCCCTCGGGGCTATCAGAAAAAAAAGTTTATTGTGTAGAAAGTCTGCGATTTTGTCGATAAGGTGGAAAAAACCCCATTTTGGGGCCTTCCCAGAGGCTCAAAAAGCTAACTGGCGCTCTCAGCTGCGTGCACAAAGCTCCCAAATGCATTCAATCCCTTTGGGACCATCCGAAAACAATTCCTATTGTGCAAAAACACAAAGAAGACGCGATATGTGCGATCCTTAGGGAAAAAACCCCATTTTGGGGCATTCCCAGAGGCTCAAAAAGGTGTTGTTATCTACGCAATCTGTCTGCGCAAGGCTGCGCACTCTCCCAATAATAATGCAAATCCCTCGGGGCTATCAGAAAAAAAAGTTTATTGTGTAGAAAGTCTGCGATTTTGTCGATAAGGTGGAAAAAACCCCATTTTGGGGCCTTCCCAGAGGCTCAAAAAGCTAACTGGCGCTCTCAGCTGCGTGCACAAAGCTCCCAAATGCATTCAATCCCTTTGGGACCATCCGAAAACAATTCCTATTGTGCAAAAACACAAAGAAGACGCGATATGTGCGATCCTTAGGGAAAAAACCCCATTTTGGGGCATTCCCAGAGGCTCAAAAAGGTGTTGTTATCTACGCAATCTGTCTGCGCAAGGCTGCGCACTCTCCCAATAATAATGCAAATCCCTCGGGGCTATCAGAAAAAAAAGTTTATTGTGTAGAAAGTCTGCGATTTTGTCGATAAGGTGGAAAAAACCCCATTTTGGGGCCTTCCCAGAGGCTCAAAAAGCTAACTGGCGCTCTCAGCTGCGTGCACAAAGCTCCCAAATGCATTCAATCCCTTTGGGACCATCCGAAAACAATTCCTATTGTGCAAAAACACAAAGAAGACGCGATATGTGCGATCCTTAGGGAAAAAACCCCATTTTGGGGCATTCCCAGAGGCTCAAAAAGGTGTTGTTATCTACGCAATCTGTCTGCGCAAGGCTGCGCACTCTCCCAATAATAATGCAAATCCCTCGGGGCTATCAGAAAAAAAAGTTTATTGTGTAGAAAGTCTGCGATTTTGTCGATAAGGTGGAAAAAACCCCATTTTGGGGCCTTCCCAGAGGCTCAAAAAGCTAACTGGCGCTCTCAGCTGCGTGCACAAAGCTCCCAAATGCATTCAATCCCTTTGGGACCATCCGAAAACAATTCCTATTGTGCAAAAACACAAAGAAGACGCGATATGTGCGATCCTTAGGGAAAAAACCCCATTTTGGGGCATTCCCAGAGGCTCAAAAAGGTGTTGTTATCTACGCAATCTGTCTGCGCAAGGCTGCGCACTCTCCCAATAATAATGCAAATCCCTCGGGGCTATCAGAAAAAAAAGTTTATTGTGTAGAAAGTCTGCGATTTTGTCGATAAGGTGGAAAAAACCCCATTTTGGGGCCTTCCCAGAGGCTCAAAAAGCTAACTGGCGCTCTCAGCTGCGTGCACAAAGCTCCCAAATGCATTCAATCCCTTTGGGACCATCCGAAAACAATTCCTATTGTGCAAAAACACAAAGAAGACGCGATATGTGCGATCCTTAGGGAAAAAACCCCATTTTGGGGCATTCCCAGAGGCTCAAAAAGGTGTTGTTATCTACGCAATCTGTCTGCGCAAGGCTGCGCACTCTCCCAATAATAATGCAAATCCCTCGGGGCTATCAGAAAAAAAAGTTTATTGTGTAGAAAGTCTGCGATTTTGTCGATAAGGTGGAAAAAACCCCATTTTGGGGCCTTCCCAGAGGCTCAAAAAGCTAACTGGCGCTCTCAGCTGCGTGCACAAAGCTCCCAAATGCATTCAATCCCTTTGGGACCATCCGAAAACAATTCCTATTGTGCAAAAACACAAAGAAGACGCGATATGTGCGATCCTTAGGGAAAAAACCCCATTTTGGGGCATTCCCAGAGGCTCAAAAAGGTGTTGTTATCTACGCAATCTGTCTGCGCAAGGCTGCGCACTCTCCCAATAATAATGCAAATCCCTCGGGGCTATCAGAAAAAAAAGTTTATTGTGTAGAAAGTCTGCGATTTTGTCGATAAGGTGGAAAAAACCCCATTTTGGGGCCTTCCCAGAGGCTCAAAAAGCTAACTGGCGCTCTCAGCTGCGTGCACAAAGCTCCCAAATGCATTCAATCCCTTTGGGACCATCCGAAAACAATTCCTATTGTGCAAAAACACAAAGAAGACGCGATATGTGCGATCCTTAGGGAAAAAACCCCATTTTGGGGCATTCCCAGAGGCTCAAAAAGGTGTTGTTATCTACGCAATCTGTCTGCGCAAGGCTGCGCACTCTCCCAATAATAATGCAAATCCCTCGGGGCTATCAGAAAAAAAAGTTTATTGTGTAGAAAGTCTGCGATTTTGTCGATAAGGTGGAAAAAACCCCATTTTGGGGCCTTCCCAGAGGCTCAAAAAGCTAACTGGCGCTCTCAGCTGCGTGCACAAAGCTCCCAAATGCATTCAATCCCTTTGGGACCATCCGAAAACAATTCCTATTGTGCAAAAACACAAAGAAGACGCGATATGTGCGATCCTTAGGGAAAAAACCCCATTTTGGGGCATTCCCAGAGGCTCAAAAAGGTGTTGTTATCTACGCAATCTGTCTGCGCAAGGCTGCGCACTCTCCCAATAATAATGCAAATCCCTCGGGGCTATCAGAAAAAAAAGTTTATTGTGTAGAAAGTCTGCGATTTTGTCGATAAGGTGGAAAAAACCCCATTTTGGGGCCTTCCCAGAGGCTCAAAAAGCTAACTGGCGCTCTCAGCTGCGTGCACAAAGCTCCCAAATGCATTCAATCCCTTTGGGACCATCCGAAAACAATTCCTATTGTGCAAAAACACAAAGAAGACGCGATATGTGCGATCCTTAGGGAAAAAACCCCATTTTGGGGCATTCCCAGAGGCTCAAAAAGGTGTTGTTATCTACGCAATCTGTCTGCGCAAGGCTGCGCACTCTCCCAATAATAATGCAAATCCCTCGGGGCTATCAGAAAAAAAAGTTTATTGTGTAGAAAGTCTGCGATTTTGTCGATAAGGTGGAAAAAACCCCATTTTGGGGCCTTCCCAGAGGCTCAAAAAGCTAACTGGCGCTCTCAGCTGCGTGCACAAAGCTCCCAAATGCATTCAATCCCTTTGGGACCATCCGAAAACAATTCCTATTGTGCAAAAACACAAAGAAGACGCGATATGTGCGATCCTTAGGGAAAAAACCCCATTTTGGGGCATTCCCAGAGGCTCAAAAAGGTGTTGTTATCTACGCAATCTGTCTGCGCAAGGCTGCGCACTCTCCCAATAATAATGCAAATCCCTCGGGGCTATCAGAAAAAAAAGTTTATTGTGTAGAAAGTCTGCGATTTTGTCGATAAGGTGGAAAAAACCCCATTTTGGGGCCTTCCCAGAGGCTCAAAAAGCTAACTGGCGCTCTCAGCTGCGTGCACAAAGCTCCCAAATGCATTCAATCCCTTTGGGACCATCCGAAAACAATTCCTATTGTGCAAAAACACAAAGAAGACGCGATATGTGCGATCCTTAGGGAAAAAACCCCATTTTGGGGCATTCCCAGAGGCTCAAAAAGGTGTTGTTATCTACGCAATCTGTCTGCGCAAGGCTGCGCACTCTCCCAATAATAATGCAAATCCCTCGGGGCTATCAGAAAAAAAAGTTTATTGTGTAGAAAGTCTGCGATTTTGTCGATAAGGTGGAAAAAACCCCATTTTGGGGCCTTCCCAGAGGCTCAAAAAGCTAACTGGCGCTCTCAGCTGCGTGCACAAAGCTCCCAAATGCATTCAATCCCTTTGGGACCATCCGAAAACAATTCCTATTGTGCAAAAACACAAAGAAGACGCGATATGTGCGATCCTTAGGGAAAAAACCCCATTTTGGGGCATTCCCAGAGGCTCAAAAAGGTGTTGTTATCTACGCAATCTGTCTGCGCAAGGCTGCGCACTCTCCCAATAATAATGCAAATCCCTCGGGGCTATCAGAAAAAAAAGTTTATTGTGTAGAAAGTCTGCGATTTTGTCGATAAGGTGGAAAAAACCCCATTTTGGGGCCTTCCCAGAGGCTCAAAAAGCTAACTGGCGCTCTCAGCTGCGTGCACAAAGCTCCCAAATGCATTCAATCCCTTTGGGACCATCCGAAAACAATTCCTATTGTGCAAAAACACAAAGAAGACGCGATATGTGCGATCCTTAGGGAAAAAACCCCATTTTGGGGCATTCCCAGAGGCTCAAAAAGGTGTTGTTATCTACGCAATCTGTCTGCGCAAGGCTGCGCACTCTCCCAATAATAATGCAAATCCCTCGGGGCTATCAGAAAAAAAAGTTTATTGTGTAGAAAGTCTGCGATTTTGTCGATAAGGTGGAAAAAACCCCATTTTGGGGCCTTCCCAGAGGCTCAAAAAGCTAACTGGCGCTCTCAGCTGCGTGCACAAAGCTCCCAAATGCATTCAATCCCTTTGGGACCATCCGAAAACAATTCCTATTGTGCAAAAACACAAAGAAGACGCGATATGTGCGATCCTTAGGGAAAAAACCCCATTTTGGGGCATTCCCAGAGGCTCAAAAAGGTGTTGTTATCTACGCAATCTGTCTGCGCAAGGCTGCGCACTCTCCCAATAATAATGCAAATCCCTCGGGGCTATCAGAAAAAAAAGTTTATTGTGTAGAAAGTCTGCGATTTTGTCGATAAGGTGGAAAAAACCCCATTTTGGGGCCTTCCCAGAGGCTCAAAAAGCTAACTGGCGCTCTCAGCTGCGTGCACAAAGCTCCCAAATGCATTCAATCCCTTTGGGACCATCCGAAAACAATTCCTATTGTGCAAAAACACAAAGAAGACGCGATATGTGCGATCCTTAGGGAAAAAACCCCATTTTGGGGCATTCCCAGAGGCTCAAAAAGGTGTTGTTATCTACGCAATCTGTCTGCGCAAGGCTGCGCACTCTCCCAATAATAATGCAAATCCCTCGGGGCTATCAGAAAAAAAAGTTTATTGTGTAGAAAGTCTGCGATTTTGTCGATAAGGTGGAAAAAACCCCATTTTGGGGCCTTCCCAGAGGCTCAAAAAGCTAACTGGCGCTCTCAGCTGCGTGCACAAAGCTCCCAAATGCATTCAATCCCTTTGGGACCATCCGAAAACAATTCCTATTGTGCAAAAACACAAAGAAGACGCGATATGTGCGATCCTTAGGGAAAAAACCCCATTTTGGGGCATTCCCAGAGGCTCAAAAAGGTGTTGTTATCTACGCAATCTGTCTGCGCAAGGCTGCGCACTCTCCCAATAATAATGCAAATCCCTCGGGGCTATCAGAAAAAAAAGTTTATTGTGTAGAAAGTCTGCGATTTTGTCGATAAGGTGGAAAAAACCCCATTTTGGGGCCTTCCCAGAGGCTCAAAAAGCTAACTGGCGCTCTCAGCTGCGTGCACAAAGCTCCCAAATGCATTCAATCCCTTTGGGACCATCCGAAAACAATTCCTATTGTGCAAAAACACAAAGAAGACGCGATATGTGCGATCCTTAGGGAAAAAACCCCATTTTGGGGCATTCCCAGAGGCTCAAAAAGGTGTTGTTATCTACGCAATCTGTCTGCGCAAGGCTGCGCACTCTCCCAATAATAATGCAAATCCCTCGGGGCTATCAGAAAAAAAAGTTTATTGTGTAGAAAGTCTGCGATTTTGTCGATAAGGTGGAAAAAACCCCATTTTGGGGCCTTCCCAGAGGCTCAAAAAGCTAACTGGCGCTCTCAGCTGCGTGCACAAAGCTCCCAAATGCATTCAATCCCTTTGGGACCATCCGAAAACAATTCCTATTGTGCAAAAACACAAAGAAGACGCGATATGTGCGATCCTTAGGGAAAAAACCCCATTTTGGGGCATTCCCAGAGGCTCAAAAAGGTGTTGTTATCTACGCAATCTGTCTGCGCAAGGCTGCGCACTCTCCCAATAATAATGCAAATCCCTCGGGGCTATCAGAAAAAAAAGTTTATTGTGTAGAAAGTCTGCGATTTTGTCGATAAGGTGGAAAAAACCCCATTTTGGGGCCTTCCCAGAGGCTCAAAAAGCTAACTGGCGCTCTCAGCTGCGTGCACAAAGCTCCCAAATGCATTCAATCCCTTTGGGACCATCCGAAAACAATTCCTATTGTGCAAAAACACAAAGAAGACGCGATATGTGCGATCCTTAGGGAAAAAACCCCATTTTGGGGCATTCCCAGAGGCTCAAAAAGGTGTTGTTATCTACGCAATCTGTCTGCGCAAGGCTGCGCACTCTCCCAATAATAATGCAAATCCCTCGGGGCTATCAGAAAAAAAAGTTTATTGTGTAGAAAGTCTGCGATTTTGTCGATAAGGTGGAAAAAACCCCATTTTGGGGCCTTCCCAGAGGCTCAAAAAGCTAACTGGCGCTCTCAGCTGCGTGCACAAAGCTCCCAAATGCATTCAATCCCTTTGGGACCATCCGAAAACAATTCCTATTGTGCAAAAACACAAAGAAGACGCGATATGTGCGATCCTTAGGGAAAAAACCCCATTTTGGGGCATTCCCAGAGGCTCAAAAAGGTGTTGTTATCTACGCAATCTGTCTGCGCAAGGCTGCGCACTCTCCCAATAATAATGCAAATCCCTCGGGGCTATCAGAAAAAAAAGTTTATTGTGTAGAAAGTCTGCGATTTTGTCGATAAGGTGGAAAAAACCCCATTTTGGGGCCTTCCCAGAGGCTCAAAAAGCTAACTGGCGCTCTCAGCTGCGTGCACAAAGCTCCCAAATGCATTCAATCCCTTTGGGACCATCCGAAAACAATTCCTATTGTGCAAAAACACAAAGAAGACGCGATATGTGCGATCCTTAGGGAAAAAACCCCATTTTGGGGCATTCCCAGAGGCTCAAAAAGGTGTTGTTATCTACGCAATCTGTCTGCGCAAGGCTGCGCACTCTCCCAATAATAATGCAAATCCCTCGGGGCTATCAGAAAAAAAAGTTTATTGTGTAGAAAGTCTGCGATTTTGTCGATAAGGTGGAAAAAACCCCATTTTGGGGCCTTCCCAGAGGCTCAAAAAGCTAACTGGCGCTCTCAGCTGCGTGCACAAAGCTCCCAAATGCATTCAATCCCTTTGGGACCATCCGAAAACAATTGCTATTGTGCAAAAACACAAAGAAGACGCGATATGTGCGATCCTTAGGGAAAAAACCCCATTTTGGGGCATTCCCAGAGGCTCAAAAAGGTGTTGTTATCTACGCAATCTGTCTGCGCAAGGCTGCGCACTCTCCCAATAATAATGCAAATCCCTCGGGGCTATCAGAAAAAAAAGTTTATTGTGTAGAAAGTCTGCGATTTTGTCGATAAGGTGGAAAAAACCCCATTTTGGGGCCTTCCCAGAGGCTCAAAAAGCTAACTGGCGCTCTCAGCTGCGTGCACAAAGCTCCCAAATGCATTCAATCCCTTTGGGACCATCCGAAAACAATTCCTATTGTGCAAAAACACAAAGAAGACGCGATATGTGCGATCCTTAGGGAAAAAACCCCATTTTGGGGCATTCCCAGAGGCTCAAAAAGGTGTTGTTATCTACGCAATCTGTCTGCGCAAGGCTGCGCACTCTCCCAATAATAATGCAAATCCCTCGGGGCTATCAGAAAAAAAAGTTTATTGTGTAGAAAGTCTGCGATTTTGTCGATAAGGTGGAAAAAACCCCATTTTGGGGCCTTCCCAGAGGCTCAAAAAGCTAACTGGCGCTCTCAGCTGCGTGCACAAAGCTCCCAAATGCATTCAATCCCTTTGGGACCATCCGAAAACAATTCCTATTGTGCAAAAACACAAAGAAGACGCGATATGTGCGATCCTTAGGGAAAAAACCCCATTTTGGGGCATTCCCAGAGGCTCAAAAAGGTGTTGTTATCTACGCAATCTGTCTGCGCAAGGCTGCGCACTCTCCCAATAATAATGCAAATCCCTCGGGGCTATCAGAAAAAAAAGTTTATTGTGTAGAAAGTCTGCGATTTTGTCGATAAGGTGGAAAAAACCCCATTTTGGGGCCTTCCCAGAGGCTCAAAAAGCTAACTGGCGCTCTCAGCTGCGTGCACAAAGCTCCCAAATGCATTCAATCCCTTTGGGACCATCCGAAAACAATTCCTATTGTGCAAAAACACAAAGAAGACGCGATATGTGCGATCCTTAGGGAAAAAACCCCATTTTGGGGCATTCCCAGAGGCTCAAAAAGGTGTTGTTATCTACGCAATCTGTCTGCGCAAGGCTGCGCACTCTCCCAATAATAATGCAAATCCCTCGGGGCTATCAGAAAAAAAAGTTTATTGTGTAGAAAGTCTGCGATTTTGTCGATAAGGTGGAAAAAACCCCATTTTGGGGCCTTCCCAGAGGCTCAAAAAGCTAACTGGCGCTCTCAGCTGCGTGCACAAAGCTCCCAAATGCATTCAATCCCTTTGGGACCATCCGAAAACAATTCCTATTGTGCAAAAACACAAAGAAGACGCGATATGTGCGATCCTTAGGGAAAAAACCCCATTTTGGGGCATTCCCAGAGGCTCAAAAAGGTGTTGTTATCTACGCAATCTGTCTGCGCAAGGCTGCGCACTCTCCCAATAATAATGCAAATCCCTCGGGGCTATCAGAAAAAAAAGTTTATTGTGTAGAAAGTCTGCGATTTTGTCGATAAGGTGGAAAAAACCCCATTTTGGGGCCTTCCCAGAGGCTCAAAAAGCTAACTGGCGCTCTCAGCTGCGTGCACAAAGCTCCCAAATGCATTCAATCCCTTTGGGACCATCCGAAAACAATTCCTATTGTGCAAAAACACAAAGAAGACGCGATATGTGCGATCCTTAGGGAAAAAACCCCATTTTGGGGCATTCCCAGAGGCTCAAAAAGGTGTTGTTATCTACGCAATCTGTCTGCGCAAGGCTGCGCACTCTCCCAATAATAATGCAAATCCCTCGGGGCTATCAGAAAAAAAAGTTTATTGTGTAGAAAGTCTGCGATTTTGTCGATAAGGTGGAAAAAACCCCATTTTGGGGCCTTCCCAGAGGCTCAAAAAGCTAACTGGCGCTCTCAGCTGCGTGCACAAAGCTCCCAAATGCATTCAATCCCTTTGGGACCATCCGAAAACAATTCCTATTGTGCAAAAACACAAAGAAGACGCGATATGTGCGATCCTTAGGGAAAAAACCCCATTTTGGGGCATTCCCAGAGGCTCAAAAAGGTGTTGTTATCTACGCAATCTGTCTGCGCAAGGCTGCGCACTCTCCCAATAATAATGCAAATCCCTCGGGGCTATCAGAAAAAAAAGTTTATTGTGTAGAAAGTCTGCGATTTTGTCGATAAGGTGGAAAAAACCCCATTTTGGGGCCTTCCCAGAGGCTCAAAAAGCTAACTGGCGCTCTCAGCTGCGTGCACAAAGCTCCCAAATGCATTCAATCCCTTTGGGACCATCCGAAAACAATTCCTATTGTGCAAAAACACAAAGAAGACGCGATATGTGCGATCCTTAGGGAAAAAACCCCATTTTGGGGCATTCCCAGAGGCTCAAAAAGGTGTTGTTATCTACGCAATCTGTCTGCGCAAGGCTGCGCACTCTCCCAATAATAATGCAAATCCCTCGGGGCTATCAGAAAAAAAAGTTTATTGTGTAGAAAGTCTGCGATTTTGTCGATAAGGTGGAAAAAACCCCATTTTGGGGCCTTCCCAGAGGCTCAAAAAGCTAACTGGCGCTCTCAGCTGCGTGCACAAAGCTCCCAAATGCATTCAATCCCTTTGGGACCATCCGAAAACAATTCCTATTGTGCAAAAACACAAAGAAGACGCGATATGTGCGATCCTTAGGGAAAAAACCCCATTTTGGGGCATTCCCAGAGGCTCAAAAAGGTGTTGTTATCTACGCAATCTGTCTGCGCAAGGCTGCGCACTCTCCCAATAATAATGCAAATCCCTCGGGGCTATCAGAAAAAAAAGTTTATTGTGTAGAAAGTCTGCGATTTTGTCGATAAGGTGGAAAAAACCCCATTTTGGGGCCTTCCCAGAGGCTCAAAAAGCTAACTGGCGCTCTCAGCTGCGTGCACAAAGCTCCCAAATGCATTCAATCCCTTTGGGACCATCCGAAAACAATTCCTATTGTGCAAAAACACAAAGAAGACGCGATATGTGCGATCCTTAGGGAAAAAACCCCATTTTGGGGCATTCCCAGAGGCTCAAAAAGGTGTTGTTATCTACGCAATCTGTCTGCGCAAGGCTGCGCACTCTCCCAATAATAATGCAAATCCCTCGGGGCTATCAGAAAAAAAAGTTTATTGTGTAGAAAGTCTGCGATTTTGTCGATAAGGTGGAAAAAACCCCATTTTGGGGCCTTCCCAGAGGCTCAAAAAGCTAACTGGCGCTCTCAGCTGCGTGCACAAAGCTCCCAAATGCATTCAATCCCTTTGGGACCATCCGAAAACAATTCCTATTGTGCAAAAACACAAAGAAGACGCGATATGTGCGATCCTTAGGGAAAAAACCCCATTTTGGGGCATTCCCAGAGGCTCAAAAAGGTGTTGTTATCTACGCAATCTGTCTGCGCAAGGCTGCGCACTCTCCCAATAATAATGCAAATCCCTCGGGGCTATCAGAAAAAAAAGTTTATTGTGTAGAAAGTCTGCGATTTTGTCGATAAGGTGGAAAAAACCCCATTTTGGGGCCTTCCCAGAGGCTCAAAAAGCTAACTGGCGCTCTCAGCTGCGTGCACAAAGCTCCCAAATGCATTCAATCCCTTTGGGACCATCCGAAAACAATTCCTATTGTGCAAAAACACAAAGAAGACGCGATATGTGCGATCCTTAGGGAAAAAACCCCATTTTGGGGCATTCCCAGAGGCTCAAAAAGGTGTTGTTATCTA
The DNA here is from genome assembly GCA_964017195.1 of Siderastrea radians. Lineage (NCBI taxonomy): Eukaryota > Metazoa > Cnidaria > Anthozoa > Scleractinia > Rhizangiidae > Siderastrea > Siderastrea radians. The sequence continues at coordinate 22,360 of CAXHKT010000144.1, forward strand.
CGCAATCTGTCTGCGCAAGGCTGCGCACTCTCCCAATAATAATGCAAATCCCTCGGGGCTATCAGAAAAAAAAGTTTATTGTGTAGAAAGTCTGCGATTTTGTCGATAAGGTGGAAAAAACCCCATTTTGGGGCCTTCCCAGAGGCTCAAAAAGCTAACTGGCGCTCTCAGCTGCGTGCACAAAGCTCCCAAATGCATTCAATCCCTTTGGGACCATCCGAAAACAATTCCTATTGTGCAAAAACACAAAGAAGACGCGATATGTGCGATCCTTAGGGAAAAAACCCCATTTTGGGGCATTCCCAGAGGCTCAAAAAGGTGTTGTTATCTACGCAATCTGTCTGCGCAAGGCTGCGCACTCTCCCAATAATAATGCAAATCCCTCCGGGCTATCAGAAAAAAAAGTTTATTGTGTAGAAAGTCTGCGATTTTGTCGATAAGGTGGAAAAAACCCCATTTTGGGGCCTTCCCAGAGGCTCAAAAAGCTAACTGGCGCTCTCAGCTGCGTGCACAAAGCTCCCAAATGCATTCAATCCCTTTGGGACCATCCGAAAACAATTCCTATTGTGCAAAAACACAAAGAAGACGCGATATGTGCGATCCTTAGGGAAAAAACCCCATTTTGGGGCATTCCCAGAGGCTCAAAAAGGTGTTGTTATCTACGCAATCTGTCTGCGCAAGGCTGCGCACTCTCCCAATAATAATGCAAATCCCTCGGGGCTATCAGAAAAAAAAGTTTATTGTGTAGAAAGTCTGCGATTTTGTCGATAAGGTGGAAAAAACCCCATTTTGGGGCCTTCCCAGAGGCTCAAAAAGCTAACTGGCGCTCTCAGCTGCGTGCACAAAGCTCCCAAATGCATTCAATCCCTTTGGGACCATCCGAAAACAATTCCTATTGTGCAAAAACACAAAGAAGACGCGATATGTGCGATCCTTAGGGAAAAAACCCCATTTTGGGGCATTCCCAGAGGCTCAAAAAGGTGTTGTTATCTACGCAATCTGTCTGCGCAAGGCTGCGCACTCTCCCAATAATAATGCAAATCCCTCGGGGCTATCAGAAAAAAAAGTTTATTGTGTAGAAAGTCTGCGATTTTGTCGATAAGGTGGAAAAAACCCCATTTTGGGGCCTTCCCAGAGGCTCAAAAAGCTAACTGGCGCTCTCAGCTGCGTGCACAAAGCTCCCAAATGCATTCAATCCCTTTGGGACCATCCGAAAACAATTCCTATTGTGCAAAAACACAAAGAAGACGCGATATGTGCGATCCTTAGGGAAAAAACCCCATTTTGGGGCATTCCCAGAGGCTCAAAAAGGTGTTGTTATCTACGCAATCTGTCTGCGCAAGGCTGCGCACTCTCCCAATAATAATGCAAATCCCTCAGGGCTATCAGAAAAAAAAGTTTATTGTGTAGAAAGTCTGCGATTTTGTCGATAAGGTGGAAAAAACCCCATTTTGGGGCCTTCCCAGAGGCTCAAAAAGCTAACTGGCGCTCTCAGCTGCGTGCACAAAGCTCCCAAATGCATTCAATCCCTTTGGGACCATCCGAAAACAATTCCTATTGTGCAAAAACACAAAGAAGACGCGATATGTGCGATCCTTAGGGAAAAAACCCCATTTTGGGGCATTCCCAGAGGCTCAAAAAGGTGTTGTTATCTACGCAATCTGTCTGCGCAAGGCTGCGCACTCTCCCAATAATAATGCAAATCCCTCGGGGCTATCAGAAAAAAAAGTTTATTGTGTAGAAAGTCTGCGATTTTGTCGATAAGGTGGAAAAAACCCCATTTTGGGGCCTTCCCAGAGGCTCAAAAAGCTAACTGGCGCTCTCAGCTGCGTGCACAAAGCTCCCAAATGCATTCAATCCCTTTGGGACCATCCGAAAACAATTCCTATTGTGCAAAAACACAAAGAAGACGCGATATGTGCGATCCTTAGGGAAAAAACCCCATTTTGGGGCATTCCCAGAGGCTCAAAAAGGTGTTGTTATCTACGCAATCTGTCTGCGCAAGGCTGCGCACTCTCCCAATAATAATGCAAATCCCTCGGGGCTATCAGAAAAAAAAGTTTATTGTGTAGAAAGTCTGCGATTTTGTCGATAAGGTGGAAAAAACCCCATTTTGGGGCCTTCCCAGAGGCTCAAAAAGCTAACTGGCGCTCTCAGCTGCGTGCACAAAGCTCCCAAATGCATTCAATCCCTTTGGGACCATCCGAAAACAATTCCTATTGTGCAAAAACACAAAGAAGACGCGATATGTGCGATCCTTAGGGAAAAAACCCCATTTTGGGGCATTCCCAGAGGCTCAAAAAGGTGTTGTTATCTACGCAATCTGTCTGCGCAAGGCTGCGCACTCTCCCAATAATAATGCAAATCCCTCGGGGCTATCAGAAAAAAAAGTTTATTGTGTAGAAAGTCTGCGATTTTGTCGATAAGGTGGAAAAAACCCCATTTTGGGGCCTTCCCAGAGGCTCAAAAAGCTAACTGGCGCTCTCAGCTGCGTGCACAAAGCTCCCAAATGCATTCAATCCCTTTGGGACCATCCGAAAACAATTCCTATTGTGCAAAAACACAAAGAAGACGCGATATGTGCGATCCTTAGGGAAAAAACCCCATTTTGGGGCATTCCCAGAGGCTCAAAAAGGTGTTGTTATCTACGCAATCTGTCTGCGCAAGGCTGCGCACTCTCCCAATAATAATGCAAATCCCTCGGGGCTATCAGAAAAAAAAGTTTATTGTGTAGAAAGTCTGCGATTTTGTCGATAAGGTGGAAAAAACCCCATTTTGGGGCCTTCCCAGAGGCTCAAAAAGCTAACTGGCGCTCTCAGCTGCGTGCACAAAGCTCCCAAATGCATTCAATCCCTTTGGGACCATCCGAAAACAATTCCTATTGTGCAAAAACACAAAGAAGACGCGATATGTGCGATCCTTAGGGAAAAAACCCCATTTTGGGGCATTCCCAGAGGCTCAAAAAGGTGTTGTTATCTACGCAATCTGTCTGCGCAAGGCTGCGCACTCTCCCAATAATAATGCAAATCCCTCGGGGCTATCAGAAAAAAAAGTTTATTGTGTAGAAAGTCTGCGATTTTGTCGATAAGGTGGAAAAAACCCCATTTTGGGGCCTTCCCAGAGGCTCAAAAAGCTAACTGGCGCTCTCAGCTGCGTGCACAAAGCTCCCAAATGCATTCAATCCCTTTGGGACCATCCGAAAACAATTCCTATTGTGCAAAAACACAAAGAAGACGCGATATGTGCGATCCTTAGGGAAAAAAACCCATTTTGGGGCATTCCCAGAGGCTCAAAAAGGTGTTGTTATCTACGCAATCTGTCTGCGCAAGGCTGCGCACTCTCCCAATAATAATGCAAATCCCTCGGGGCTATCAGAAAAAAAAGTTTATTGTGTAGAAAGTCTGCGATTTTGTCGATAAGGTGGAAAAAACCCCATTTTGGGGCCTTCCCAGAGGCTCAAAAAGCTAACTGGCGCTCTCAGCTGCGTGCACAAAGCTCCCAAATGCATTCAATCCCTTTGGGACCATCCGAAAACAATTCCTATTGTGCAAAAACACAAAGAAGACGCGATATGTGCGATCCTTAGGGAAAAAACCCCATTTTGGGGCATTCCCAGAGGCTCAAAAAGGTGTTGTTATCTACGCAATCTGTCTGCGCAAGGCTGCGCACTCTCCCAATAATAATGCAAATCCCTCGGGGCTATCAGAAAAAAAAGTTTATTGTGTAGAAAGTCTGCGATTTTGTCGATAAGGTGGAAAAAACCCCATTTTGGGGCCTTCCCAGAGGCTCAAAAAGCTAACTGGCGCTCTCAGCTGCGTGCACAAAGCTCCCAAATGCATTCAATCCCTTTGGGACCATCCGAAAACAATTCCTATTGTGCAAAAACACAAAGAAGACGCGATATGTGCGATCCTTAGGGAAAAAACCCCATTTTGGGGCATTCCCAGAGGCTCAAAAAGGTGTTGTTATCTACGCAATCTGTCTGCGCAAGGCTGCGCACTCTCCCAATAATAATGCAAATCCCTCGGGGCTATCAGAAAAAAAAGTTTATTGTGTAGAAAGTCTGCGATTTTGTCGATAAGGTGGAAAAAACCCCATTTTGGGGCCTTCCCAGAGGCTCAAAAAGCTAACTGGCGCTCTCAGCTGCGTGCACAAAGCTCCCAAATGCATTCAATCCCTTTGGGACCATCCGAAAACAATTCCTATTGTGCAAAAACACAAAGAAGACGCGATATGTGCGATCCTTAGGGAAAAAACCCCATTTTGGGGCATTCCCAGAGGCTCAAAAAGGTGTTGTTATCTACGCAATCTGTCTGCGCAAGGCTGCGCACTCTCCCAATAATAATGCAAATCCCTCGGGGCTATCAGAAAAAAAAGTTTATTGTGTAGAAAGTCTGCGATTTTGTCGATAAGGTGGAAAAAACCCCATTTTGGGGCCTTCCCAGAGGCTCAAAAAGCTAACTGGCGCTCTCAGCTGCGTGCACAAAGCTCCCAAATGCATTCAATCCCTTTGGGACCATCCGAAAACAATTCCTATTGTGCAAAAACACAAAGAAGACGCGATATGTGCGATCCTTAGGGAAAAAACCCCATTTTGGGGCATTCCCAGAGGCTCAAAAAGGTGTTGTTATCTACGCAATCTGTCTGCGCAAGGCTGCGCACTCTCCCAATAATAATGCAAATCCCTCGGGGCTATCAGAAAAAAAAGTTTATTGTGTAGAAAGTCTGCGATTTTGTCGATAAGGTGGAAAAAACCCCATTTTGGGGCCTTCCCAGAGGCTCAAAAAGCTAACTGGCGCTCTCAGCTGCGTGCACAAAGCTCCCAAATGCATTCAATCCCTTTGGGACCATCCGAAAACAATTCCTATTGTGCAAAAACACAAAGAAGACGCGATATGTGCGATCCTTAGGGAAAAAACCCCATTTTGGGGCATTCCCAGAGGCTCAAAAAGGTGTTGTTATCTACGCAATCTGTCTGCGCAAGGCTGCGCACTCTCCCAATAATAATGCAAATCCCTCGGGGCTATCAGAAAAAAAAGTTTATTGTGTAGAAAGTCTGCGATTTTGTCGATAAGGTGGAAAAAACCCCATTTTGGGGCCTTCCCAGAGGCTCAAAAAGCTAACTGGCGCTCTCAGCTGCGTGCACAAAGCTCCCAAATGCATTCAATCCCTTTGGGACCATCCGAAAACAATTCCTATTGTGCAAAAACACAAAGAAGACGCGATATGTGCGATCCTTAGGGAAAAAACCCCATTTTGGGGCATTCCCAGAGGCTCAAAAAGGTGTTGTTATCTACGCAATCTGTCTGCGCAAGGCTGCGCACTCTCCCAATAATAATGCAAATCCCTCGGGGCTATCAGAAAAAAAAGTTTATTGTGTAGAAAGTCTGCGATTTTGTCGATAAGGTGGAAAAAACCCCATTTTGGGGCCTTCCCAGAGGCTCAAAAAGCTAACTGGCGCTCTCAGCTGCGTGCACAAAGCTCCCAAATGCATTCAAAAACACAAAGAAGACGCGATATGTGCGATCCTTAGGGAAAAACCCCATTTTGGGGCATTCCCAGAGGCTCAAAAAGGTGTTGTTATCTACGCAATCTGTCTGCGCAAGGCTGCGCACTCTCCCAATAATAATGCAAATCCCTCGGGGCTATCAGAAAAAAAAGTTTATTGTGTAGAAAGTCTGCGATTTTGTCGATAAGGTGGAAAAAACCCCATTTTGGGGCCTTCCCAGAGGCTCAAAAAGCTAACTGGCGCTCTCAGCTGCGTGCACAAAGCTCCCAAATGCATTCAATCCCTTTGGGACCATCCGAAAACAATTCCTATTGTGCAAAAACACAAAGAAGACGCGATATGTGCGATCCTTAGGGAAAAAACCCCATTTTGGGGCATTCCCAGAGGCTCAAAAAGGTGTTGTTATCTACGCAATCTGTCTGCGCAAGGCTGCGCACTCTCCCAATAATAATGCAAATCCCTCGGGGCTATCAGAAAAAAAAGTTTATTGTGTAGAAAGTCTGCGATTTTGTCGATAAGGTGGAAAAAACCCCATTTTGGGGCCTTCCCAGAGGCTCAAAAAGCTAACTGGCGCTCTCAGCTGCGTGCACAAAGCTCCCAAATGCATTCAATCCCTTTGGGACCATCCGAAAACAATTCCTATTGTGCAAAAACACAAAGAAGACGCGATATGTGCGATCCTTAGGGAAAAAACCCCATTTTGGGGCATTCCCAGAGGCTCAAAAAGGTGTTGTTATCTACGCAATCTGTCTGCGCAAGGCTGCGCACTCTCCCAATAATAATGCAAATCCCTCGGGGCTATCAGAAAAAAAAGTTTATTGTGTAGAAAGTCTGCGATTTTGTCGATAAGGTGGAAAAAACCCCATTTTGGGGCCTTCCCAGAGGCTCAAAAAGCTAACTGGCGCTCTCAGCTGCGTGCACAAAGCTCCCAAATGCATTCAATCCCTTTGGGACCATCCGAAAACAATTCCTATTGTGCAAAAACACAAAGAAGACGCGATATGTGCGATCCTTAGGGAAAAAACCCCATTTTGGGGCATTCCCAGAGGCTCAAAAAGGTGTTGTTATCTACGCAATCTGTCTGCGCAAGGCTGCGCACTCTCCCAATAATAATGCAAATCCCTCGGGGCTATCAGAAAAAAAAGTTTATTGTGTAGAAAGTCTGCGATTTTGTCGATAAGGTGGAAAAAACCCCATTTTGGGGCCTTCCCAGAGGCTCAAAAAGCTAACTGGCGCTCTCAGCTGCGTGCACAAAGCTCCCAAATGCATTCAATCCCTTTGGGACCATCCGAAAACAATTCCTATTGTGCAAAAACACAAAGAAGACGCGATATGTGCGATCCTTAGGGAAAAAACCCCATTTTGGGGCATTCCCAGAGGCTCAAAAAGGTGTTGTTATCTACGCAATCTGTCTGCGCAAGGCTGCGCACTCTCCCAATAATAATGCAAATCCCTCGGGGCTATCAGAAAAAAAAGTTTATTGTGTAGAAAGTCTGCGATTTTGTCGATAAGGTGGAAAAAACCCCATTTTGGGGCCTTCCCAGAGGCTCAAAAAGCTAACTGGCGCTCTCAGCTGCGTGCACAAAGCTCCCAAATGCATTCAATCCCTTTGGGACCATCCGAAAACAATTCCTATTGTGCAAAAACACAAAGAAGACGCGATATGTGCGATCCTTAGGGAAAAAACCCCATTTTGGGGCATTCCCAGAGGCTCAAAAAGGTGTTGTTATCTACGCAATCTGTCTGCGCAAGGCTGCGCACTCTCCCAATAATAATGCAAATCCCTCGGGGCTATCAGAAAAAAAAGTTTATTGTGTAGAAAGTCTGCGATTTTGTCGATAAGGTGGAAAAAACCCCATTTTGGGGCCTTCCCAGAGGCTCAAAAAGCTAACTGGCGCTCTCAGCTGCGTGCACAAAGCTCCCAAATGCATTCAATCCCTTTGGGACCATCCGAAAACAATTCCTATTGTGCAAAAACACAAAGAAGACGCGATATGTGCGATCCTTAGGGAAAAAACCCCATTTTGGGGCATTCCCAGAGGCTCAAAAAGGTGTTGTTATCTACGCAATCTGTCTGCGCAAGGCTGCGCACTCTCCCAATAATAATGCAAATCCCTCGGGGCTATCAGAAAAAAAAGTTTATTGTGTAGAAAGTCTGCGATTTTGTCGATAAGGTGGAAAAAACCCCATTTTGGGGCCTTCCCAGAGGCTCAAAAAGCTAACTGGCGCTCTCAGCTGCGTGCACAAAGCTCCCAAATGCATTCAAAAACACAAAGAAGACGCGATATGTGCGATCCTTAGGGAAAAAACCCCATTTTGGGGCATTCCCAGAGGCTCAAAAAGGTGTTGTTATCTACGCAATCTGTCTGCGCAAGGCTGCGCACTCTCCCAATAATAATGCAAATCCCTCGGGGCTATCAGAAAAAAAAGTTTATTGTGTAGAAAGTCTGCGATTTTGTCGATAAGGTGGAAAAAACCCCATTTTGGGGCCTTCCCAGAGGCTCAAAAAGCTAACTGGCGCTCTCAGCTGCGTGCACAAAGCTCCCAAATGCATTCAATCCCTTTGGGACCATCCGAAAACAATTCCTATTGTGCAAAAACACAAAGAAGACGCGATATGTGCGATCCTTAGGGAAAAAACCCCATTTTGGGGCATTCCCAGAGGCTCAAAAAGGTGTTGTTATCTACGCAATCTGTCTGCGCAAGGCTGCGCACTCTCCCAATAATAATGCAAATCCCTCGGGGCTATCAGAAAAAAAAGTTTATTGTGTAGAAAGTCTGCGATTTTGTCGATAAGGTGGAAAAAACCCCATTTTGGGGCCTTCCCAGAGGCTCAAAAAGCTAACTGGCGCTCTCAGCTGCGTGCACAAAGCTCCCAAATGCATTCAATCCCTTTGGGACCATCCGAAAACAATTCCTATTGTGCAAAAACACAAAGAAGACGCGATATGTGCGATCCTTAGGGAAAAAACCCCATTTTGGGGCATTCCCAGAGGCTCAAAAAGGTGTTGTTATCTACGCAATCTGTCTGCGCAAGGCTGCGCACTCTCCCAATAATAATGCAAATCCCTCGGGGCTATCAGAAAAAAAAGTTTATTGTGTAGAAAGTCTGCGATTTTGTCGATAAGGTGGAAAAAACCCCATTTTGGGGCCTTCCCAGAGGCTCAAAAAGCTAACTGGCGCTCTCAGCTGCGTGCACAAAGCTCCCAAATGCATTCAATCCCTTTGGGACCATCCGAAAACAATTCCTATTGTGCAAAAACACAAAGAAGACGCGATATGTGCGATCCTTAGGGAAAAAACCCCATTTTGGGGCATTCCCAGAGGCTCAAAAAGGTGTTGTTATCTACGCAATCTGTCTGCGCAAGGCTGCGCACTCTCCCAATAATAATGCAAATCCCTCGGGGCTATCAGAAAAAAAAGTTTATTGTGTAGAAAGTCTGCGATTTTGTCGATAAGGTGGAAAAAACCCCATTTTGGGGCCTTCCCAGAGGCTCAAAAAGCTAACTGGCGCTCTCAGCTGCGTGCACAAAGCTCCCAAATGCATTCAATCCCTTTGGGACCATCCGAAAACAATTCCTATTGTGCAAAAACACAAAGAAGACGCGATATGTGCGATCCTTAGGGAAAAAACCCCATTTTGGGGCATTCCCAGAGGCTCAAAAAGGTGTTGTTATCTACGCAATCTGTCTGCGCAAGGCTGCGCACTCTCCCAATAATAATGCAAATCCCTCGGGGCTATCAGAAAAAAAAGTTTATTGTGTAGAAAGTCTGCGATTTTGTCGATAAGGTGGAAAAAACCCCATTTTGGGGCCTTCCCAGAGGCTCAAAAAGCTAACTGGCGCTCTCAGCTGCGTGCACAAAGCTCCCAAATGCATTCAATCCCTTTGGGACCATCCGAAAACAATTCCTATTGTGCAAAAACACAAAGAAGACGCGATATGTGCGATCCTTAGGGAAAAAACCCCATTTTGGGGCATTCCCAGAGGCTCAAAAAGGTGTTGTTATCTACGCAATCTGTCTGCGCAAGGCTGCGCACTCTCCCAATAATAATGCAAATCCCTCGGGGCTATCAGAAAAAAAAGTTTATTGTGTAGAAAGTCTGCGATTTTGTCGATAAGGTGGAAAAAACCCCATTTTGGGGCCTTCCCAGAGGCTCAAAAAGCTAACTGGCGCTCTCAGCTGCGTGCACAAAGCTCCCAAATGCATTCAATCCCTTTGGGACCATCCGAAAACAATTCCTATTGTGCAAAAACACAAAGAAGACGCGATATGTGCGATCCTTAGGGAAAAAACCCCATTTTGGGGCATTCCCAGAGGCTCAAAAAGGTGTTGTTATCTACGCAATCTGTCTGCGCAAGGCTGCGCACTCTCCCAATAATAATGCAAATCCCTCGGGGCTATCAGAAAAAAAAGTTTATTGTGTAGAAAGTCTGCGATTTTGTCGATAAGGTGGAAAAAACCCCATTTTGGGGCCTTCCCAGAGGCTCAAAAAGCTAACTGGCGCTCTCAGCTGCGTGCACAAAGCTCCCAAATGCATTCAATCCCTTTGGGACCATCCGAAAACAATTCCTATTGTGCAAAAACACAAAGAAGACGCGATATGTGCGATCCTTAGGGAAAAAACCCCATTTTGGGGCATTCCCAGAGGCTCAAAAAGGTGTTGTTATCTACGCAATCTGTCTGCGCAAGGCTGCGCACTCTCCCAATAATAATGCAAATCCCTCGGGGCTATCAGAAAAAAAAGTTTATTGTGTAGAAAGTCTGCGATTTTGTCGATAAGGTGGAAAAAACCCCATTTTGGGGCCTTCCCAGAGGCTCAAAAAGCTAACTGGCGCTCTCAGCTGCGTGCACAAAGCTCCCAAATGCATTCAATCCCTTTGGGACCATCCGAAAACAATTCCTATTGTGCAAAAACACAAAGAAGACGCGATATGTGCGATCCTTAGGGAAAAAACCCCATTTTGGGGCATTCCCAGAGGCTCAAAAAGGTGTTGTTATCTACGCAATCTGTCTGCGCAAGGCTGCGCACTCTCCCAATAATAATGCAAATCCCTCGGGGCTATCAGAAAAAAAAGTTTATTGTGTAGAAAGTCTGCGATTTTGTCGATAAGGTGGAAAAAACCCCATTTTGGGGCCTTCCCAGAGGCTCAAAAAGCTAACTGGCGCTCTCAGCTGCGTGCACAAAGCTCCCAAATGCATTCAATCCCTTTGGGACCATCCGAAAACAATTCCTATTGTGCAAAAACACAAAGAAGACGCGATATGTGCGATCCTTAGGGAAAAAACCCCATTTTGGGGCATTCCCAGAGGCTCAAAAAGGTGTTGTTATCTACGCAATCTGTCTGCGCAAGGCTGCGCACTCTCCCAATAATAATGCAAATCCCTCGGGGCTATCAGAAAAAAAAGTTTATTGTGTAGAAAGTCTGCGATTTTGTCGATAAGGTGGAAAAAACCCCATTTTGGGGCCTTCCCAGAGGCTCAAAAAGCTAACTGGCGCTCTCAGCTGCGTGCACAAAGCTCCCAAATGCATTCAATCCCTTTGGGACCATCCGAAAACAATTCCTATTGTGCAAAAACACAAAGAAGACGCGATATGTGCGATCCTTAGGGAAAAAACCCCATTTTGGGGCATTCCCAGAGGCTCAAAAAGGTGTTGTTATCTACGCAATCTGTCTGCGCAAGGCTGCGCACTCTCCCAATAATAATGCAAATCCCTCGGGGCTATCAGAAAAAAAAGTTTATTGTGTAGAAAGTCTGCGATTTTGTCGATAAGGTGGAAAAAACCCCATTTTGGGGCCTTCCCAGAGGCTCAAAAAGCTAACTGGCGCTCTCAGCTGCGTGCACAAAGCTCCCAAATGCATTCAATCCCTTTGGGACCATCCGAAAACAATTCCTATTGTGCAAAAACACAAAGAAGACGCGATATGTGCGATCCTTAGGGAAAAAACCCCATTTTGGGGCATTCCCAGAGGCTCAAAAAGGTGTTGTTATCTACGCAATCTGTCTGCGCAAGGCTGCGCACTCTCCCAATAATAATGCAAATCCCTCGGGGCTATCAGAAAAAAAAGTTTATTGTGTAGAAAGTCTGCGATTTTGTCGATAAGGTGGAAAAAACCCCATTTTGGGGCCTTCCCAGAGGCTCAAAAAGCTAACTGGCGCTCTCAGCTGCGTGCACAAAGCTCCCAAATGCATTCAATCCCTTTGGGACCATCCGAAAACAATTCCTATTGTGCAAAAACACAAAGAAGACGCGATATGTGCGATCCTTAGGGAAAAAACCCCATTTTGGGGCATTCCCAGAGGCTCAAAAAGGTGTTGTTATCTACGCAATCTGTCTGCGCAAGGCTGCGCACTCTCCCAATAATAATGCAAATCCCTCGGGGCTATCAGAAAAAAAAGTTTATTGTGTAGAAAGTCTGCGATTTTGTCGATAAGGTGGAAAAAACCCCATTTTGGGGCCTTCCCAGAGGCTCAAAAAGCTAACTGGCGCTCTCAGCTGCGTGCACAAAGCTCCCAAATGCATTCAATCCCTTTGGGACCATCCGAAAACAATTCCTATTGTGCAAAAACACAAAGAAGACGCGATATGTGCGATCCTTAGGGAAAAAACCCCATTTTGGGGCATTCCCAGAGGCTCAAAAAGGTGTTGTTATCTACGCAATCTGTCTGCGCAAGGCTGCGCACTCTCCCAATAATAATGCAAATCCCTCGGGGCTATCAGAAAAAAAAGTTTATTGTGTAGAAAGTCTGCGATTTTGTCGATAAGGTGGAAAAAACCCCATTTTGGGGCCTTCCCAGAGGCTCAAAAAGCTAACTGGCGCTCTCAGCTGCGTGCACAAAGCTCCCAAATGCATTCAATCCCTTTGGGACCATCCGAAAACAATTCCTATTGTGCAAAAACACAAAGAAGACGCGATATGTGCGATCCTTAGGGAAAAAACCCCATTTTGGGGCATTCCCAGAGGCTCAAAAAGGTGTTGTTATCTACGCAATCTGTCTGCGCAAGGCTGCGCACTCTCCCAATAATAATGCAAATCCCTCGGGGCTATCAGAAAAAAAAGTTTATTGTGTAGAAAGTCTGCGATTTTGTCGATAAGGTGGAAAAAACCCCATTTTGGGGCCTTCCCAGAGGCTCAAAAAGCTAACTGGCGCTCTCAGCTGCGTGCACAAAGCTCCCAAATGCATTCAATCCCTTTGGGACCATCCGAAAACAATTCCTATTGTGCAAAAACACAAAGAAGACGCGATATGTGCGATCCTTAGGGAAAAAACCCCATTTTGGGGCATTCCCAGAGGCTCAAAAAGGTGTTGTTATCTACGCAATCTGTCTGCGCAAGGCTGTGCACTCTCCCAATAATAATGCAAATCCCTCGGGGCTATCAGAAAAAAAAGTTTATTGTGTAGAAAGTCTGCGATTTTGTCGATAAGGTGGAAAAAACCCCATTTTGGGGCCTTCCCAGAGGCTCAAAAAGCTAACTGGCGCTCTCAGCTGCGTGCACAAAGCTCCCAAATGCATTCAATCCCTTTGGGACCATCCGAAAACAATTCCTATTGTGCAAAAACACAAAGAAGACGCGATATGTGCGATCCTTAGGGAAAAAACCCCATTTTGGGGCATTCCCAGAGGCTCAAAAAGGTGTTGTTATCTACGCAATCTGTCTGCGCAAGGCTGCGCACTCTCCCAATAATAATGCAAATCCCTCGGGGCTATCAGAAAAAAAAGTTTATTGTGTAGAAAGTCTGCGATTTTGTCGATAAGGTGGAAAAAACCCCATTTTGGGGCCTTCCCAGAGGCTCAAAAAGCTAACTGGCGCTCTCAGCTGCGTGCACAAAGCTCCCAAATGCATTCAATCCCTTTGGGACCATCCGAAAACAATTCCTATTGTGCAAAAACACAAAGAAGACGCGATATGTGCGATCCTTAGGGAAAAAACCCCATTTTGGGGCATTCCCAGAGGCTCAAAAAGGTGTTGTTATCTACGCAATCTGTCTGCGCAAGGCTGCGCACTCTCCCAATAATAATGCAAATCCCTCGGGGCTATCAGAAAAAAAAGTTTATTGTGTAGAAAGTCTGCGATTTTGTCGATAAGGTGGAAAAAACCCCATTTTGGGGCCTTCCCAGAGGCTCAAAAAGCTAACTGGCGCTCTCAGCTGCGTGCACAAAGCTCCCAAATGCATTCAATCCCTTTGGGACCATCCGAAAACAATTCCTATTGTGCAAAAACACAAAGAAGACGCGATATGTGCGATCCTTAGGGAAAAAACCCCATTTTGGGGCATTCCCAGAGGCTCAAAAAGGTGTTGTTATCTACGCAATCTGTCTGCGCAAGGCTGCGCACTCTCCCAATAATAATGCAAATCCCTCGGGGCTATCAGAAAAAAAAGTTTATTGTGTAGAAAGTCTGCGATTTTGTCGATAAGGTGGAAAAAACCCCATTTTGGGGCCTTCCCAGAGGCTCAAAAAGCTAACTGGCGCTCTCAGCTGCGTGCACAAAGCTCCCAAATGCATTCAATCCCTTTGGGACCATCCGAAAACAATTCCTATTGTGCAAAAACACAAAGAAGACGCGATATGTGCGATCCTTAGGGAAAAAACCCCATTTTGGGGCATTCCCAGAGGCTCAAAAAGGTGTTGTTATCTACGCAATCTGTCTGCGCAAGGCTGCGCACTCTCCCAATAATAATGCAAATCCCTCGGGGCTATCAGAAAAAAAAGTTTATTGTGTAGAAAGTCTGCGATTTTGTCGATAAGGTGGAAAAAACCCCATTTTGGGGCCTTCCCAGAGGCTCAAAAAGCTAACTGGCGCTCTCAGCTGCGTGCACAAAGCTCCCAAATGCATTCAATCCCTTTGGGACCATCCGAAAACAATTCCTATTGTGCAAAAACACAAAGAAGACGCGATATGTGCGATCCTTAGGGAAAAAACCCCATTTTGGGGCATTCCCAGAGGCTCAAAAAGGTGTTGTTATCTACGCAATCTGTCTGCGCAAGGCTGCGCACTCTCCCAATAATAATGCAAATCCCTCGGGGCTATCAGAAAAAAAAGTTTATTGTGTAGAAAGTCTGCGATTTTGTCGATAAGGTGGAAAAAACCCCATTTTGGGGCCTTCCCAGAGGCTCAAAAAGCTAACTGGCGCTCTCAGCTGCGTGCACAAAGCTCCCAAATGCATTCAATCCCTTTGGGACCATCCGAAAACAATTCCTATTGTGCAAAAACACAAAGAAGACGCGATATGTGCGATCCTTAGGGAAAAAACCCCATTTTGGGGCATTCCCAGAGGCTCAAAAAGGTGTTGTTATCTACGCAATCTGTCTGCGCAAGGCTGCGCACTCTCCCAATAATAATGCAAATCCCTCGGGGCTATCAGAAAAAAAAGTTTATTGTGTAGAAAGTCTGCGATTTTGTCGATAAGGTGGAAAAAACCCCATTTTGGGGCCTTCCCAGAGGCTCAAAAAGCTAACTGGCGCTCTCAGCTGCGTGCACAAAGCTCCCAAATGCATTCAATCCCTTTGGGACCATCCGAAAACAATTCCTATTGTGCAAAAACACAAAGAAGACGCGATATGTGCGATCCTTAGGGAAAAAACCCCATTTTGGGGCATTCCCAGAGGCTCAAAAAGGTGTTGTTATCTACGCAATCTGTCTGCGCAAGGCTGCGCACTCTCCCAATAATAATGCAAATCCCTCGG
>CAXHKT010000146.1:0-21000 GCA_964017195.1 Siderastrea radians
GAACTGGAATATTCTAGTGAGTAGCCTCGTACGCTTGTATATTCTGTGAAACAGCGCAACATTCACTTAGATACAACTCATACAAGGCGCGAGATTTCGGGTTGAGGGTGGGTGGAGTTGACGCAAGGGGAGAAGGAGTTCATGAGGAGGAACAAGAGAAAGGTTTTGAGAGAAAATCCACTCGCCAGAGCGACAAGCCTTAAAACTGAAACAATTTAAAGTTGAAATCATCGTCATCATCATCATCATCATCATCATCATCATCATCATCATCATCATCACCACCACCACCACCACCAGTATTTCACAAAACTAACGATAACCTGTTTTCTTCATTAATACATGTTTTCGTCAGTTAAAAAATTTGTTGCTGGTTTCTTTACTAGGCATCAGTGCTTACGTGAGGGGTTAAGGGCTTTCTTTGAAGTAATAGGGTAACAAAACAATTTTACTCAAATTAACTAGCACTAGTTCCGCGACCTTCCTTGCGCCTGGTCCTTTTGCAAACTTAGGAACTAGTTGTTCCTTCTCAAACCACTCATGTCCAATACACCCAAACTGAGTCGAATCGTCTTAAAGCAAAGACGATTCGAGTCAGCTCGAGGATCAAAGACTTCCGACTCACCGGAAGTCCGTTGAGCGGAACTCGACTTACCGGAAGTCAGGTCGCGAATAAATGCGCAGGGAGGTGAAAAATTTTGACAAATCGACTGGAATCGACTCGATTCGAGTCGATTCGTATTCCTAAAAGTCGATTCGACTCAACGGAAATCAGGTCGTAAAGTCCTTCAAATATGTGCGCGTGACACAATAAGACATAACAAGGAACGCATAACATGGACCTTTCTCGTTCTTAAAGCGTCACTGATGCGACACTAAACAGGAACATTGTAATGAACCTTCTTCCTCGCTTGTGTTGTCGATCTGAAGGATTTGCACAGGGAACGACAAGAAGATAACATGAACCTTCCTCGTTCTTAAAGCGTGATGCGACACTAAACAGGAAAATTGCAATGAACCTTCTCCCTCGCTTGTGTTGTCGATCTGAAGGATTTGCACACGGAACGACAAGAAGATAACATGAACCTTCCTCGTTCTTAAAGCGAGTCGATTCGACCACTTTTCCTACCCTCCCTGTTCGCCTTCTTGTGTGATTTTTTTCTAAGTGTCTCGCAAATCGACTATCCAGTTAGTCGAAACGACTACACAACGGACGATTCGAGTCGAATCGAATCGAAGTCGATTCGACCACTTTTTCTACCCTCCCTGTTCGCCTTCTTGTGTGATTTTTTTCTAAGTGTCTCGCAAATCGACTTTCCAGTTAGTCGAATCGACTACACAACGGACGATTTGAGTCGAATCGACTCGAATCGAGTTGATTCGACCACTTATCCTACCCTCCCTGTTCGCCTTTTTGTGCGATTTTTTCTAAGTGTCTTGCAAATCGACTTTCCAGTTAGTCGAATCGACTACACAACGGACGACTCGAGTCGAATGGACTCGAATCGAGTCGATTCTACCACTTTTTCTACCCTCCCTGTTCGCCTTCTTGTGTGATTTTTCTAAGTGTCTTGCAAATCGACTTTCCAGTTAGTCGAATCGACTACACAACGGACGATTTGAGTCGAATGGACTCGAATCGAGTCGATTCGACCACTTTTTCAGCCCGCCCTGTTCGCCTTCTTGTGTCATTTTTTCTAAGTGTCTCGCAAATCGACTTTCCAGCTAGTCGAATCGACTACACAACGGACGATTCGAGTCGATTTGACCACTTTTCCTACCCTCCTTGTTCGCCTTTTTGTGTGATTTTTTCTAAGTGTCTTGCAAATCGACTTTCCAGTTAGTCGAATCGACTACACAACGGACGATTCCAGTCGATTCGAGTCGAATCGAGTCGATTCGACCACTTTTCCTACCCTCCCTGTTCGCTTTCTTGTGTGTTTTTTTTCTAAGTGTCTTGCAAATCGCCTTTCCAGTAAGTCGAATCGACTGCACAAAGGACGACTCGAGTCGGATCAACTCGAATCGAGTCGATTCGACCACTTTTCCTACCCTCCCTGTTCGCCTTCTTCTGTGATTTTTTCTAAGTGACTTGCAAATCGACTTTTCAGTTAGTCGAATCGACTACACAAAGGACGATTCGAGTCGAATCGAGACGAGTCGTCAATACCTTAGACGAATCGAGTCAGTTTGGGTGTATTGGACAACCCTCTCTCAAACAGGACTAATTTTCCCTTTACGGATCGCAAATGGGCTCTAAAGTTTGCTATCCGGTACAAAAACTTCCTCTTGGTAGCAAAGAAGAACATAACTATTCCTTTAAACACATTATCGGAACAAAATGACCTATTTACGTTGTTCTTTTTTTAAATAGTTCGTTCCGTCTGTATTGTAGAGGAATGAAAGTTCCTATCTGAATTTCGCTTTGGTAATAAAGGAACCACTCTGTTTTGCATAAAGGAACAAAGTGTTCTGTTTGGAGTTCCCTCTGTGCAAAATTTGGGAACCCTTTGTTCCTTTTATAAAAAAGGTGAAGAAGGGTCCATTTTGTTCCTTCCTGATTAACGATACGAAAAACACTTCAGTTCCCTTAAATAACCAGAGCAAGGTGTTCCTAATTAAGCATTGTAGGAGTCGGCCATGAATGAGAAAACTGCGTTCCTTGTTTAAGGAACACGTGTATTTAAATCGTTCATAATCCATTGAATAGGAATGCCTTGTTCTTATGTCAAAGGGCAAGGCCAGGCAATCGTGGGCAAGATAGATAGATAGATAGCTTTATTAAGAAGTAAAATCATTGCAGCCCCCGGGCCGGCTGAAATGTGACCTACTTTACAGTGTAAATATTAAAAATAAATATGAATATATGATAACTACTATAAAAAAGGTAAAATATGACCTATAATATAATACAAAAAGGGAAACATCAATATTGATAATACTAATAATTAAAACTACCACCAATAATTAAAACTGTTTTCTATAATAAAGGTGTTTTTAAACCTATTTGTCTTACAAATCGGTAGTTTGAAGTATCCCTGGCTTCGGGTGCAATAGGTGGACCCGTTGCGTGGCGGCAGCAGTTCATGAAGCTTGTGGCTTTGATCCCTTACAATTTGGTCGAATAGAGCTTTACTTAAGGCCTGCCTTCTCTCATACAGTGACGTGATGTCTAGAGCTACTAGAGCCTGAGCATAGGATAAGTCAGGTTGTATTATCTGCAGCGCGCGCTTTTGCAACCTTTCCATTTCATTAGACAGGTACTGCGGCAGAGAATTATGGAAAACTGGGCACGCATATTCTAATACAGGACGTATACATGTCGTGTAGAAAAGTAGCATATCCTTGGGTGGGACTTTAGCGCGCTTTAGCTGTTTTAGGAAGTACAGCCGCGTCGCAGCCTTTTTGCATATAGATTCTACATGCGCGTTCCACCTGAGGTTGTCCGAAACTACCACTCCTAACAGCTTTGCGGACGAGACAACTTCGATTTGCATATCATTGATAGTGATATGATCTACAGTACTTCCTGACCTAGAGAATGATATTCTCAGTTCTTTACATTTAGACTCGTTGAGTTGGAATCCATCAGCTTCAGACTGCCGTACAAGTTCATCTACGTGTGACTGCATGGAGCTGATCTCGTTCTTCGATACTGATTCGGCGAGAGTGGTATCATCTACGTATTTCCAAAGAGTTGTGTCTGCTACAGAAAGATCATTTATCATGCTAAGGAACAGCCAGGGGCCCAGTTTCGTCCCCTGTGGGACCCCTGCGGGAACAGCCTCCCACTCCGAGAAACAATCGCGGCTCAGCTTTACCCTTTGCTTACGGTCCATTAGAAAGTCTATGATCCAGCACAAAATCGACCTTGGGGTGTCATATGAGGAGAGCTTTCGCGCCAGAACATGAAGGTCAATCAGATCGAATGCTTTCCGGAAGTCAAAGAGTACAACTCTCGTAGTCGATCCATTTCCATCCGCTGACTTCGCCCAGGAGTGAATCATACTTATTAGCGCATGCGTGGTGCTGGATTTGGGCCCCGTTCCGAATTGCTGTGGGTGGTTCTTTGAGTGGACAGCAGGCTTGACGTAAGTTGTGTTTCATCCCTATGGCTATTGGTTTCGATATTCCCAAGAGTAACAGGCATGTCTAAACATGTTTCAGCATCAACATCACTACTATTTAAGCGTGTTTCAGATAAAAAGAGGACGTGTGTCGAGCAACAGTTGATGGTCTTGTTTTTGTGCTACAAATGAGTAAACGCATCAAGGAAATTGACTGGTCAAAGATAGCCGGTGCATCCCCAAAGCCAAAACGACTTCACTTGGAAGAGGACGAAAGTGATGGATTTTTCCACTGCCCTGTGTAAACGTGTGATCATGATACATTTTCAACTCAAAGGGGTTGCAGAAAACACGTTAAGAACAAGCGTACTTGGTTTTATTACTTTGATTCAAAGCCTGATGACTGTCTAACCCCAGTCAATACAGACAACAGCGAACAAAAAGGTGAGACATCTATTCATTCTACTAAATTGCTACCATCCTTTGACATTTCAAGTACTATTGGAAACCTGTTTCAAAGCTGGCTAATTGGAAGTGTTGGTGGATGTAAAAGTATCAGGCAGGCTCAGCAGGTCGTTCGTAAGAGCCTCATATATCTAAAGTTCTGCTATGAAGATGACGAGGGAGAGTTAAATTGGAACATGGTTGATTTCAGTTTGAGTTCACCAAACGTTCTATTTCGATTCGTCGATGCAATGCAAACCGATTGGGGTTTGGGTCATGCCGGTCGCCTAGCCTACTTGGACTCTATTGCTGACTTGATTGATTTTCGTAAAACACATGGTGCACCAGATGCAGTATTAAGCAACCTGATTTCCACTGAAGTCTATTTGAAAAGGGCTCGCAAGACGGTTTCTAAAATGATGAGGCTACAATGGACTAACGACCTAGACATTGACACTTTAGAGTCAAAGGGGCATTGGGCTTAACTTTAGACGAACTATTACAGGTGGTTTCGAAAAACCTGCCGCGTTTTGAAAGCGTGCTCAAGATCTGCAAAGAAAAGCCAGGCGAGGTGCCTCCTTCAGATTTGTCGTTTGCGACCAAGTTTGTGGCAGTGTTTTTATTCATAAAGGTGAAGGGTTCCCGGGCCAATGACCTATCAATATTTGACCGTTGACATGGTCGAAGCAGCCAAGAACAACGGCGGTTTCATAGACCAAAAGAAGTTCAAAACTACGGCCAACTATGGTTTCGATTCACTACTTTTGACAAAAACCAGCATGCAAGTTTTGGATGGCTACATTTTCCATATTCGTCCCCTTTTGAAACCAAACTTCGAATACGTTCTTGTGAACAGAAACGGGGATCAACACAGTAGGATTGGTCAACTCATGAGCAAGATGGTGTTCGACGCTACGGGCAGGGACATTCATCCGACCCGCTATCGGCAAATTGTCGAGACTGCGAGCCACGACAAGTTGAACGACAAGGAGCAGGACGCGATCTCCGAGGATCAAAAGCACAGCTCTGTGGTGGCTAAGGTACACTACCAAAAACAGAGGTCTTGCGAGGTTGCCACAAGGGCCCACGAGTGTCTCAGAAACCTTCAAGGCGACATGGGGGCACAACTGGAAGAAGAAGTTTGTTTCCGGCTCTCCCAAAGAGCGAGCTCCTCTTCCGATCAAGAACGAGCGAACGAAAGTTTGTGCGAAGATACCGAAGTACCACAACAGCCCGTCGAAAGCAATTCTACTCACGGACCGAAAAGAAAAATACTTCTATTTACTGCAGACGAAGACAAGTATTTGCGCGCGGGCATAAATTGCCATGGCTATGGCCAATGGTCAGCCATCTTGAGGGATCCCCGATACAAGTTCCAAAAGGGCAGAACGGCAAACTCTCTCTTGAACCGCACCTTGCGAAAGTTTAAGTAGGATAATTGTTAGAAGACAACTTGTAACTAATTAAGGAGTTAATAACGAAGGTAGTGGATGATTAACGCAGTGGAAGAAGAACGAAAACTATGGAAATAACTCCATATAACTTTCGAGTCGAGGGACCAATACCACAAGATCATTTATTCTGCATGTTATGAAATATAAAGACAGGACAAAGAAAGCCATTAACTGGTGCACACATTTATTCCTGACGTGAAATATACGAAATAACTCAACACATTTTACATCTATTCCTTTGACTTCTTTGTTAGTCTACGTCAAGCTTTCATATCACTGCTAAATATATTAAACTAGGCAGCGCTGTACATGGCAAATCGCTCTACGATTCAACTACTACAATCACTAATCGAGATTTATTCGCGCTACTTTAGAGCAACTGATTTGATTCGTACACTCAAATTGTAACAAAAATGGATTAAGACAAATCGAAATTTCTCATGACAAGTTGAGATGCTTCATGTTCAGTGTCCATAAGTATTTCAGTATGGATGTTTGATTTCCTTGACAACTAGGAGAGGCTGCGACTTTCTTTCTGGTGTTTGCTGCGCTCTGCCTGGGAACTGGAGTGATGAACATATCGCGCTCGTCGTCCTCACTTGTGCTAGTTACTGCGATGTCGTCGAAAAGAGGAAGCGGTTTGTACACGGACCTCACCAAATTCTTGTTACGCTCGGCGAGTAGTCCCAGAGAAATGCACTTACGCCTCCGTTCTTCCAGTGTTTCCTCTCAGTTAAGCAGGCCCAGATTTGAATGATGTGTCTTGAGCTTATCGCACAGCAGTTCTCGCTGGCTTGCCAAGGTGGCCCTGTGTTGCTCATCGATGATCGACATGTTTAGCCACATGACACAATCTTGCAACTCTTTTTCGGTGCTTGTCACCCATTCATTGTCGTATGCCTCTCTGGCCTTCTCTCTGCGTAACTCACTGTTCGCCTTCATTACGTCTTGATGATACGTGAGCAATTCTTCTCTAAGAGGTGAAGGCATCGGTTCCACCTCGTCTCTCGGGAGGAGTTCTGCACTCTCTGGCGAAATGCCTTTGGAGATTAGGACTTCTTTTCTTTGCCTGTACCGATATTCCTCTCGTTCTTTCTTGTCTTTCTCGAGCTGCTTTCGCGTGTGAAGAAGGTGAACTATTTGTCTGTGGCGCAACGAATCGGGCACGCATTTCTGCAGGGCTCTTTCCAAGGTACCGACAGTTTGTTCTTCGTCTTGTTCATTTTCATCTTCGTCGGAACTACTCTCGTCTTCGTGAAGATATATTCGATTCGGTTTGGGCTAGTTCTGCTACCTCGTCTTCCACTAGAGACAATGTTCTTAAAGCCTCTTTCTCGCATTCAGGCAATAGGCCTTCGCCAACCACCTGGCAATCTTCTCTGCCTTCGTCGCCACTGCTGTTCGTTTCATCTTCGTCACTGCGTGCTCTTTCTGCTGCCCATACGATGCAATCCATTGGATGATTACGTAGCCAAGCTGCGGCTCTCTTCTTAGGATTTTGGAGACTCTTGAATGAATAGGTGCGAAAAAGTCTTCGTTCCATCGCCGGATGATCCTCCGGCTTAAATCGTGGCTTTCTTTGTACGGTTATTATCATTGGGCAGCGATTTATAAAGGACTTGGCTGTCTGGTATTTACATCATAGGCTGCATACCCGCCTTGTGTCAGAACTTTCCAGTCGTCAATATCCATGGTTGATTCTGTCGCCT
Source organism: Siderastrea radians (assembly GCA_964017195.1). Taxonomy (NCBI): domain Eukaryota; kingdom Metazoa; phylum Cnidaria; class Anthozoa; order Scleractinia; family Rhizangiidae; genus Siderastrea; species Siderastrea radians. The sequence goes on from CAXHKT010000146.1 coordinate 7,675, forward strand.
CATCCATGAAAATGACCTCCGTGTTGTTTGATACCTTTGCCTTGTTAAAAACCCGTTGTTTGGTTATTGTGGCGACATTGGAGTGGTGTATTATGCCCAAAATAGGTATAAAAAGACTCGTCTTCCCATTGTTGGTTTAGCCAACGAGGCAGGGCACCTTGTCTTTGTGTTGTTTTCTGTTGTAGTTGAGGAGCTTCAGAAATTCTTCACAAAATGTGGCTACTTCATTTTCTGTGAGGGTGTTCTCGAGGATTTCCTTGAAGTACTCTGGCTGCGGCGGCGTAGAACAGTCATAGCGACAGAATGCTCTGGGCGTTACAAGTCCTTTATTGTCATCCTCGATAGCTTGATCGATGAAACGCCGTTCTCTAACTGACCAGCATTTTCCGTCGTTCACCTCGATTAGATCGTAATCAATCGTGATAGGGCGAATAACTTCGCAATAAGGATCGGACAGGATGTCAGTCACACGCTTCATGTCTTTAAGAAGGCGGCCTTTGAAAAACTCATTTGCTGCTAGGCTATTCACAAATGCCCTTGGCTCACATTTGTACAAATAGGTATATCGGGAAGCTGTCTCTTTCCTGTAAATTTCTCCTCTATGTAGTGCGTAATCCAACTTCTTCATGGCGATTCCTATATCATTGATCAGTACCGTAAGTTTGTCCGATAATCTCTCAGGTTGGTCTTTCTTGTCTCCCGTTATTTCTGCACTGGTTTCGTTGAAGCCAAATCGGTCAATTTGCAACTTGGCGTCTTCCATTTTTGAAATCGCTGACGACAATGAAGGTTGGAAGGACTGGTTTACTACAATTACTCTCACAACAGACTCCCCACCACACTCTTCATGACACGCTGGACTTCGTCTTGATAGATGGTCTGGTACGACGACTGAACCAAATCCTGCATAAAGCTGTTCTTGTGATCTTTTAACGTTTTGTACAGCTCCCTCATCGCCATGGAATCCTTGCTTTCTTTAAAGTTGACCTAGAAGATCAAAAATAAGAAAACTCCATTAGGTGAGACAAACCGATTTAAAAATAGGACTTGAACAGAACGCGACAAGGTACGATTAAGACAGAATTTTACGTACCTGATGTGCAGGCGTTTCTACTCCACATTCGTGGAGTGCTCGATGAACTGTGAGGGGATCAGCCGGAGCCCCGTTGGGTGGGGTCAGCGCAATCCAATAGACTACTGCTGGGCACAACTTTTTGTCCACTATAGAGTGATGTTCAGCAATCCATTCTTGGCTGGTCTTACTAGCCACCTGACTGGAAGTAACTGTTTCGTCATTGCTTTCGTCGCTATCTTCATTTTCTTCTTTCCCTTTGGCTTTTGCCTTGCTTTTGGCCTTTCTTTTTTCTTGAGTTGCCACAGCACTAAAAAAGAATGCCACATTCTTTATTCCTGAAAAGGTACAAAAATACAAGGCAAAAGTTTAGCTTTATAACATAGTAAAGTTTTTTATGGGCGCATTTAGAAACAGAATGTGCTTACAGCTTTGAAAGAGGGATATATTTCTCTTTATGCAGTAATAAGTTTTTCAATAGGGAAACAACAAACTAAAGCATTTCTTACCGGACACTGCCTTGTCGCAGTTATCTCGCATGCGACAAACATCTTTCCAGGCTTTTTCCAGTTGTTTCACGCTAGCGATACATCTAGCACTGATTATGCTGCATTTGCCATGGATTATTGGACTCAAATAACATAAGGCGGCTGCTTTAACTCCCTAGCTGTTAAGTTGCCTACACGGATTTGTAGCTCGCTGCATCTTGCAATGATATGAAATGGCCTGCATCAAATGATCTTTATACAGAACGTTGTGATGGTCAATGTTATGCATGCATCAATGTGAAAACATAATGTCGTTTTGTTCATTTGTTTGTGTTAAAACCTTACATATAGGGCTTTATCGAATAGAGTTCGGCATTCTAGTGTGAAGTTTTCTTTTTCCAGTATATTATACTTGATATGAAAAGAGCTTTGTTAAAAAACGAGGGCGGTTGTTATACTATTTTTCAGCATGATATTGCACAACTGCAGATTGCGAAAAACTGTGAAAATCTAGGTTAAAAACAAACGCTGCAGTGATATTTCCACAGAATTCGCATTATCCACCATTTAGAACATGGTGACACCCACTCAGCCAATCAGTGTCCAGCATTTCGATGCTCTATATTCCATAAACTGTCTTAAATTATGTAAAGTGGCGGGGGCTTTGAAGCACAGGGAAATTGCGGGGTAAAATTACAGAGAATTTCTGCATTCATTAGTGGTTCTATATAGAGCATACTAATGAGGCATTGTTTTCCTTTGTTGGGAAGCCTCATTAGTATGCTCTATATAGAGCATACTAATGACTAAGTAGAAAATACTAATGAATGCACAAATTCTCTGTGAATATTTACAACTAAATCGATAAAATCAACAGCTTCAACGGCTAGAAACAATCATTATTTTTTGGGGTTTTAACAAAAAAAATGCAATCTTACGGTATAATAGCATAGCAAAAAGCAAATCGAAAGAAAAACGATTATTTTACATAAAATACGAACTGTTCAGACCTTAATTGAAACAGAAGGACAGACTTGTTTCTCCGTGTTTGCCAGACTACGAGTGTTGTACTTGAACTTGACTTAATTTGGCCTCTTGGAGTTTCCTGCGGATTCCCCACTTGCTGGTGTCGGTGGTTGTAGCGCCTCGAAGACTGCTTTCACCAGTGTAAATCTAGAAAACTTTTAGCGGCGATCACTGCCTCGAGTTCCAAATTTCCGTGTATTGGCTCATGGCTGTTTACACGCCAACTGCGATAAACCGCGCGGTGAAGCACTCTAAAACATTGCACCTCAAAGGGCGATGTCGCAGCTCTTACAAGGTCTTCTCTGATTTGCTGAGAAAACAATACACCAAACAACAAAACGATGGACCCTAGCCCCGAAAACAATAGAGCTGCGTGCGCGAAATTCTTCGTGGGTGTGACCATGTTCTAAGACGGTTAGACAATGAACACTCGTGTCCTATGGGATATAGCGTCCCTCGCAAGATAGAATGCCACTCGGCCTGCGGCCTCGTGGCATTCTATCTTTGCTCGGGGCACTATATCCCATAGAACACTCGCGTTCATTGTCTAACCCTTACAAAGTATAATGCGTTGAAGACCATCGAAGCTGCTAGTTGTTGTCATTCGAGGGCACTAAAATTTCAATGTCTATTGTACGTATGAAAGGAACTTTGTTAATGCCTCCGCCAGCCTTTCAAAAGGAAGTGATTGTTATGCATTTTTTACATTGATATTACATAACCACAGAATTAAGAATCCTGTGAAGCCCTTAATTAAATACAAAAGCGGCAGTGATACTTCCAAAGAATCCACATTATCCGCCTAGCATAGTTGCTATCCATCTCTAGAAAAGACAAAAGATTAAACAATACTTCATTATCCGACATATCCAAGGAATCCACGCTGTCCACCCTAAATAAAAAAAGAGATTTTGGGAATCTGCAAGTGATGTCTAAGTAAAACATTATTTAGTAAGGGTGGATTTTTTGGATTTGATAGACTCCTTGGACATCGAGCTATTGTCTAGAAAAATGAATAAATGAATAAAGAACCATTAGCTTTCCCTCCATTTCTTTTTTAAATAGGGGCGGATATGTTGGATTTAAATGATTTACTGGAAAAAGAACTATTACCTAAATAGCCTGTTCCAGGCTCTCAGATAGTTGGGACGGCACGAAAGTTAGAAAGGGAACGCGAAAATAAGACGCGCGGGATCTGGAAAAAATGGGGGCGGTGGCGGGAATGGGAAGGGAGAGAGCCTGTAAGCATTTTTTTAACGACACTCTTCCGCCCACTTTTAGCAAGTTTTTAGATAATTAGATTTCGGCCGTCAAACTGTCGAAATGTCGATTTGTTGGGATCGCTCTCAAATTTCTCGCGCGAGTTTTCGCGCAATCTCGCTATGCGAACGCGAGGAATTATTCATGCCTTCCAGCACGTCTGATTTCCAGATTTTGCGGAAACAAAATTCTAACATGTATTGGAACAAAGGTTCCTCGAATTTCCTTGCTCGATGTGGTGAAAAACAAGGAACTGCTGGTGTTTACGGGCACTGTTGGTGTTTACGTTGTCAAATCGATTGGACAGTGCTCCATAAGCACGAGTTAGCTGCTTACATGTAACTTGCTCGAAAATTTCATGCCGTATTTATGCGACGTTCAAAAAACTTGTTGCTCAGTCAAACTAGTGGGATTTCTTCATGATATGTAAAATTATAGGCCAAACACGACTTCCGCTAGTCACTGAATTTATTCTATTGCGCCAGTAGACTGTGTTGACCCTTTGATGTCTTTGATCAAGAAACGGAAGTCTCAAGCTGTGATGTACTGTCTGGAGGATTTAACCGTTCTTACAGCCGTTTGAAACTTTATTTATGCCATCGTTTGTGCTCACTCTTTGGCAATTAGTTTGGTTTTCTTGCTCGCCTTTATTGCAAGATTCCTTTGGAGCCGCTTTAAAAAGTGAAGCTTTCTAAAGGGATCAGTGATTTCTCAGGCCGTGAATTGATGTTTATTGTTTGCGGTTAGTTTGCCACGGATATCTTAATTATATGCGTAAAACGTCCAAGTTATTTTGAAACTGTTGTAGTCTCCTTTGATAGTATAGGACCTTTTTGCACTGTTGTTTTAACTCCCTCTTTGTAGTCGTGGTTGAATTTTGCCTTCTTGAAACTAAAACATAGTACCTCCATCGTCCTATTGCGTTACTAGCATCCAACAGAGAAATCTCTGAAATCTCCAGCACTTTAATTGCGCTTTGCAATTCTCGCTTTTTCTGACCCTTTCTACGTCCTCAAATGTCCCAATCGCCGCTGCACTTGGTCTCGCATCACCGAACCATTATCTATTATCGTAGCTTCTGAATTCAGAGCAGCTTTTGCCAGACGTGTAAACAGCTAAAAAAACAAACTTTTGCCGAAACCCGTTGTCAGAATCGCAAAAACATCTATTCCAGGAGGCAAGTTTAGTAGATTAAAGTCTTCTGCTCCTTCCTAATTTCCTTTAAGTCCGGAAAATCGCGCAGACAGTCCTCTGGAGCGGTAGATAACGTGGACTTATGTATTTCACGCGCGCGCTTCGCGGTAACCATCTTTCTGATTGTCACAAATGACCCTCACTACGAGGTGTTGATGTCGGCTGTCAAAACCGACCAATCAGAGGGTATACCAGGAGCTGGTATACCGGAACAGGCCGTTAAAAAAATGCTTACAGGCTCCGCCGCCTTGTCTCTGCCCAGGCCCTTCGCTTTTTTCGGCGCTCTTTTTCTCAATTCACGCTTTCGCTACTATCTCGGAGCCTGGAACAGGCTATTACCTAAATAAAGAATGAATTGATCTTATCTCCCGCTTTATTTCTTTTTAAAATAAGGGTGGATTTATTGGATTTTGTGGAATACATGGATAATAATAATAATAATAATAATAATAATAATAAAATTAAATAAAAAAAGAAAGGAAAATAAAATAAAATTAAAATAAAATTAAATAATAATATAGTTTCATTTAATAGTTTAATTTATTTATATTAATTTTTTTTTATTATTTTTGTCTTTCATTTTCCAACATATCTAAGAAAACTAAACTATCCAACCCACATTTAAAAAAGAGACACTGGATGTATGTCCATAATATCCAATAAATCCATACTATCCACCCAAAAATAAAAAGAGTACACGCTTAATTTATTTTACCCTTAAATATGTCCATGAAATCCAATAAATCCATACTATCCAGTCAATAATAAATATTTTAAATAACAAAGATTAAAGGACATCTACTTAGTACTGGAAGTTAATACTCTTTACTTTTTCAACAAATAGGTTGGATTCTTTGGATCTTTTAGATTTTACGGAAATGTTCATTCATTCATTCATTCATTCATTCATTTCGCATTCTTTCTTGGTTTCTTCACTTGTTTATTTTTTGTCTCGTTTCCATATGTAAGACATCAATCAATTTTATATTTATTGATCGGATTTCCTGAATTTGATGGATACGGAGGATGTGTGTTTACCATTAGAAGTACCTCACATCAAAAAAGAGACTTTTTAGTTCTCCTTGATTTTGAAGAGGAACAAAGAAGGCCTCTATAAGATTGTTCCTCCTTTAAAGGAACATTTCAACGAAAAACGTTCTTGGTACAGGCGGCTTTTTTGCGAATCAACACGAACGACGGAAGTTCAGTTTGGCTAACAGTGCTTACTCTAAATATGTCGACAATAAAACAAGACAGTTAAATTGACGCTCGGTTTAGCCTTTTATCCAAAAGGAACAATGATATTTGAGAAATGGCCACCGCCATCATCATCATCATCATCATCATTATCATCATCATCATCATCAACAACAACAACTAAAAGCGGTTTCAAACGTTTCCTGTCTACACTGATTCGTTTCCCTTTGAAAACGTATTCTTTTTGTCACTAAGGCCATGGAAAACGCTGATAAAATTAAACGGAGAGTATTGAAAATAGTTTCAAGGAAGGCGAGCCATTTGAAAGCGCATCATTTTTAGTGTGTACAACTGAAGAAGCTTTGAAAACGTATTAGTTAATGGACACGATTTTAAGAGAGCTGTCGGCATTTTCGGTTGTTTTACGTTCTCGGTGTGAACGAAAACTGTGACGTTCACAGTGTGAACAAATACGTTTTGTTACGTTTTCTGTGTGAGCCAAAACGTTTTGCTCCGTTTATGGGCTATTAAAAACGGAAACTTTTGCGGAAGGGACCTTTATCCCGAAAACTAAGTTATGAACCGATGGTTGTCTCTTGGATTATATACTCCCATAATGAAAAAAAGTGGTTTATTCTTTCATAACGGGAGCGTTTTTAAGAGGAGGGCAGCGTGGCCGAGTGGTTTAGGGCGCAGGGTTTCAACTCGGTCGCCCCGGGTTCAAATACCGCTCTGGCCACCAGCTCCTCTGCCATGCTTGTACCCAGCTGGTCTGCCTCAAGCCAGTTGGGATTCTTGCTTGTTATGTTCAATTTGCTATTTCTTTCTAGATATTTATTTTGTATACATGGCCCCACAAGCCTATGGCTTTAAAGAACTACTGTGTATAAACAAAGGTTATTTCTTTCTTTTATTTATTTTTCAGAGGGTCACAAAGGGGAAGTAGTTTTGACGGTTATCGTTTAAGAAATATAGCTTTTTGACGGCTAACTTAAACATTTTAGAAAACTTGACGCTTGTCCGTTGAAAGAAACTCCTTTCACGACTAAAACTTATGTTTTAAGGGGTTGCTTGTTTGTTTTCGCTAACCTTGACTTCGTTTGTTGGGTTCTTGCATAGTCGGTCCAGTGCGCTTACTTTAACTATCTAGCAACATTTTTTGAAAGCTTGAGGAACTGCTAAGCGACTTAATGCATCAGTCATTTCCAGCAGTGCCCATCCCCTCCAGGCAAAGCCTCGACCATGCATTTGTTAAAATAAAAATTCTCAGTTTCTGGGGTCAACTAAGTACCTACTAAAGTGAATTCAGGTCACAATAAAGCACAGAGTAGACTTATTTTTCAGTATTGATTCAGCGGCCGTTCGTGCTATGGATTTGCCTGCTCTCATTTACAATTTTTTTTAAATAATAAGTAATAAACGAATTTTAAACTATAAAATGTTCCAAAGCGTTTGACATAAAATAATAATAAAAATAATGATTAAGTTTACAAACTGTTTGATAAAATCAGGCTCACAAATAATCTCATAAATGTATTTCTAAATACTCAAAAGCCTTCTTCAAAAAATGTCTTAAGTTTAACTTTGAAAGTTTTTTTTTTTGGTCTTTGCTGACGAAATTTTTACTGAAGAGAAGCCAGAAGGTGTGGGGTCAAAATCATTTATGGAGACTTCAAATGCCCGTGGTAATTTCATTTTAATGCTTCGTTACTGCATAACCTTTGTTGTAACTCGTACATCTTGTGTTCTTCTAGCTTCTTATTTTCTCCTTGCTGTTCGCTTTGCTGTTTATCGTCGCCTCTGCGCTCTTTGCGGACTACCCACTGGACCTTTTTTACGACGCTGGATTTGAACAGCACCCTTTGTTTAAAAAGTACACAACGATCTTAACTGTTTGTGTGGTAAGTACTCAAAATAAACTGTTATATGCACGGTTAACGCTAACTCTTCTGCCTCTTCAATAACTTTTGGGACCGACTCAGTTGAAAGCCGCCACAATGGAAAATGTATATATAAGGGAACAGGTTCTCAGGCCCTTTTTTAACGGACAGGCTCTTCACCCTATTTAGCTTGGGGTGGGGGGGGGGGGGGGACACATTGTGCCCGCGCTGACTTTAACGAATTATAACTTTTAAATGGCTAAACGAATAATCACCAAATCTCGTGACTTTTTCCGAAATTTATGAGAGAAAATTTCCTGTATCAATGACGTGTCTATAATGATTGACGTTTCCGTAGCAGCCGTCTACTCAGGAGTGTATTTTGGCTATTTTCTGCCTTTCTTCAGTTTTTTTCCCTTAGGTTTGTAAGAAGAAGATAATCCTTTCCTTTTCTGTGCTTGTTTAGATTAATTATGTTTCTTAGAACAAATTAATATATTTTACAATGTTGTTATTGTCAACTGTATGACTGTGCGCTTGGGATTCAAGATGGCGGCTCAAAATTCAAAATGGCTGGTTTGTGACGTCATTATGACGTTATGACACGTCATAATCGACACATCATAAACCAAATCTGTTAAGCTAATGACGTGCTACCATTTCTGGAAGACATGAAATTTTGCAGATAAATTTCATTTTAGAGATAAAATGGCCATTTTGGTGTCCGCCGTCTTGGATCCGCCATCTTGAATCTGCCATCTTGAATTTATCTGCTTCATTTAATAAACAAGAAAATGAAACCAGTTGATTGCAAAAAGTTTATTTCATAAATTAACAATGTCATACACTTGACATTTATGGCAAATAGTTATTTTATAGCGAGAAATCACCTTTTTTACCTGTTAAGTCCGCCATCTTGGATTTTCACGTTTTAAATTTCACGTTAGCGCTTAATTCCTGTTTATACTGAGCAGTTATTCCTAAATGATAAATTGTTGCTACAATTAGTGTAAAAATACAAATTTGATAAGAAAACATTAAAATAGTAGGAATTAAAGCGAGCGATCGTGACTTTTTAAAAAACATGGCTGTCACGAAGCAGTTGCCATGGCAAAGTCAAGTTTGTTGGACACGAGCCACTCATGCCTAAATGTTGCCAGTTAAATTTTAGGAAAATTAGCAAAATTAAGTGGTAACAGCATAAACGGTTACGAAATTACACGACCTCAAAGTTGAGGCGGGCTTCAAAAGCTCCCCCCCCCCCCCGGTCTGAATAGGGTTCAAGAAGAAAGATAGTGAATTCTAATGTTCCAAATTTCATTTATCTTGTTTCTGAGCTGCATAGAAATTACCCTTTCAAGTTCAAACTAGTTCTGTCTTCAGTTCGAACAAACAGGCACTTGATGACTCCGCTGTGCGAAAGGATTACAATCTTGTTCATTTCAACTCCCAAAGTTACAGTGGTGGGATCGTACAGCTTTAATCTGCTTTGAACGATAATCACAAAAAAATAAACTTCTGCTCGTAAGTTTACTTCGGAGCAGTTTCTTTGATTCATTTAGCTTTGCAAAGAAACGCTGCTACACGTGCTGCGTCCAGTCATGTAATCGATTCTTGCTCCCTTTTATCTCTTTTTTCCCTTCCCCTCTTTTTCTTGATTTCCAATTAATGGTTGAGTTTTAAATAAAACAATTATTATATTCGGGTTTGCTATATATCAAATGATAATAACCAACTCGACTCTTAAAGGGCCAGTCTCATGGCGATTTTGCCATCTTCTTTGTCACAATTTTGATTAATTGATCTCAAAGTACCTTGCTCACACATGAATTGCTTTTAGACCACCAAGCGGGCAGTATAAAATAAATTTTCAAAACAAAAACAAGCCAGAATTAGTATTTAGAGATTTTATCTGAGACACAAGGGCAGAAACTTGACAAATTCTGCAAGGAGTTTTTAAGTCAGACCCCATTTCCACCCTGGCCATCCCTATCCAGACATACTTATTATAGTTTCCGTGTACTGGACCATTGTTTTTAGGCTTCCATAGATAAAAATGTGTCTTTTGGCTTTTCACAGTGATACTAAAAATTGATGAGACTGCCCCTTTACCGCGCTTCGTTGATTATTTATCATTTGATATCCACCGGTGCCCTTATGAATAAGAAAGCAAGAAAACAAGAAGTTTAAAAACCGAGAAGGAAAATCGGATCATTCGTCGTCAGGTAACTAGTGTTCGTGTTTTCTAAATTATAATTTTTTGTATCCTCGTTTCTTTCCAGTTTTTTGGGTTCGTCTCTGCTGTCCTTCTCTTGTTGGATGCTTTTTTAGGATGCAAGAAAATCGGCAAGGAAAGTCCAGAATCAAATGCCTGAATAATTTTTAGATGCAAGCTGTTAGATATTTAAGCGATATACCACAAATTGCTTTGGTTTATTGGCTCAACAAGCCACGCGGGATGTTGGTAGGAAGAGATTGTTAGTTAAGAGCCGAGGTTGAGTGATTTACAATTCTTTCGAGTGTCAGAACCACACAGAAATGGGTGGTACATTGCCAGAACGAGAACCATAGAAATGTGTGGTATATTGCTTTTACATAATAACTACATTTTCCATGGGGTCTACTGGTATAATAATCGATATATGTTGATTATGTATTGTATTATTGTATTAAGTTAAATTTAAAAAAATAAAAGCCAATTTCCGTAACTGATATCAGAAAAGTTAAAGATAAAAAAAAACTAGTTCAGTTGTACACAAGTCGTTTAGTGTTCATGGAATTCGAAGTCGATCGTATATAACTCAAGTTAAGTTAACTACTTAGACTACTTAGATTCTGGACAAGGGGCTATGATTCAAGCTGTATCAGTAGTCGCCAGTAGTATTTTAGAAAATAAAGAAGCAGATTAAAGTAGATATGCATGGACTGGTTTCTTAGCTTAATTGCATCTTTAGACTGCAACGTTTATAGCAGAGCTCCTTTGCAGCCGAAGGCCACAGAGTGGAGAACCATACTCTTAGAAAATAGAATTTATATATATATATATATATATATATATATATATATATATATATATTATAACGAAAATTATTCCAGGCTTCAGATGTATTTCATCGCTTTATTGCTACAGCTCTGTTTCGTATGGCCAAAGGATGACCACACTCTTCAGGCAATATTGGCGAATGACCGTTAAATTCGAATGCTGGCGTCTATATACAGATGGTTGCTAGGTGGTTGCGTTATGTTATTCCAAAGTTCTTAAGGACATACCTATTACGATGAGGGCATGAACTCGCTAATTCGTTTCGCTTATTTAGGGTACATAGATCTTTTCTACAGATTATTACAAACTTTTCATGAAGACACAGATTACATTTCTTGCTAACATTATTGTATGGTCGGCATCTTTTCAGAACGTAAAAACGTAAAAACAAACCTTGGAAAAAAGTTTCTGGGTATGCCTAATATGAAAACCATCATCGCGTCACACAACAAATTAAAACATCCTTGCAAATGTCCCAACGACGACACCGCAGCAACCAAAAGAGTGCAACTGCCGAAACAAAACAGAGTGCCCACTCGATGGAAAATGCCTTCAACAAACTGTGGTTCACCAAGCAACAATTACGACTGACACAGCAACTGAATCCTACGTGGGACTGGCAACTAACTTCAAGGAACGGTACAGGAACCATCAGACCTCTTTCCGTCACACAAACAGAAGAAACGAAACTGAACTATCAAAACACATTTGGACTCTCAAAGATGCAAATAAACCCTTCGAAATTAAATGGAAAGTCCTGAAAAGATGCCGATCATACAATAATGTTAGCAAGAAATGTAATCTGTGTCTTCACGAAAAGTTTGTAATAATCTGTAGAAAAGATCTATGTACCCTAAATAAGCGAAACGAATTAGCGAGTTCTTGCCCTCATCGTAATAGATATGTCCTTAAGAACTTTGGAATAACATAACGCAACTACCTAGCAACCATCTGTATATAGACGCCAGCATTCGAATTTAACGGTCATCCGCCAATATTGCCTGAAGAGTGTGGTCATCCTTTGGCCATACGAAACAGAGCTGTAGCAATAAAGCGATGAAGTACATCTGAAGCCTGGAATAATTTCTGTTATAATATTTACTGCTCCTGAAAAGTTGAGCGCTCTCTGAAAACCATTCTACACATTAGCAGATTGAATTTATATATATATATATATATATATATATATATATATATATATATATATATATATATATATAGATATAGATATATATATATATATATGAGGCCTGACAACACAAAAAGGGTCTTAGGCCATTCCACATGAGTGGTGAAAAAATGAAAATTTTTCAATCCAGTGACCAGAGAATAAAATTGAAGCCATTCAACAGTATAAACATCCTTCTGTTCAAACTTGTATGTTTGGTTAAAACTGTTGCCATGGTGACTCCACAGGGGGCTCTTGCATTTTGACATTTAAGAAGGTAGATGAGACTGGTGACAAAAGCTGAAACTTCATGTTGAATGTATCAAGAGACCAGGAAAAAATCCAGATTGTGAGTGCTAATATTCTAGCAGCCTTTAGTCCCAGTTTTCACTGGAGAATGAAAATTCCAGCTTTGGATTACTGCTACCAGATTTTTAACTTGTTAAAAATTGAAATGGCATCTGTTGGTAATGGTAATCTGTCAGTTATATTACTTCTGCTGCTCTAATAGTTTGTTAACAGCTTCATTTTAGTCTTTCTTATTTTACTTTAATTAACTTCTTTATTTAGAAAAACAGGATGTAAGGTGTGCAAAAGAAATAATGATTAGTTTCTGTTCTGGAGGGGAAATTTGGTAGCTAAGGGGAATGCTGCTACAGGGAGGAAAAGTGTCTGAGGAATATTAATTTTAACTTAGATGGCTGGCAAAAGAGATCATTTTCTATCACAATTTTACAGCCTTTTCTTATCTCACATCTGCATGTGCACCGTGATGGTACATTTGCACTCATGCAATGCCTTCGCAATACTGTGGAAAGACCCTTGTCTAGCTTAGATTAGGGACTCACCATGCAGTTTTAGATAAGACTTAATGTCTAAATTTTTTGGCAGGTTGACAGGGCCTGCATGAGGAACATTGGCTGGCACCCATTCTGAGCTGTTTTACATTGGTCTTTCAGGTGAGAATGAAGGAGAACTTGCTGCTCAATGAAAATCCT
>CAXHKT010000148.1:0-107693 GCA_964017195.1 Siderastrea radians
GGTTGAACAGATAATAAAAGACAAGACAAAAGAACAAATGTTTTAGTTTGACTAGAGGTTTAAAGAACCCTAGATAGGGTATTTTGCTTAAAAGGATGTAAATTGATGTATTGTGATACGACATGACGAACCAGGGTAGTTGATAAATTGCATACTTTTTATGTGCTTATTTATGCTGTTTAATTATCTTAAATTGCTCTTGTCCAACAGCCATATCAAGTAGTAACAGTGCAGTAACAAGCACAATAAGTGAAAGCAGATCCACCTCAGCGGCAAAGACCTCGTCAACCGTTTCCTTTCAAAGTTCAACAACAGTTTTTTCGTCAGAACTTCTGTCCTCCACAAGCAGTGGTTTTGTCAAAACCATCTCCTCGCGGCAACAAATAGATTCAGTGTCACCAACAACGTCAAGAAAATTGCCACTGAGTCCATCCACGTCAGTCCCCCCCGTCGTACCAACCCACGTCCCCCTAACTTCAACTGAAAAAACAAAGATAGGTACTTGAAGGCTTGGGAACATCCTCGGAGACCCAGGGGCAGATAGTCGGGGCAAGATGCAGATAAAACGGGCGAAATAGGTGCGAGCTGAAGCCTGGTGCGAGCGAAAGTTTACAAGACGGGCGGGAACAGCCCCTAGGAGGATACCTTTATGGACTAGTTCAAGAGGCCATTTGTGTTCTTGCTTCCGATTGAGCACAAATTTCGAGGCATTGTTTTTTGGTGCCCAATCAGCAGTCAGCTAATTTCACCGTTCTTTTTGTGACACAGGGTGAAATAAGGCGTTTCCGTAATTCGGAAAATTGACGGAAACCTGACAGTTGACATTTCCGTTACGTTTCCGCAGATCGGTTACGACGGGAAACGTGTAAGAGAAGAATGGTGAGAATGTTCGGCGTTTCCGCAACGTTTCCGTTAGCTGAAACGTTTAAAATGTTTCCATCGCGTTTCCGCAGCGTTTCCGTTGGCTGAAACGAGCAAGGTTTTTCCTTCGGATTTCCGCAAACGGATTCGAACGGAAACTTGGCGGTTTTCCATTCCTGGTACTCCGACACACGCGCAGTTTAACTGATATACTCTCCAATTCGGAGTCCAGAACGCTTTTCATGATGCTATTAACGTTGTTTGGAAATGTTTAGAAATTTAACCCATGGCCATAAAATAGTTTTCAAAACAAAGCTGGAGAACCTCATGAAGTTTCTTCGCAAGTACACGGCAAAAAAAGCATTTTTGAAAATGAGTTAAACTGACTCTTTGAGTAAAATGTGTCTCAATATGTTGAGTAAAGAATAAATCTAGCACTGGCCAAAAAAATGAATTTACTGCAAGTTTGCCAATCGAGCAAATTTGTTTTACATTTAGAGTACTGATATTACTATTTTTGTGATGTACCACCAAATTATATTATTCGAAAAGCGGTTTGCATTTTCATTTTCTCGCGGGTTCTCGTCGGTTCCCCGCTGGCTGGCCGGTTTGGCCGAGTGACCTTGGGTACGAATTGATCATGCACAAAGTAGTTCCCTTCCCGACGTGCTTTTCGCATTTTGGCGCCTGTTTTCAACGACCTTCGGTAGCATTCAGCATTTGAGGGATAAACTTTTGTCGCTTTGGAGAGATGGCTTGTGAACTATTCCTTCTTCTCGCTTCACGGTCTCTGCATAGATGCATACAATCTCCTTACAGCGGATTAACGATCGGTGGGAATGTTTTTCTGCCGTTAATCAGGCTTCATCGAGTCAAGATTGGCCGCCATATTTGATGGCACATGGTTCCTGTTGCGATTGCCAAGGTAAGCTTAAGTTTAGACTGTACAACGTAAGCTTAAGCTTTGATATATCCAAATATTCTTGCCTTGTTTGATATTTACTACGTTTGAGCGAAGTCCTCCGCACTCGGAGTGTTCTTGATGACATTATTTTCTTAAGGACTTCAAAAGTAATGAACAAAACGGTCAGATACCAGTCAAATTGAAGCTTCAAAACCCCCCTCCGGGCAATCCCCCGGGCATTTGAACTTTTGAAGATTGGCTTGTTCACATTCCCTCCCCTTGGGGCAAAAAAGCCATTCAAATACCCCACCAGTTAGTACTGAAATACATTATACCTCTCCTCAAAGACAAATTTCGTCTTTAATCAAACACTGTTCACGCTTTCAGAGAGAGATCTGCCCTTATGACACCTTCAAACTTCTTTTAAAGACCCTTTTAAAAGAGTTATTTGCAAACAAAGACAAATTTCTATCTTGTAAATCCATCATACCTTGCAAAACCGAAAAAACTCATGGGCGTATTACACAACAACAAGAGATAAATCCGGATCAAATTCCCCACCTTTCCAACGCAATGTTCAAATTCCCCCCTCCTTGGGCATGATGCACAGTCAAATGCCTGGGGGGGGGGGTGGAGGATGTTAAAGCTTCAATTTGAAAGGTACATAATATTCATGAGGGTCCTGAAGGAGTAAAAATGGGAGCTGGGATTTGCCTATTTTAGCACTGGGAAAATGAGATATGAGGCACTGGGACTGGGAAAAAAGTAGCATATAATGGGAATGGGAAAGATGTCCTATTGAAAAACAGAATCTACAAACCATTTGAAACCCTTGTTAAGTCCCTTAAATGCACAAAAATGCAACAAAATAGTATTTAACAATACCTAAAAGTTAATTTTTTGCAAATCAACAGATATCAAACCAATGTAGTTGTGATCTGATTTTAGCGTTGACTTTAAACTGCATTTACTGAAATCAGCAATTTGGTTGCACGGCGTTAAACGTTCCCTCTATATGACTCTATGTGCCTAACAGGTCAAACCATGACTTTGATTAGCTTATTTAAAATAGCAGATACGGGTTAAAAAGTGTTGATGTTGTGGCAATTTTATCCTTGGTTCAATTCTTATTATCCTTTGTTTATATGTATAGTACAGTGTAATGTTGATAATGAACCAAGGATAAAATTGAACTGCAACATTGAGGGGCCTGCACGATTCCCACAGTTCGTGAAAGCAGGGCTGTGCTCTAGCAGCGCCCGGGGCCTCAGGCTACTAACTTTTGTCTGTGGGCAACTAGAAAAACTCATTTTTGCATAATGCTTAAGGGCTGGGAACCCCAGAATTCACAGTTGGGGCCTTTGAGCACCACTTCTTAGAGCACAGCCTTGGAATGATATTTCTAAAAAGGCCTTCATACATGTAGCTTAGCTCGTACTTTCTTTTTGGTATTACATGTATATGAGGGGAGGCTTCTTAAAGAGTTTCTTAACTTCAGATGTGGCTGATTCTGTACTAATTGAACGGTCCAGTCAAAAACTAGGCAAAGTGGAAAATTTGCATAAATTGTTTTTTTCCAGAAGTGCTTGAATTTTTGCATGTGGTCTTCAAATTAATGCAAAACATGGCCCTGTATTTTTTTCTACTGGGTTTCACTTTGTGCCATTTCCCCATCAGTATATACTTTAGGCTAGACAATGCCAGGTGGTATTGCATAACAAAGAGTAGTATTTTCTCACTTGCAGCTTTGTTTTTCTGTTTTTAAGTGCTGAATTTCTGTCCAAGAATTTTACTGTCATTAAAGATGCGTTTACTGTTCATTGTGGTGTAAGATAGGTAAGATGAACGTTTATTCATTTGTTTCATGATGGAATTGCTTAGAGCTGTTGATCGCGACGTTTCGACTGCAATACTGCTAGTCTTCATCAGGCGATGACGTCGATTGTTTACGTGTCGTTATTGGTAGCGTGATGGTTCACTGCTATTGGTGCATTTCGATCCTCATTATTATTCAGACTATTAGATGTTGTTCCCTCACAGGTCCGCTTCGTGGTTGGTCGGCTGTTGTGCTTTCTGATCGTAGGTATCCAAGCTTCAGGAATTTCGATTCCACTATCTCTATTGACACATAATCAATCGACCTCACCGCCTGATGAAGAATTTTACTTCTGGGAGGTGTTTTTTAACAACACTAGCTGGGTACCCTCTATCATTCAGGCGTAATTTGAAGAATTTTTTCTCAAATATTGCTTTCGGGAAGATTTTCTACGAAGCCTTAATGCCTCTCCTTAGATAATGCCTTTCTTGACCCCCCCCCCCCCCCCTTCAGGACCCTAATTTATGGCTCATTTCTGAGGGCCCGCATCTTTTGATCAAAATTCAAATATATTTTCTTTGTTTTGAATTATCCTGTTTACACATTAATTTCATAATGCGAAATCTTTACGCTTGGCACAGTTTGCGAGTGATGCATTTTTTGTCAGATGTTCAAGCTGCTGTACCATTGATTGTGAGTGACCACATTCACACTGATTGATTATGGGTTTTGCCTTTGTTTTGAATTACAGTGTATCATGTTTGTACTCTAACATATATTTCCATAATGTAAGATCTTTATGTTGGGTACAGTTTGCAAGTGACACCTTTTTTGTTAGCTCTTCAAGCTGCTGTACCAGTGCGAGTGATCACGTTCACACCGATTGAATATGGGTTAAGGCTTTGTTTTTAATTATCGTGTTTACACATTTAATTTCACAATATGAGACATTAAGTAATGGCTCGTGCTGCTGCATGCTATTGCTGCCATGTTTTTTCTTTAAACTGCCTATAAAGTGGTTGCAAATTGAACTGCAAATTTGTCTTGAGTCCAGTTGTTTTATACTGTATGGTAACTTTATAATCAATGACCAGCTGAGACAAAAGAATAAAAAGATAGGAAAAAAGGACAAAACAAATCTAAGAGACACATACATGTAACCCACCACTAACTACTGCTGTTCTTTGTTTCAGGAGAAAAAGCTGAGGTGACAATAGCAATATTGCCACTGCTATTGGCAAAGGCTGTAACATGCAAACACAAGGAATTTGTGGAGTTTATCTCGGTAAGTGTATATTGGTTACATGTACATGTATGCTCATTCACTCTTCACAAATGTGTAACAGTAAGTACATGAACTTGAAGGTCAACTTAATTAGCATAGCAGTCAAATTCAGATAAACCAAACTTATGGTCTGAAATAAGCTATTCTGGAAGGGGACAGTTCTTACTAACTTTTCATAGTAGTCATTTAATGAAGATTGTTCCTTGTAAAATATTTGCTCAGAGTTTCAACTGAATACAATGCAGACTGCAGAAATGAGGATGCAAGCAGTCCAACCGAAAACACAGTTTCATGCAGCTTCTATTCTAGTCCCCAGATGTACTTGTTTTCCTGCTGTTGTTCTTGTCGTTGCTTTTAATGTCATGGCGAGTACTTCATGTTTTTTTTTGCCAAACTCTTGTAGTGAAGATGTTGCATGAACATCAAATGTTTTGTCTCCCCGAAAGTGTCCATCTTTACATAAGCATCCAAGATCACAAGATGTTATTTAAATTAATTTGTTAATTGTTTTACTTTATTTTTATTATTGTTTTTGTTCTTATGTTCTTGATTGTTTCTTCAACAGGAAGAAACCAGTCCCAAATAAGTGACAGAGAGGAAAACAACACCATATCCATTCATAATCTCCCAAGGTGTCCTGTATTCTCCGGCCAATAATGTGCACTTAGCCGCTGGGAAGATAATTTGTGCACCTCAGAGACATCCATTGTTGAGGGAACTCTAGCTTTGTTGGCCATGTTTTATGTTTTTA
This sequence comes from Siderastrea radians, assembly GCA_964017195.1. Taxonomy (NCBI): domain Eukaryota; kingdom Metazoa; phylum Cnidaria; class Anthozoa; order Scleractinia; family Rhizangiidae; genus Siderastrea; species Siderastrea radians. The sequence continues at coordinate 5,618 of CAXHKT010000148.1, forward strand.
TGTATGAATATCCACCAGGCTTTGTAATTTGTTTTTGTATCTACAAAATGCATTTTGCAGATAGAAGATGGGAGAAAGCTGCCATGATCCACCATACACTTTGTAAATTTAGTACTTTTGACTTGTAAGTCTTTGGCTAGTGGACTGCCACTAAGGTCGAGCACATGCATGAGAGGATATAATGGCGCTTTTGTCAATGAACTCAAGTTGGATATTTGTACGAATGATTTAAATTCATATAGTAATAGTCTCCTTTGCTCTTTCGTTTCAAAGTTCACCACTATATTGAAGTTTTTTATGCATATACGAACTACTTTTTTGAGTATACGATTTACTCTTCCATTGACAAAAGTAGGGATGCCCATCTTTGAGTGGGCTGTGCCAAGACTGTCCATCTTTCAGTGGAAATAATGACACTTTTGTCAATGATCTCAGATTGGATATTTGTAAAAATCAATTTAAATGCCTATAGTGATAGTCTGTCACACTTTTGTTTCAAAGTTCAGCACTACATTGTTTTTTCGAGTTTGTGAACCAATTTTTCATTGACAAAAGTAGGATCGCCCATCTTTGAGTAGGCTGTGCCAGAACCGTTTGTCCATCTTCGAGTGGAAATAACGGTGCTTTTGTCAATGATCTCAGATTGGATATTTGTAAGAATCAATTTAAATGCCTATAGTGATAGTCTTTCGCACTTTTGCTTGAAAGTTCAGCGCTACATTTTTTTTTCGAGTTTGTGAACCACTTTTTCATTGACAAAAGTAGGGCCGCCCATCTGTGAGTGGGCTGTGCCAAGACCGTTTGTCCATCTTCGAGTGGAAATAATGGTGCTTTTGTCAATGAGCTCAGATTGGATATTTGTAAGAATCAATTTAAATGCCTATAGTGATAGTCTGTCGCACTTTTGCTTGAAAGTTCAGGACTACACTTTTTTTCGAGTTTGTGAACCACTTTTTCATTGACAAAAGTAGGGCCGCCCATCTTTGAGTGGGCTGTGCCAAGACCGTTTGTCCATCTTCGAGTGGAAATAATGGTGCTTTTGTCAATGATCTCAGATTGGATATTTGTAAGAATCAATTTAAATGCCTATAGTGATAGTCTGTCGCACTTTTGCTTGAAAGTTCAGGACTACACTTTTTTCGAGTTTGTGAACCACTTTTTCATTGACAAAAGTAGGGCCGCCCATCTTTGAGTGGGCTGTGCCAAGACCATTATTTTTTTTGTTTATCTTCGAGTGGAACTAATGGTGCTTTTGTCAATGAGCTCAGATTGGACATTTGTAAGAATCAATTGAAATGCATATAGTAATAGTCTCCGTTACTCTTTTGTTTGAAAGTTTAGCACTACATTATTTTTTTTTCGAGTTGGTGAACCACTTTTTCATTGACAAAAGTAGGGCCGCCCATCTTTGAGTGGGCTGTGCCAAGAGCGTTTGTCCATCTTCGAGTGGAAATAATGGTGCTTTTGTCAATGAGCTCAGATTGGATATTTGTAAGAATCAATTTAAATGCCTATAGTCATAGTCTTTCGCACTTTTCTTTCAAAGTTCAGCACTACATTATTTTTTCGAGTTTGTGAACCACTTTTTCATTGACAAAAGTGGGGCCGCCCATCTTTAAGTGGGCTGTGCCAAGACCGTTTGTCCATCTTCGAGTGGAAATAATGGTGCTTTTGTCAATGAGCTCAGATTGGATATTTGTAAGAATCAATTTAAATGCCTATAGTGATAGTCTGTCGCACTTTTGCTTGAAAGTTCAGGACTACACTTTTTTTCGAGTTTGTGAACCACTTTTTCATTGACAAAAGTAGGGCCGCCCATCTTTGAGTGGGCTGTGCCAAGACCGTTTGTCCATCTTTGAGTGGAAATAATGGTGCTTTTGTCAATGATCTCAGATTGGATATTTGTAAGAATCAATTTAAATGCCTATAGTGATAGTCTGTCGCACTTTTGCTTGAAAGTTCAGGACTACACTTTTTTTCGAGTTTGTGAACCACTTTTTCATTGACAAAAGTAGGGCCGCCCATCTTTGAGTGGGCTGTGCCAAGACCATTTGTCCATCTTCGAGTGGAAATAATGGTGCTTTTGTCAATGAGCTCAGATTGGATATTTGTAAGAATCAATTTAAATGCATATGGTAATAGTCTCCATTATCTCTTTTGTTTCAAAGTTTAACACTATATTATTTTTTTTTCGAGTTGGTGGACCACTTTTTCATTGACAAAAGTAGGGCCGCCCATCTTTGAGTGGGCTGTGCCAAGACCGTTTGTCCATCTTCGAGTGGAAATAATGGTGCTTTTGTCAATGAGCTCAGATTGGATATTTGTAAGAATCAATTTAAATGCCTATAGTAATAGTCTTTCGCACTTTTCTTTCAAAGTTCAGCACTACATTATTTTTTCGAGTTTATGAACCACTTTTTCATTGACAAAAGTAGGGCCGCCCATCTTTGAGTGGGCTGTGCCAAGACCGTTTGTCCATCTTCGAGTGGAAATAATGGTGCTTGTGTCAATGAGCTCAGATTGGATATTTGTAAGAATCAATTTAAATGCCTATAGTAATAGTCTTTCGCACTTTTCTTTCAAAGTTCAGCACTACATTATTTTTTCGAGTGTTTGAACCACTTTTTCATTGACAAAAGTAGGGCCGCCCATCTTTGAGTGGGCTGTGCCAAGACGGTTTGTCCATTATCGAGTGGAAATAATGGTGCGTTTGTCAATGAGCTCAGATTGGATATTTGTAAGAATCAACTTAAATGCATATCGTAATAGTCTCCGTTACTCTTTTTTTTCAAAGTTTAGGACTACATTATTTTTTTTTCGAGTTTGTGAACCACTTTTTCATTGACAAAAGTGGGGCCGCCCATCTTTAAGTGGGCTGTGCCAAGAGCGTTTGTCCATCTTCGAGTGGAAATAATGGTGCTTTTGTCAATGAGCTCAGATTGGATATTTGTAAGAATCAATTTAAATGCATATCGTAATAGTCTCCGTTATTCTTTTGTTTCAAAGTTTAGTACTACATTATTTTTTTTTTTCGAGTTGGTGAACCACTTTTTCATTGACAAAAGTAGGGCCGCCCATCTTTGAGTGGGCTGTGCCAAGACCGTTTGTCCATCTTCGAGTGGAAATAATGGTGCTTTTGTCAATGAGCTCAGATTGGATATTTGTAAGAATCAATTTAAATGCCTATAGTGATAGTCTTTCCCGCTTTTCTTTCAAAGTTCAGCACTACATTGTTTTTTTCGAGTTTGTGAACCACTTTTTCATTGACAAAAGTAGGGCCGCCCATCTTTGAGTGGGCTGTGCCAAGACGGTTTGTCCATTATCGAGTGGAAATAATGGTGCTTTTGTCAATGAGCTCAGATTGGATATTTGTAAGAATCAACTTAAATGCATATCGTAATAGTCTCCGTTACTCTTTTTTTTCAAAGTTTAGGACTACATTATTTTTTTTTCGAGTTTGTGAACCACTTTTTCATTGACAAAAGTGGGGCCGCCCATCTTTAAGTGGGCTGTGCCAAGACCGTTTGTCCATCTTCGAGTGGAAATAATGGTGCTTTTGTCAATGAGCTCAGATTGGATATTTGTAAGAATCAATTTAAATGCATATCGTAATAGTCTCCGTTACTCTTTTGTTTCAAAGTTTAGTACTACATTATTTTTTTTTTCGAGTTGGTGAACCACTTTTTCATTGACAAAAGTAGGGCCGCCCATCTTTGAGTGGGCTGTGCCAAGACCGTTTGTCCATCTTCGAGTGGAAATAATGGTGCTTTTGTCAATGAGCTCAGATTGGATATTTGTAAGAATCAATTTAAATGCCTATAGTGATAGTCTTTCGCGCTTTCCTTTCAAAGTTCAGCACTACATTATTTTTTTCGAGTTTGTGAACCACTTTTTCATTGACAAAAGTAGGGCCGCCCATCTTTGAGTGGGCTGTGCCAAGACGGTTTGTCCATTATCGAGTAGAAATAATGGTGCTTTTGTCAATGAGCTCAGATTGGATATTTGTAAGAATCAACTTAAATGCATATCGTAATAGTCTCCGTTACTCTTTTTTTTCAAAGTTTAGGACTACATTATTTTTTTTTCGAGTTTGTGAACCACTTTTTCATTGACAAAAGTGGGGCCGCCCATCTTTAAGTGGGCTGTGCCAAGACCGTTTGTCCATCTTCGAGTGGAAATAATGGTGCTTTTGTCAATGAGCTCAGATTGGATATTTGTAAGAATCAATTTAAATGCATATCGTAATAGTCTCCGTTACTCTTTTGTTTCAAAGTTTAGTACTACATTATTTTTTTTTTCGAGTTGGTGAACCACTTTTTCATTGACAAAAGTAGGGCCGCCCATCTTTGAGTGGGCTGTGCCAAGACCGTTTGTCCATCTTCGAGTGGAAATAATGGTGCTTTTGTCAATGAGCTCAGATTGGATATTTGTAAGAATCAATTTAAATGCCTATAGTGATAGTCTTTCGCGCTTTCCTTTCAAAGTTCAGCACTACATTATTTTTTTCGAGTTTGTGATCCACTTTTTCATTGACAAAAGTAGGGCCGCCCATCTTTGAGTGGCTGTGCCAAGACCGTTTGTCCATCTTCGAGTGGAAATAATGGTGCTTTTGTCAATGAGCTCAGATTGGATATTTGTAAGAATCAATTTAAATGCCTATAGTGATAGTCTTTCGCGCTTTCCTTTCAAAGTTCAGCACTACATTATTTTTTTCGAGTTTGTGATCCACTTTTTCATTGACAAAAGTAGGGCCGCCCATCTTTGAGTGGGCTGTGCCAAGACCGTTTGTCCATCTTCGAGTGGAAATAATGGTGCTTTTGTCAATGAGCTCAGATTGGATATTTGTAAGAATCAATTTAAATGCCTATAGTGATAGTCTTTCCCGCTTTTCTTTCAAAGTTCAGCACTACATTATTTTTTTCGAGTTTGTGAACCACTTTTTCATTGACAAAAGTAGGGCCGCCCATCTTTGAGTGGGCTGTGCCAAGACCGTTTGTCCATCTTCGAGTGGAAATAATGGTGCTTTTGTCAATGAGCTCAGATTGGATATTTGTAAGAATCAATGTAAATGCCTATAGTGATAGTCTTTCCCGCTTTTTTTTCGAAGTTCAGCACTACATTATTTTTTTCGTGTTTGTGAACCACTTTTTCATTGACAAAAGTAGGGCCGCCCATCTTTGAGTGGGCTGTGCCAAGACCGTTTGTCCATCTTCGAGTGGAAATAATGGTGCTTTTGTCAATGAGCTCAGATTGGATATTTGTAAGAATCAATTTAAATGCCTTTAGTGATAGTCTGTCGCACTTTTGGTTGAAAGTTTAAGAGTACACATTTTTTTCGAGTTTGTGAACCACTTTATCATTGAGAAAAGTAGGGCCGCCCATCTTTGAGTGGGCTGTGCCAAGACCGTTTGTCCATCTTCGAGTGGAAATAATGGTGCTTTTGTCAATGAGCTCAGATTGGATATTTGTAAGAATCAATTTAAATGCCTATAGTAATAGTCTTTCGCACTTTTCTTTCAAAGTTCAGCACTACATTACTTTTTCGAGTTTGTGAACCACTTTTTCATTGACAAAAGTAGGGCCGCCCATCTTTGAGTGGGCTGTGCCGAGACCGTTTGTCCATCTTCGAGTGGAAATAATGGTGCTTTTGTCAATGAGCTCAGATTGGATATTTGTAAGAATCAATTTAAATGCATATCGTAATAGTCTCCGTTACTCTTTTTTTTCAAAGTTTAGGACTACATTATTTTTTTTTCGAGTTGGTGAACCACTTTTTCATTGACAAAAGTAGGGCCGCCCATCTTTGAGTGGGCTGTGCCAAGACCGTTTGTCCATCTTCGAGTGGAAATAATGGTGCTTTTGTCAATGAGCTCAGATTGGATATTTGTAAGAATCAATTTAAATGCCTATAGTGATAGTCTTTCCCGCTTTTCTTTCAAAGTTCAGCACTACATTATTTTTTTCGAGTTTGTGAACCACTTTTTCATTGACAAAAGTAGGGCCGCCCATCTTTGAGTGGGCTGTGCCAAGACCGTTTGTCCATCTTCGAGTGGAAATAATGGTGCTTTTGTCAATGAGCTCAGATTGGATATTTGTAAGAATCAATGTAAATGCCTATAGTGATAGTCTTTCGCGCTTTTTTTTCGAAGTTCAGCACTACATTATTTTTTTCGTGTTTGTGAACCACTTTTTCATTGACAAAAGTAGGGCCGCCCATCTTTGAGTGGGCTGTGCCAAGACCGTTTGTCCATCTTCGAGTGGAAATAATGGTGCTTTTGTCAATGAGCTCAGATTGGATATTTGTAAGAATCAATTTAAATGCCTTTAGTGATAGTCTGTCGCACTTTTGGTTGAAAGTTTAAGAGTACACATTTTTTTCGAGTTTGTGAACCACTTTATCATTGAGAAAAGTAGGGCCGCCCATCTTTGAGTGGGCTGTGCCAAGACCGTTTGTCCATCTTCGAGTGGAAATAATGGTGCTTTTGTCAATGAGCTCAGATTGGATATTTGTAAGAATCAATTTAAATGCCTATAGTAATAGTCTTTCGCACTTTTCTTTCAAAGTTCAGCACTACATTACTTTTTCGAGTTTGTGAACCACTTTTTCATTGACAAAAGTAGGGCCGCCCATCTTTGAGTGGGCTGTGCCGAGACCGTTTGTCCATCTTCGAGTGGAAATAATGGTGCTTTTGTCAATGAGCTCAGATTGGATATTTGTAAGAATCAATTTAAATGCATATCGTAATAGTCTCCGTTACTCTTTTTTTTCAAAGTTTAGGACTACATTATTTTTTTTTCGAGTTGGTGAACCACTTTTTCATTGACAAAAGTAGGGCCGCCAACTTTGAGTGGGCTGTGCCAAGACCGTTTGTCCATCTTCGAGTGCAAATAATGGTGCTTTTGTCAATGAGCTCAGATTGGATATTTGTAAGAATCAATTTAAATGCCTATACTAATAGTCTTTCGCGCTTTTCTTTCAAAGTTTAGCACTACATTATTTTTTCGAGTTTGTGAACCACTTTTTCATTGACAAAAGTAGGGCCGCCCATCTTTGAGTGGGCTGTGCCAAGACCGTTTGTCCATCTTCGAGTGGAAATAATGGTGCTTTTGTCAATGAGCTCAGATTGGATATCTGTAAGAATCAATTTAAATGCCTATAGTAATAGTTTTTCGCACTTTTCTTTCAAAGTGCAGCACTACATTATTTTTTCCAATTTGTGAACCACTTTTTCATTGACAAAAGTAGGGCCGCCCATCTTTGAGTGGGCTGTGCAAAGACCGTTTGTCCATCTTCGAGTGGAAATAATGGTGCTTTTGTCAATGAGCTCAGATTGGATATTTGTAAGAATCAATTTAAATGCCTATAGTAATAGTCTTTCGCACTTTTCTTTCAAAGTTCAGCACTACATTATTTTTATTTCGAGTTTGCAAACCACTTTTTCATTGACAAAAGTAGGGCCGCCCATCTTTGAGTGGGCTGTGCCAAGACCGTTTGTCCATCTTCGAGTGGAAATAATGGTGCTTTTGTCAATGAGCTCAGATTGGATATTTGTAAGAATCAATTGAAATGCCTATAGTGATAGTCTTTCGCACTTTTCTTTCAAAGTGCAGCACTACATTATTTTCTTTTTCGAGTTGGTGAACGACTTTTTCATTGACAAAAGTAGGGCCGCCCATCTTTGAGTGGGCTGTGCCAAGACCGTTTGTCCATCTTCGAGTGGAAATAATGGTGCTTTTGTCAATGAGCTCAGATTGGATATTTGTAAGAATCAATTGAAATGCCTATAGTGATAGTCTTTCGCACTTTTCTTTCAAAGTTCTGCACTACAGTATTTTTTCGAGTTTGTGAACCACTTTTTCATTGACAAAAGTAGGGCCGCCCATCTTTGAGTGGGCTGTGCCAAGACCATTATTTTTTTTGTTTATCTTCGAGTGGAACTAATGGTGCTTTTGTCAATGAGCTCAGATTGGACATTTGTAAGAATCAATTGAAATGCATATAGTAATAGTCTCCGTTACTCTTTTGTTTGAAAGTTTAGCACTATATTATTTTTTTTTCGAGTTGGTGAACCACTTTTTCATTGACAAAAGTAGGGCCGCCCATCTTTGAGTGGGCTGTGCCAAGACCGTTTGTCCATCTTCGAGTGGAAATAATGGTGCTTTTGTCAATGATCTCAGATTGGATATTTGTAAGAATCAATTTAAATGCCTATAGTGATAGTCTTTCGCGCTTTTCTTTCAAAGTTCAGCACTACATTATTTTTATTTCGAGTTTGCGAACCACTTTTTCATTGACAAAAGTAGGGCCGCCCATCTTTGAGTGGGCTGTGCCAAGACCGTTTGTCCATCTTCGAGTGGAAATAATGGTGCTTTTGTCAATGAGCTCAGATTGGATATTTGTAAGAATCAATTTAAATGCCTATAGTAATAGTCTTTCGCACTTTTCTTTCAAAGTTCAGCACTACATTATTTTTATTTCGAGTTTGCAAACCACTTTTTCATTGACAAAAGTAGGGCCGCCCATCTTTGAGTGGGCTGTGCCAAGACCGTTTGTCCATCTTCGAGTGGAAATAATGGTGCTTTTGTCAATGAGCTCAGATTGGATATTTGTAAGAATCAATTGAAATGCCTATAGTGATAGTCTTTCGCACTTTTCTTTCAAAGTGCAGCACTACATTATTTTCTTTTTCGAGTTGGTGAACGACTTTTTCATTGACAAAAGTAGGGCCGCCCATCTTTGAGTGGGCTGTGCCAAGACCGTTTGTCCATCTTCGAGTGGAAATAATGGTGCTTTTGTCAATGAGCTCAGATTGGATATTTGTAAGAATCAATTGAAATGCCTATAGTGATAGTCTTTCGCACTTTTCTTTCAAAGTTCTGCACTACAGTATTTTTTCGAGTTTGTGAACCACTTTTTCATTGACAAAAGTAGGGCCGCCCATCTTTGAGTGGGCTGTGCCAAGACCATTATTTTTTTTGTTTATCTTCGAGTGGAACTAATGGTGCTTTTGTCAATGAGCTCAGATTGGACATTTGTAAGAATCAATTGAAATGCATATAGTAATAGTCTCCGTTACTCTTTTGTTTGAAAGTTTAGCACTATATTATTTTTTTTTCGAGTTGGTGAACCACTTTTTCATTGACAAAAGTAGGGCCGCCCATCTTTGAGTGGGCTGTGCCAAGACCGTTTGTCCATCTTCGAGTGGAAATAATGGTGCTTTTGTCAATGATCTCAGATTGGATATTTGTAAGAATCAATTTAAATGCCTATAGTGATAGTCTTTCGCGCTTTTCTTTCAAAGTTCAGCACTACATTATTTTTATTTCGAGTTTGCGAACCACTTTTTCATTGACAAAAGTAGGGCCGCCCATCTTTGAGTGGGCTGTGCCAAGACCGTTTGTCCATCTTCGAGTGGAAATAATGGTGCTTTTCTCAATGAGCTCAGATTGGATATTTGTAAGAATCAATTGAAATGCCTATAGTGATAGTCTTTCGCACTTTTCTTTCAAAGTTCAGCACTACATTATTTTTTTTTTCGAGTTGGTGAACGACTTTTTCATTGACAAAAGTAGGGCCGCCCATCTTTGAGTGGGCTGTGCCAAGACCGTTTGTCCATCTTCGAGTGGAAATAATGGTGCTTTTGTCAATGAGCTCAGATTGGATATTTGTAAGAATCAATTGAAATGCCTATAGTGATAGTCTTTCGCACTTTTCTTTCAAAGTTCTGCACTACAGTATTTTTTCGAGTTTGTGAACCACTTTTTCATTGACAAAAGTAGGGCCGCCCATCTTTGGGTGGGCTGTGCCAGAACCGTTTGTCCATCTTCGAGTGGAAATGATGGTGCTTTTGTCAATGATCTCAGATTGGATATTTGTAAGAATGAATTTAAATGCCTATAGTGATAGTCTTTCGCACTTTTGCTTGAAAGTTCAGCGCTACATTTTTTTTTCGAGTTTGTGAACCACTTTTTCATTGACAAAAGTAGGGCCGCCCAACTTTGAGTGGGCTATGCCAAGACCGTTTGTCCATCTTTGAGTAGAAATAATGGTGCTTTTGTCAATGAGCTCAGATTGGATATTTGTAAGAATCAATTTAAATGCATATGGTAATAGTCTCCGTTACTCTTTAGTTTCAAAGTTTAGCACTACATTATTTTTTTTTCGAGTTTGTGAACCACTTTTTCATTGACAAAAGTAGGGCCGCCCATCTTTGAGTGGGCTGTGCCAAGACCGTTTGTCCATCTTCGAGTGGAAATAATGATGCTTTTGTCAACGAGCTCAGATTGGATATTTGTAAGAATCAATTTAAATGCCTATAGTGATAGTCTTTCGCACTTTTCTTTCAAAGTTCAGCACTACATTATTTTTTTCGAGTTTGTGAACCACTTTTTCATTGATAAAAGTAGGGCCGCCCATCTTTGAGTGGGCTGTGCCAAGACCGTTTGTCCATCTTCGAGTGGAATTAATGGTGCTTTTGTCAATGATCTCAGATTGGATATTTGTAAGAATCAATTTAAATGCCTATAGTGATAGTCTGTCGCACTTTTGCTTGAAAGTTTAGCACTACATTTTTTTTTCGAGTTTGTGAACCACTTTTTCATTGACAAAATTAGGGCCGCCCATCTTTGAGTGGGCTGTGCGAAGACCGTTTGTCCATCTTTGAGTGGAACTAATGGTGCTTTTGTCAATGAGCTCAGATTGGATATTTGTAAGAATCAATTTATATGCCTATAGTGATAGTCTTTCGCACTTTTGCTTGAAAGTGCAGGGCTACATTTTTTTCGAGTATGTGAACTACTTTTTTCATTGAGTAAAGTTGGGCCCCCCATCTTTGTTGGGGCTGTGCTAAGACTGTTATCAGAATAGGACATTCTCTGTACAGATAGTGAAAATAAAACGTAATCCTCTTAAATGCTGTAGATGTAAAAACGTTTGTTAATGCAGCTTCCACTTCTAAAAGTTGTGTATGAGTCACTTCGTTGGTTAATTCCGATGGGTATACCGTAAGTTGACGAATGCATCCACATTAGCAGGGTATTCCCGACTGTCTTTTTTTATTAGGCGTATCTGTGATTTACAAGAGAAATCAACTCCCTTCCTATCCCAACTTGAACTTCCCAGTGAATGATGTACCCTTCGAAAATTCCAGCGGATAAATGTGTCTGTCAAATTTACAAATCGTGGAAACATAACGGTTTTTAGAGTTTCCGTAACTGCGTAAACCTTGTGGATACGTGATTTATCCATTACATTTACTCTTCGGAAATCCAGCGGATAATTGTGTGTCCGTCGAATTTACGAGTCGCGGAAACACGATGGCTATCAGAATTTCCGTGACTGCGTAAACGTTGCGGATACGTGAGTTTAAGGAATGCGTTTCCGCAGAGCCGCAGTTGCGGAAACGTAATGTACATCCGTGTTTCCCGCTACGGTTACTTACATTTCCGTTTGCGGATATTCATGTTTCCGTTGAATAACCGTTATGAGACCTGAAACGTAAACGCGTTATTTCACCCTGTGTGACGTCTTATACAGAGTGTATTTTTGCTAAATCTTGTACCTAGTTGTCTCTCGTGCGTACTGAAATCCGCTTTATGTCTCGCTCGTTCGATAGGCCTACCATCGAAGAAAGTTTTTAATAGTAATATGCGAACCCACAAAGCCGAAATGTTCACAGCTTAGGTGTGAACTTTCAGAAGCGTGCAATTTGGAGCGAATGCAAAGGCATGTTGTGGATCGCACCTAAATCCTAACTGCATGCCTCTCAAAGTTCACACCTAAGGTGTGAACTTTTCACAATACCTCACTCTGATTTTCGTACTTGTTGTTTTCTTTTTCCTTGATTACCCCTGCCAAATTTCTCGATTGCTTGGCTTTGCGGGTTCAGATTTTACCATTTAAAACTGTCTTCGATGGGAGGTCTATCGAACGAGGGAGACAAAAAGTTGATTTCAGTACGCACGAGTGAAACTGTGTGAAATAAGCTGATCGCTGATTGGGCACAAAAACTACAATGCCACAAAATTTGTGCTCAATCAGAAGCAAGAACGCAAATGGGCTCTTAAACTACTCCTCCCAGGGGCTGTTTCCACCCGTATTGTAAACTTTCGCTCCCACCAGGCTTCAGCTCGCACCTGTTTCGCCCGTTTTATCTGCCTCTCGCCCCGACCATCTGGCCCTGGGTCTCCGAGGATGGCTTGAGAACTGTGTTTAAGTATTGATCATTTCTGATAGAGTAAGTTGCTGTTGCACAGATAAATTCTTAGAGGTTTTAGACATCCTGAATCTTATCTTAGCTATGTTTACTAGGAATATTGGCAGTGAGCCCATCGATGGCAGTCTCCATCGCCACCTCAACCAAGGTTCCTACAACTCCAACTGAGAAACCAAAAATAGGTACGTACTTTTGAAGACTGTGCTTTCGTTATATATAAACATTGGTTGTTTACCATTTACACGGGCAAACCGGTCGGTTTACCGTTTGGGTCGGTTTGGGCAAATGGTAAGCAAATTTCCGTATTGGGAAAACTTCCGTTCTGGACTGCCGCTTACCGTTTGCAGAAATCCCTACCATTTACCACAAAAATTTGCATGATGGCGACGGCTAACGAGAAGGTCGCAAAACAAAAGCTTTGATTAACAAAACCACGACTCTGCACGTGCGTTATTTTTGGTGTATTTCTTTGCTGTTCTGTGCACAACGACAACGTGAAATGATCAAATTCAACGTTTTGCGTAGAACGCAAACACACAACGGTCAATTTTCGTTTTCATAATATAAATAATATAATAGTAACAACATTGTTCACGTGTCAAGTGATCTAGCACCCTGTAAAGACAGGGCGCTAACTGGGGACACAGCTATTTTCTAATTAATTTTCTAAATAGTGTAAGTTCTTCCTGAACTGATACGCCGTCCTTACAAATTCAGCTCCTGGATAATTCGACGGCATTAGGCAGGTTAAACCAGTTGGAATAATCGCCAAGAAGTTTCAAAGATTGTGTAGTCATTTTAAAAGTGACGTTTTCCTTCCCGTTAAGCTCCCTAATTAATTGTTGTTGAGACAGAAAATAGCCGCGAGAGCCTGAAACTGGTATCAAAGATTAGATTTGAACAAATGGTATACGAATTTCCGTTTGGAACATTCCGCCCGGAAAACGGGACTACCTTTTCAGACGTTCCGTTACTTCCGAAAATTTTCCACCGGAACGACCCGAAAAGTCGTGTACCATTTACTTTCCAACCGGAATTTCCAGAAAGTTGTTGTAAATGGTAAACAACCATTTAGCATATACTAAACCATTCTCGTCCCCAGATCTACGCGGCTTTTTTTTTTTAATTACGTCTCTTGTCGCTCTGGTAACGGCTAAAATTTATTTTATTTATTTACTTTTTGATTGTCCGATTCGAACTGTATGCGCAATAACGTTAAAATTATTTGGCTTGTACGCATAACGTTTTTTTCCGATCGAACTAATCAGGGCATTACATATAATTAAGAGCCAATGTCTGTAAATATCGAAAATCCGGTGCCACTTGCGAAATTTTCAATTCCCTCATATTTTGCTTAAATAAGCCCTTTAAAGAGTTATTTTCGAAAATACAATTAAAAGTTCATAAAGCGCTTTAGTTTTTTCAAAATCGAGGAAAGTTTGAAAATCGCCATTTTGGCTTTCCGCCGCCGTTAAAAAAGGGTGGAATGGTGCATTTTCTTTTCAGTCGTACAGCTAAACACGTTAATGTTTACCAATGTACTTTAAGCAAATCATAACACCATTCTTGCTTTTCCAAAACAGTAGTTTATTGTGGAAAAGCTTTAAATTTTCCATCTTTCCAGTTGTTTTAACTACCCCGCTCGAAGCGCTTTAGCGAATAAGCAAATTTTAGCTAACTTCTAAACCATAGAACCCTCACTGGTACATGGAATTTCAAGCCGAAACTACGATGGTCTTTAAGCTTATACTTTATATTGTGTTGTGTGAAAATTTCTTCCGCGGCCCGACAAAAGTGTCCCGTTGAGAGACGGAAACGATAAGTCAATTATGGGAACGCGACTGATTTGTACTACAAACAAACGTCACTATAAATAAACCCCACATCAATCAAAAATCGGCTCAGATAACCATTTTTACAGTTTAATATCAGACATCATACACATTTTAACTTAAAATACTTTTTATTTTGATGAAAAACTTCTTACCTTTGGGTACTCGCAGTAAAACAGATGCCAAAAAAAGCTTTGATTCCCCGGGGGGGGGGGGTACTGGGAAAAATTTTGATGGGAGTGTGCCGCTGGGACTCTGAAACCCTTAACCTATACCAGACCACGTTCATGTCGTTTTTGCAACCCTATTCTAGACTAGATGCCAAAAATCCCTACCCTATCCCAGACTAGCTATTTTCGAGCTATCCATCAGAAATATAACCACACAGTGCTTTTAATGGAAACCATCTCTCGATCAACAATATTGTCACGATTTCATTTATATTTTATATTTCCGAGTTTTTCAAACCCATTAATTAATTGGATTAAATTTTCACACCGCCCATTAGTTTCCCGGTAATTGATACCCTATCCTAGACCAAGACTCCCTGATTTCTATACCCTATCCCAGACCAAACTGCTTGAAAACCATACCCTTCACAGCGGCCCCTACCTATATAGGTTAGATATGGGAGTACCCCCCCCCCGGGTTTGATTCTAGCTTTCGTTATCCGACACCGAATTAATTACATGTCAACCACAGGCCAAAAAGTCAGTGCAATCATCTGTTCGTCACACAAGGATCGTATTTGAGTATTTCCCTCCTTGTACTGCAAAATAACATGTTTTATAGCAAGGAAATTAACTAATCATCTCAAAAAAAGTTAACCGTCCTGGTACTTTAAGCGTTCTTAGAAACAAACATCTCTTTCCACTCGCCTACATTTGCGTGACAAGAATTCGCTTGCTGCTAAAGCAGACACACTGTATCGTATAGATAAAATGCAGTTTTCAATAGATTAAAACTGCTCATCGTCAGGAATTTATCGCAGAATTTATGTTGACTGGTTACTGGCAGCGAGGAGGACTTAAACTCCTAAGAATAAAACAGTGACAAACTAGTGAAAGCCACTAATTTAATTTCCAGGCAGTCTGCCCAAAATACTTTTGTTCTGAGAAAACACAACAAAGTCTAACATGGTAAAACTTACCAGGGTGGTTTAAAGATGATCAACTTGACTGTTAGTATTCTGGTATAATGATAAGAATGTGGTTCTTGCCTAGCTAGTACTAAAAATTTTAAGACGGCCATGCCAAGGAGCCTGTCGTGAGAAAATTTGTTTTAGCGTGATTGGGGATTGGGGCGAACACCAGGGAGGGGGTGGGAGTAAGGGGAAGGTAGGGTTTTCGACATGAGGGAATTTAGCCATGAAAAAAATTCGCAGCATGTATTCATTTAAAGCGTTATTTTACGCCAATCATTTCTGTCAGCAATGTAAAGAATTATATCAACACGTGCGGTCGGCATGTGTCCGTGCAGTCATTTAACAGCGTGACATACATTAAGATTATGAGAAAAACGATCACGTCGTGAAGCAAAAATTATTACAGGAAAGAACGAGCGCAGTCAGTGCAATTGCGGGAATTTTAAGGTCAGTAAGTCTGATTTTCGGTTAACCTTCTTTTGGCTCTGTCGAATGCCAACAACAGAAAGGGTTTAAGTTGCACAATTTGTCACCATATGCCAGGAAACGAGACCCATTACAGGACCAGAGAATTATTCAGTCTTGTCACGCCGTTTGTAATGATGTTCGTCGTTTCAGTTTTATTATATATTTCCTTTGCTAGACCGCCACCATAGTCCTTTGTGAAAATCAAAACCGGGTGATTTTAGTAGATTTTCCTGGGTGGCTGTCAAAACAGAATCGTAATTTTGTGTGAGAATTATCTGGCGGGAATTTATTATCGATTTACGTAAGCCTGCAAATTCTCCTCGATGCCTATTAGAAAGCCGCGCATATTAATTTTCTGTACTTAGATACATTGATTTGTATGTAGGTCGAACAAGAACCCGACATTGATCAATTTTTAGTCTACGGCTACTGATTTTTATGTGAAGAAATGTATGTTTTCATGACTCCGATTATAATTTATTCGAGCTACACTGGTATCATGTATTAACATTCCCCAGCTTTATTGAGTTTTCCTTTTGATATTTTACTTACTGTATTTCAAGTATAGAACGTTTTCAACCTAAATATTGTAGCGACATCTTAGGTAATACCAGGTTTTCTTCAAAACATGATATTGCATTTGTGTTTTGCGTGTAACACAATGCTGGCGGGAAATATGAGGTTTTGAAAATTGCGTGCGTCTTAACGACATGACCGATCTACGATGCTATGGAATCGAGACAATAAGAGACAAGAGGCCTTTGGTAAGTAGCAATCACAATTACGATTTTGTACATAAGTAGAGACGAAATATTAGCATCGCGCTCTTTCTTCTGATTTCCTTAGATAATATACTGTACCTGAAAACTTGATCGCTATCATTGCGCTTTAGCTTATTCTGTTTTCTTTGGGTAGAATATACCTGGAAGCGTTAAGTTTAACATCGCGCTTAATCTTATTCTGTCTTCCTTGGGTAGCATATACCTGGAAGAGGAATCATGCCTAACAGCGTGCTTTAGCTTATTCTGTCTTCCTTGGGTAGCAGATAACTGGAAGCGGAATGCCTAACATCACTCTTTAGCTTATTCTGTCTTCCTTGGGTAGCAGATACCTGGAAGCGGAATGCCTAACATCGCGGTTTAGCTCATTCTGTCTTCCTTGGGTAGCAGATAACTGGAAGCGGAATGCCTAACATTGCGCTTTAGCTTATTCTGTCTTCCTTGGGTAGCAGATACCTGGAAACGGAATGCCTAACATCGCGGTTTAGCTCATTCTGTCTTCCTTGGGTAGCAGATAACTGGAAGCGGAATGTCTAACATCACTCTTTAGCTTATTCTGTCATCCTTGGGTAGCAGATACCTGGAAGTGGAATGTCTAACATCGCGCTATAGCTTATTCTGTCTTCCCTGGGTAGCAGATACCTGGAAGCGGAATTTTCTAACGTCGCTTTTTAGCTTATTCTGTCTTCCTTGGGTAGCAGTTACCTGGAAGCGAAATGTCTAACATCGCGTTTTAGCTTATTCTGTCTTCCCTGGGTAGCAGATACCTGGAAGCGGAATGTATAACATCGCGCTTTGGCTTATTCTGTCGTTGCAGCAATCAAAAGCGATCGAGCGATAATAACTGGCTTAAATACGCCATGTATCGTGTCATCTCGCCTAAACCTTACCTTGTAGTGTTTGGTGCTGGCGAAAGGCAAATAATACCCTGAAAAAATAAAATAATTGTTTTTGGAAATCATGGCTTTGTCGTAAACAGTATTACCAGCTTAGCCTATAAATTAGTAAGCGTAGGTTGCGATATTGTTTGCGCTTGTTTTTGCCTTTGCGAGGAAAAATACCGCCAGCAACGCAGGCTACTAAAAAAAGTGACCGAAAAGCCAAATTATTTTTATCCGCAATGAATTGTAATAAACATCACTCAGCATTGTCATCTTTTACAGCACACAACTAATTAAAATAACACCTCATCCCATCTTCATGAAGCTGCAAGGTGTCAAACCATGGCATAAAGTTACTTATGCAAATTAGCTGAGGGCACATTCAATGTGCCCTCAGCTAATTTGCATAATAGGTTTTGGGCGGCTCAAAGCCCGTTGAGAAATATCTCCAGGTGTTACAGTAAAGGCTATATCACTGAAATGATATGAATAAAGAAAGTTACAAGGCACATTGATATTTTCGTCTGTATTCCCATTGTTATTTTTATAGTAACGTTAATCGACAATGATCCCTTTACCAGTGAAATAAACAAAATTTATATTTAAAAAAAATCTATTTGTATACATATACTCTGCCAGATTAATTGTTTTACTGTAACTTGAATCGAAAGTAAGAAATACTTTGTATGAGATCATTTTTCTTACGCAAAACCCTTCCTGTTGCGGTAATATTTGTTTTTCGGCCCACGGCACGAGCTTTCAAAATCAATCTTGCAGTGTTATTGTGCGGTCGTTTTAAATTTACTCCACAGAGCAACTGCAACAGTCTTCTAATTCTTGAAGGAAAGAAATGTAGGGTACATTTCTCCATAGTGGCGTGATTGGTGCTTGAAGTTCCAAGGCCTCACAGAGGACTTGTAGCAACCCCACAGCTAGGTCCTTCAGCTTTACTGCGAGCACATCTTGTTCCGTCACCTGCACCTCTTGCCGACACGCTTTCGGTGCGAAACGAGAGAAGAAGGATGAAACTTGCTGGGCGGATAGAAATTCTGTTACGGCAAACAGCCTTTCACCATTTGGGTCGTCAAGCTCGCAGCATGTCTTTGGCGGCAACATCGGGGTCTAGTTTCTTCCAGTGCCTTGACCGATGTCAAACTTGTCCTTTAGGTAAGATGTAGGTAAAACGTTGCTTGACTTTGAAGTTGCTTTTTCCTGATATAAGCAATTGCACAATTTCGAGTTTGGCGTTGGGGAACTAAATTTGGTATGGCGAGCGTATAACATTGTTTAGACTGTCAGGAAAGCGTTTTGTTTTTGTGGTGGACAAAAATACCGGTCAGTCGCTTTACGTTTGTTATTGTATAATTTTAGAGAGGTAGTATGTTGGTAATAAAGGGCTCTATAACTGTTTCATTTTATTTACAAGAAAACGAGTTTTGAGAGGAAATTCCATACAAAAACGTCTTTATAAATTTAAAGACAAGCAACGTTTTACCCAAGGGCAAACAAGGGAAGGGCTCTTGGATGCCACTCCAATGACATTTCAATTTTTCGCCCTTTGTTATTTAAATCACTTATTCTTTGCCAGTGGTACAGTAATCTAATCCAAAGTTGTAATCCACAGATGTAAACTAAAGTTGGCTCTCCTCTCCGTTTTCAGACGGGCATTTCAAACGATATCCGCGGTCAGACAGCCCAGGCAACTCAGCGCAGAAACAGCCGATGTTCCTATAGTTCGTGAGACTCCTGCTTTGCCCAGTTCTGCTTTGCCAACTGAAACGCGGCAAGCTCGCGGCGCAAATGGTGAGAAGCTGTTTGCCGTAACGGAATTTCTATCCGCCCAGCAAGTTCCATCCTTCTTCTCACGTTTGGCACCGAAAGCGTGTTAGCAAGAGGTGCAGGTGATGGAGCAAGATGTGCTCGCGGTAGAAGGGCAAGTTAACTTCTCTACAGCCAGAGACACCGTGCTTTCCTCCCCTCATATCAACCACCCTCTTGCTGTCAATCAGTACGATTTGTGCGCCTTAGTTAACAGCAAGGAAATATAAAAGCTAAAGCTGGGGCTGCTACAAGTCCTCCGTGAGACCTTGGGACTTCAAGCACCAATCCCGCCACTACGGAGGAATGTACCCTACATTTCCCTTCTTCAAGAATTAGTAGATTGTTGTAGTTGCTCTGTGGAGTAAATTGAAAACGACCGCACAATAACACTGTAAGATTGATTTGTAAAGCTCGTGCCGTGGGCCGAAAAACAAATATTACCGCAACAGGAAGGGTTTTGCGAAAGAAAAATGATCTCATACAAAGTATTTCTTACTTTCGATTCAAGTTACAGTAAAACAATTAGTCTGGCAGAGTATATGTATACAAATAGATTTTTTTAAATATAAATTTTGTTTATTTCACTGGTATTGGTACTGGTATTTCACTGTTTATTTCACTGGTATTTAAAGTGTAAAGTACATCACAATTCAGCCGGCTCGGGGGCAGCAATGATTTTACTTTCTAATAAAGCTATCTATCTAAGCTATCTGGTAAAGAGATCATTGTCGATTAACGTTATTATAAAAATAACAACGGGAATACAGACGAAAATATCAATGTGCATTGTAACTTTCTTTATTCATATCATTTCAGTGATGTAGCCTTTCACCCGTGTAACACCTGGAGATATTTCTCTTCGAAAACCCTACCTTCCCCTTACCCCCACCCCCTCCCCGGTGTTCGTCCCAATCCCCAATCACACTAAAACAGATTTTCTCACGACAGGCTCCTTGACATGGCCATCTTAAAACTTTTGGTACTAGCTAGGCAAGAACCACATTCTTATCATTATACCAGAATACCAACAGTCAAGTTGATCATCCTTAAACCACCCTGGTAAGTTTTACCATGTTAGGCTTTGTTGGGGGGGGGGGGGAGGGCTGGGGCCTCAGAGGTGAGGGTCATCAGTGAAAGTGAGCACCAAAAGGGGAGGGCCATACCTCATGTGAGCTATTCAAGGGAGGGTCACACATCTTTTCCGGAATTTTTAATGAGAATTTTTGTGATGTTGCTTTCCATTTTTCTTACAGATTAAGTTTTTCTCTTTTCATCTACTTTGATTTAATTTGGTGTTTTATTTTAGGTACTAGGTTGCATTTGTACATGTATATTATGCCATGGCACATAGTTTTTTTCGGAAGACTCGTGTCCTTTTGCGTCCGTATCGAGAAGTACTTGACTCAGGTATCGTTTTTTCAGCTTCTTGCTGTTGGCTATCCGCTGCCTGATCTCCTGAGTCGTTTAGTTCTGAAGAGTTACTAGTTGATCCAACAATGCGCTCTACCCTGTCGGAAATGTAGGAAATATTTGTTTTTGAGAGGCAGATTTCGCATGCTAAACAAATAAACCTTTCTGTTAAAATAACCAACAGCAATGCCGGCTAGTCCGAGAAAGAAGCTCGTGTATTATTTTCCCTTAGATATTTTATGTTCAAAACTTTTATAATAGTCAAATACTTCCATATTCAAACTTCAGCTATAAAACGTAAATATCCCACACTGATTGTTCGCATTTTCTTTGTTTCAGCGTGCACACTTTCATTATTAAAAACTGGACTAGGTATATTGGATTTCTAGCATTTTGATTGGCTCAACGGAGCTAGGCTATCAGCTCATATACCTGCTGCGACCAAATATGGTCAATGAACACTCAACAACAAAGTGAGCTGAAAGTTTTTTCCTCGCGAGCAACCCGGCGATAAAAATGGACGAGAAAAATCACTTGGCAGCGAATTTAAATCAAACAGAAATTCCAGCAACGTCACCAACAAGCATCACCAACAGCGTCGTCTAACGCAAGTCAAAATTGTTTGAAGAAACTGTGCAGAAATAGAAAATTAAGCATTAAGCGTTGTGTTAATTATTTACAATTAATTTCTTTCATCTATCGTCACGTCGATCATTGAAATTGAACAAACGGTAAGTTTTATCAGAGAGGATTTCCACTTCAAAATATCAAGACGAGACATAAAATAAAACACAGCGAAATGGGGCAGGAGCATTCATGGCGAGTCGGTGCGAAAATCATGAAGCAGTCAAACAAGTACTAAAAAATTACAGCTGCAAACTACCAAGAAGGAAGGGCGAGATTGTTTTTCGGCTTTAACACGCAAAATTGACACTGGTTTACCAGCACTTGTTGTAGCTCTGTGTTCCAACAGGTCCAAATGCTCAGATAGAAATCGGATGCCATGTAAACGGAGTTGAATCGCTTTTCCAGTTGTTTGAATGTTGTTTTTACCATTCTGTCCGCAACCTCTAAACCGAGAACAACTGCATTTTGCGCTTTGCGTTTAACAAACTATGATGGTGAATTCTAATGTTCCTTGCTACAGTAATCTTGCTTCTGAGCTGCATAGAAATTACCTCTTCAAGTTCAACTGTTCAAATTTGTTCTGTCTTCAGTTCGATCAAACACGCACATGATGGCCCCGTTGTGCGAACAGCCGGATTACAAACTTGTTCAGTTTCAACTCCAGAAGCTATATGGTGAAATTGTACAGCTTCAATCCGCCTTGAACGATGATTACAACAATGTTGAGGAAAAATCAAACATGTACCATATTTCAGAGCCAATAATTGGAAGATTTTTTCCTAAACGTGTGCTACTTTGTTCACTTTCGAGCAGTTTTCATTGATTCATTCAGCTTTGCAATGAAACGCTGCAACACTTCGCAGGTTTTGGCGCCTTTTTCGTTCAGTCATGTGATCGATTCTTGTTCCTTTTAAATTTCTTTTCTTATTTTTCCCGTTCTTTCTTGATTTTTTTTTAATAGTGGTTAAGTTTTTAATAAAACAATTATTCTACTCGGGCTTGCTATCATTCGATATCCAGCGCGCCCTCGTAGAATAATTGTTAAATATTCATATTCAAACACTTTGCGTTCACAAGCGAAAAGTTCTGAGGTTTCTACAGCATGGAACATACCATGTAGTAGTGAGGGGAGGGTCGCACTTTTGTCAGTCACCTAAAGGTGGGGGGTCAGGAGTGTTTTCATTAAAACGCAAGGGAGGGCCAACACTTTTTTGGGGAAAAAATCCCAAAATTCCCCAGCCCTCCCCCCCCCCCCCAAGAAAAAACGTACCTTCCCTTACTGGCATACACTAGTCTGTCACTGTTTTATTCTTAGGACTTTAAGTCCTCCTCGCTGCCAGTAACCAGTCAACATAAATTCTGCAATAAATTCCCTACGATGAGCAGTTTTAATCTATTGAAAACTACATGTTATCTATACGATACAGTGTGTCTGCTTTAGCAGCAAGCAAATTCTTGTCACGCAAATGTAGGCGAGTGGAAACAGATGGTTAACTTTTTTAAGATGATAAGTTAATTTCCTTGCTATGAAACATGTTATTTTGCAGTACAAGGAGGGAAATACTCAAATACGATCCTTGTGTGACGAACAGATGATTGCACTGACTTTTTGGCCTGTGGTTGAGATGTAATTATAATTCGGTGTCGGATAACGAAAGCTAGAATCAAAGCTTCTTGTAGCATCTATTTTACTGCGAACACCCAAAGGTAGGATGTTTTTCTTCAAAATGAAAAGTATTTTCAGTTAAATTGGGTATGATGTCTGATACTGAACTGTAGAAGGTTTTCTGAGCCGATTTTTGATTGGTGTTGGGTTTATTTATGGTGACGTTTGTTTGTAGTACAAATTGGACGCGTTCCCATAATTGACTTATCGTTTCCGTCTCTCAACGGGACACTTTTGTCGGGCTGCGGAAGAAATTTTCACACAACGTAATTTAAAGACCATCATAGTTTCGGCTTGAAATTCCATGTACCATTGAGGGTTCTATGGTTTAGAAGTTAGCTAAAATTTGCTTATTCGCTAAAGTGCTTCGAACGGGGTAGTTAAAACAGCTGGAAAGATGGAAAATTTAAAGCTTTTCCAAAATAAACTACCGTTTTGGAAAGAGCAAGAATGGTGTTATGATTTTCTAAAAGTACATCGGTAAATATTGACGCGTTTAGCTATACGAGCGAAAAGAAAATGCAGCATTTTACCCTATTTTAACGGCGGCGGAAAGCCAAAATGGCGATTTTCAAACTTTAGGAACGCTTTAGGAACGCTTTAGGAACGCGCTTTACGAACTTTTAATTGTATTTTCGAAAATAACTCACTAAAGGGCTTATTTAAGCAAAATATGAGGAAATTGAAAATTTCGCAACTGGCACCGGATTTTCGATATTTACAGACATTGGCTCTTAATATATTGACTTGATAAATTTCCACGCAAAGAATGTGGCTTAGGGCAGATTAAGGGACCAAATTGTGCTGTTTGGTTAAGCACATATGAAATTCAAAGCTTAGCTAAATGCCAGCGTTTCTTTTCTCGCTGCAGCGTTTTCTCTAAAACTACAGCTTGCCCATGAGTAAACTTACATGTAACTGTCTCATCACCCTTTGTATTGACCTCTTGAAGTCGATGTTTAAAAACTTGGGCGCGAAATGCTTCTGGAAAATTTCGATGGGGTAAAACGTAATACAGTATAGCATTTAGTGACGAAGCGATAAGTACACAGTTGACATTCTCACACAACAGAAACCAGACGAATGTACTACCATTCAGTATAACGCAAATGCAATACCTTTATTCAGGCAAGATACAAATCCAAAACTCCTGAGCAAACTGCAGGGACAATCGTTCTTCTGAGCAACTTCGGTACTAAAGGCAGCTTCGTAAGTTTGTTCCCTTTAAAGCTCCAGGTTCTCCGCTAATTGCAGGAGATTTAGAGGATCCCGAACAGCTTTTAGCCGATCTATTAGATCGACTAACCATGATTCGATTGATAGGAATTCAAATTTCTCGGTTGTTGTCAAAATTGTGATGCCCAGATCTCCACCAACGA
This sequence comes from Siderastrea radians, assembly GCA_964017195.1. Classification (NCBI taxonomy): domain Eukaryota; kingdom Metazoa; phylum Cnidaria; class Anthozoa; order Scleractinia; family Rhizangiidae; genus Siderastrea; species Siderastrea radians. Next base: position 29,840 of record CAXHKT010000148.1, read on the forward strand.
GAATAGAGCAGGCGCAATAGCAACTTATCGAATTAGACATGCGCTACCGGATGTCGTGAATTTCACAACATCCGATAATGCTGATACCAGAGCCTGACGATCCTACCGCTGACCGAACAGATCGTAGGTTCTGGGGACGAGAATGATACTTAACAAGTGGATAGCGTTTTTCACGCGGCCTGATTGAAGAAGAAGAAATCGTTTATTCATATGAAAACACGTGTTTTTCTACGAATAATACGTGTGTATTGTTCTATGTATAATACTATAATAATCTATACACAATAAAAAGTGGGAGAAAGTCATAATTTAAAATAGCTCAAAAGAAATATACGTTGCATTTGATGGTACTCAAGCTCGGGGTAGTATAGGCTGTCCACCTCTGGATTTCACATGCGAGTTTTTCCTCATTTCTCAAGAAAAAAGAAACTATTTGGTGTTTGCTATCCACTGGTTTGGTACATACTAAGACAATTACTCACCTCAGAGTCGGTGAAGAGTGAATAATCACCCTGCAAAAGACGCACTAGTCGTTAGAACGCTTGAAGATGATTCCTCTGTTCACATGCACAGTCGCAAGAACAACACATACGTTACTTTGATTTGGTATCTCACTTATGTTGCAGTACATGCTTTTAAAATTAAAATCCTTGAGGACTGGAATGATGATCTAAAACACAAGAAAAGCGCTGTGTTTAGAGATTTGGCATCTCGGTTGGAAACTGAGGTAGGCGTATAAAAAAAGTAATTTTAGCTTTTAAATGGTATTAAATCTGCCTATTACACTTTTTTCAAGCAAAGGACGCGTGCTTTTTCTTCCAGTACTTCTTTGATGTTCTGGATTTCTTTATCTTTGCAGTGAAGAAAATGCTTTCCATATTCATGTTCCCTTAGGCGTCGGTCTAATGAAGTGACTGCCTGAGCCATTCTTTTTCTTTATCTAGTTTGTGCTAGTTTCGTTTTCTTAGCTTTGTAACGCAGCAAATCACACTCAAACTGCTTTCCCATTCGGACCAACAATGTCCGCATATAACATACGCCAAGTCTTCGTGTTTTTCTTCGAGTTTGGTCTTTCAGAATTTTTGTTTTAAGTTTTTGAGATTCATATAGTCGGTCAATCTCTGTAAATCTTAGAAACTGAACAGTTTGTTAACTACATAAATTGTAATTTGGGAATTACGTAAATTGTAAATTGTAATTAACCTGAATACGGCTTGTTTTAGCCTAACACGTTTTAGAGATTTCTCACACTCTATTTCCCGATATGCGAACTTACTACTCTCTTTTCCTTCCTTGTAGATTTGGAAAAAGTTATCTGGAAGAGAAGATTTAATTGCTGTTAAGGTCACATCATTCAGGTGTGTTTCGTGCTGACATTCGATAGTAAATCAAGTGTGTGACCAATTTGTGCTTACTTACTAAAGCTAGTGCTTTCAAATCCCATGTCATCTGTATTAATATTTCGTTTGCGAGCTTGATTTCATGATAGAGCTAATATCCCAACAAGAAGGTCTGGATATAGGCTTCCTTCGTCCTGAATTACTATCGTGTTTTGACTGTGTGTTGTAAGAAGGAAAGGGTAACGAAATTGAAGGTACTGATAACATCAATACAGTTTCTAAATTGCCTTTTCACGTTTCAGTTTTTTTGGTAAATATTTCTTACAAGTGGTTCGTTTTCTGTACAAACGTGTGATCAGCGAAACAAAAAGATCAAGTTTAATTCATATAAGTTTCAAAACTAACAAAACCAATATACATTATTTCTTTGGTCTTCTCATATTAATTCTCTTTATACGTGCTCGAAATACAAAGAGCCCCCTTCTAATCATATCGATTTTGTTGTTGTCTTTTGCAACTTCCAGCAAAGGGAGTATTGTGGCAGAGTTTCAACTGATGTTCAGAAAAATCGTGGCCACTGACGAAACCATTGCCAACCTAAGAAAGGAGATAAGTGATGGAAAGCTTGGTAGCCTTTCAGTTGATCCTGAGTCTCTGGAACGGATACCCGACGCAACTCAAGGTACTTTTCCAGTTTAGTGCTATAGTTTTAAAAGTTGAAGACGAAGTTTCCTTTCTTGTCCAACAATAAGAGAAGAGAACAACAAAAAACATGTTTATCGTGTTCAGTTGTGAAATAACCGGAACACTTTTTTTTATTTTTTTTATTTTTTTTAAATTTTTTTTATAACAAGAAGCGAAATGAAAGGAAGCAAAAAGAATAAAAAAAAATGAAATAAAAAACAAACAAAAACAAAAACATTGATACATTTCTGTAATGCTATGGTGCAAAAGTGCTACCGGGTTGAAAGGACCAAGAGGTTTTGTTAGGTTTGTGAATTGATTTTTGGGGGTCAGGTCTGTCATTGCAAGATTGGTAGAAGAGGTTCCCATTTCTTTGCAACTGTTCTACCGTCGTTTTCTATTTTGAAAAAGTGACGTAAGTACGATAAAAAATCGTTCAATTTTGGAATACATTCTTTAAGTTTGCAGATCCAAATAAAATATTTTGCTATCAAGAAACAAAAATTGATTTGTAGTTCATATTTGGAGTTATCCGGCCTCAGACCCAAAGCAGCGTCCGCCTCAAGAGACCAAGAGTCTTTCTCAATGATCCTGCCGGACTGCAGCCATGAAAATAAACTATTCCAGAAGGACTGGGTTTTCTCACATGTCCAAAATAGATGTAACAGGTGTTCTGTTTCTTTTAGACAGAAAGTGCACTTTTCAGTGTCTGTAAATCCTAATTTATGTAAGAAACTGTTGGTTGATAGTTGCCGATGTAGAAATTTAAAATTAAAAACAATAAGTTTTGAGCTCTTTGTGCAGTGAGAGGCCAGCTGGTAAACCGGAACACTTAGCACGCGGCCGACTTCAAAGCAGAAAATCGCAACACCACTCGGATTAAACATAATCTCTTGCAAAGTGTAAGCACAAGCGCAAGTAGGATGTAACTGAAGTAACTGAAAACAACTGTTTTATTTACTCTCAGTAGAGCCTACTAAGGAACCAGACGACAAAAGTATGAATTACGCCATTATCATTGGTGTTTCCTTTGGAGGGCTATTTGTTTTAGCTCTTGCCAGCATTTGCCTTATTCGCTTCTGTAAGAGGAACAAACTGGTTCGCCGAAATAGGAGTGAATCGAATGTTATGCCACCGGAAGAAGCGTTTCCAAATCGTGAGAAATATGAGATGAAAAATGCAAAGTCCGCGGAAAACATCCTTTACTTTGAGGAAGGAGGCGTCTGGTCAAAAACATCCATGGAAGGAGAATCAAATGAAGCATTTAATTGAATTCTTCTGAGAGGCGCTTTTTTGTAGAATAACAACGCGGATAATTTTGTAGTATTGTAGTTAACCTGCTAGTAGTTAGTTTTTTTGGAATTGTTCGATGTATTTTACCGTGGGTTAAGACTATTGGGCTCCTTTTGTGAACATCGTCCCTTCATTACCTACGATTGTTTTTACTGCTACGATTGCTGCGTTAAAAATTAAATATCGACGTGATAGTCTTCTTAGCAAGCCTGTTTCACTTAAATGTGAGATTAAAACGGGAAAAAACTGCCGTAACTGAAGTAAGCTTAGAAAAAAAAGTGTTTTCGTGCCTTGCTCTTTATGAGCGGCTTGACAACAATGCATGCTTCCAATAAATATACTATTGGAAAAAAAACCGCTTGCTTAGTATGTTTGTTTTTCAATATTATGTAGTTACACCTACAACATAACATAGGGGAAAAGAGGCCTTACAACAACTGCAAAGGCCGACGCACTACTCACCAATGTGTGTCTAGTCAGCTTTTCCAATATTTATCGCTGATTTTCTTCCTTTTTAAATTTTAGTGATAGTTGTTAAAAGCGAATTTAATTCTACCTTATATTATATTTACAATTGTTTTAGCTGTTGCTTTTTTTAAACGTGTTTATTATAATATAGCATTTAGTGTAAATCAAGAATCCGCCTGTTGTAGATTGCTTTTTGTGGCTGAATAAAAAAAGTTGTATTCCACAACCGTTGCCCGTCTACTAGTTTCGGAAGAAAGAAAGTCTAGGGAACTGCTATTTAAAATCCTCTCTTGCTGTGGTACATATGTATATATATAAGAAGGCTTTGACAAAGCTTTCTGCGGCCGGCCAAAAGTGAGGGTGACCAATGTCAAACGGCACACCACCATGCTCCCCGGGGACCAAGCTTGGTGACCACTGGTGAAAGTAGGGCCTGGAACTCCATTTAGGGGGAATAGTGAGGCTTCACATTAGCTGTGCTGTGCAAAAGATTTGAAATAGAAGTGTTTACTGGCTCTTTAGGACAAACTGATCGCTTGACTCTGTGCACAGAGCTTTATTCAGCTAAGCGGACACCCACGCGCGGAGGGTTGGCTAACCCAGGGAGGGTTGGAGCTCCTCTGAGGTCACTTGGGAACTGCCGGGGAGGGGTGGGGGAGGAGTACTACAGGCGGCCAAGTTACTCTATTATAGTGTTGTGTCAGACAAGTTGTTTAAAACCACTCAGAGAGTGGTAGGGAAAAATCAATTATCACACTTTGTTGAGCTCAGCAGCGTAGCTGTAGCCTGTGCTTAATTTTGGCTGCATTTTCAGTTCATTTTCACCAAAACGTGCCTTTTTGTAGCTGCAAATTAGTGCTAAAAGAAAATTCAATCATCATTCTTTGCTGAGCTCAGCAGCATGGTTCTACCCTGTGCTTAATTTTGGCTGCATTTTCAGTTCATTTTCAACAAAACGAGTCTTTTTTTCTGGCTGCGAACTGAGTGAATTCGAAAAAGACTGTGTCGTAACTATTCGCTTTGTCCTGGATCCAGTACAGAAAAAAGCCTCCTGCGGCTGACCAAAAGTGAGGGGGCCAGAGTCAAACGACACATCACGATGCTCCCCGGTAACCAAGCTTTTTGACAACTTGTGAAATTTGGGTCTTGGACTCCATTCAGGGGGGATAGTGAGGCTTAACATTAGCAGTGCTGTGCAAAAGATACGGAAAAGAAGTGTTTACTGGCTCTATAGGAGAAACTGATCGCTTGACTCTGTGCACAGAACTTTATCCAGCTAAGTGGTCATCCTCAAGCGGAGCGTTGGCTAATCCAGGGAGGGTCAGAGCTGCTCCTAGGTCCCTGAGGAACTTAGGGGGGGGGGGGGCAGTGCCACAGGCGGTCATGTTGCTCTGTCATATGGTTGAATCAGATATGTTGTTGTAAAACCAGCTAGATAGTGCTTAAGAAAATTCAATCATCACACTTTGTTGAGCTCAGCAGCGTGGCTGTAGCCTGTGCTTAATGTTGGCTGCATTTTCAGTCGATTTTCACAAAACTGGTCTTTTTCTGGATGCAATTTGAGCGAATACGAAAAAATTGTGCCGTGACTCCTTAGCTTTGTCATTTAAAAAAAGTCCAGGAAAAAGCCTTCTGTGGCCGACCAAAAGTGAGGGGGTAAATGACAAACGGCACACCACCATGCTCCCCGGGGATCAAGCTTTGTGACCACTGGTGAAAGTTGGGCCTGGGACTCCATTCAGAGGGGGATAGTGAGGCTTAACATTAGCTGTGCTGTGTAGAAGATCTGAAATGGAAGTGTTTACTGGCTCTTTAGGGCAAACTGATCGTTTGAATCTGTGCACAGAGCTTTATCCAGGAAGGCAGACACCCTTAAGTGGAGGTTGGCTATCCCAGGAAGGGTCGGTGCTGTTCGAAGGTCCCTGAGGAACTGCGACCGGGGGGGGGGGGGTAGGAGGGCGTCCCACGGGCGACAGGCGGCCATGTTGTTCTGTTATAGTGTTGTATCAGATATGTTTTTGTAAAAGTACTCAGATAGTGATAAAGAAAAATCAATTATCACACTTTGTTGAGCTCAGCAGCATGGCTGTAGCCTGTGCTTAATTTTGGCTGCATTTTCAGTTCATTTTCACCAAAAACGGGTCTTTTTCTGGGAGCGAATTAGTGCTAAAGAAAATTCAATAATTATACTTTTTTTAGGTCAGCAGCATGTTTGTAGCATGTGCTTAATTTTGGCGCATTTTTATTTCATTTTCATCAAAACGGGTCTTTTTCTGGCTGCGAATAAGTTCAAACCAATACGTTGGAACGTACAAGATAAGTTGATGTTCTACTTTACCTGAGGTGCTTGATCAAAATAAACTGTAGCGGTCGCAAAAAGAACAATAAAAAGTGTGCGGTAGCTTTTTTCTTTGGCCTTGACGCAGTCCAGGACAAAGCCTTCTGCGGCTGACCAAAAGTGAGGGGGTGGGAGCAATGTCAAACGGCACACCAAGATGATCCCCGGGGACCAAGCTTTGTGACCACTGGTGAAAGTTGGGTCTGGGGCCCCATTCAGAGGGGGATAGTGAGGCTTAACATTAGCTGTGCTGTGCAAAGGATCTGAAAAAGAAGTGTTTCCTGGCTCCTCAGGGCAAATCGCTTGAATCTGTGCACAGAGGTTTATCCAGCTAGGCAGTCACCCTTTAGGTGAGGGTTGGCTATCCCAGGGAGGGTCGGAGCTGCTCTGAGGTCCCTAGGGAACTGCGGGGAAGGGGTTGGGAGGGAGTCCTACAGGCGGCCATGTTGCTCTGTTATAGTGTTGTGTCAGATATAATGTTGTAAAACCAGTCAGATAGAGGTTAAAAAAATGTTCAGTCCTGCGCGACTCCCGCGTTCGTAGAAGAAATTCTAAAGCCCTCATAGCTTAGCTCTTACTTACTGCCGGGTTGGAAGGCCTACGCGACTCCTACTTTACGTCTTTGTTCGCTGCGCATTATCTTGGTCTTTTGACCAATTGTGCTTTTTTTTTTGTAGTGGGTTTAGTCTAGAGGATTTTTATATGGTAACGTTACAACTTAGTTTTTAAGACTTTGATCTCGAGGTCATATCTGATCAATTTCCCGATAACCGGTGGATTCTTGTGGCTAGCGGGCACTGTTTGTTATTAGGCGGCGCAACTTGCCTAGGCACGTCAGGCCCACTCATAAAATGCAACGCACATTCCTGAATTCGTGGTAGTCAGCTCACTTAGTCTCCGCGCCGCCTCTAAACAATCAGTCTCGTTAGATTAAAAGCTAATCTCTCAAACACCAGACAATTTGCTCGTGATATTACCTTTTATCCATCTATAGCTATGACGTAACCAGATAGAAAAAAGTAACTGTAGAAAGGGGCGTAATTTTGTTGTTTTGAGTTTCGCAGCGTATTGAAGTTAAGTAAAGGTAAGCGTTGAAATGTTTATTTCTCATGGTAGTATTGGCAAAATACATTAGAATCGCTGCAGACGTGTTTATAAAACGTGTTTTTAAAGGGAATACGGTGACAGATCGTGACAGTGCGCCATATCGGACGTCCTGTAATATATATTATGTTTACATACATTTAATTCCTTACATACCGGAAGTGCAAATTGTCCATAACAGGTCATCGGAAACCACGAACTACATAACATGACCTTTACTGAAGATCTTTTGAGTCGAATTTAATTTTCTATCTTTGATCGCAGACAACTTTAAGGTAGTATTGACAAAATACATTACAATCGCTGCAGACGTATTTATAAAACGACTGTTTTCAAACGGAATACGGCGACAGATCGTGACAGTGCGCCATATCGGACGTTAAGCATGCAGATTGTGGGATCAGGAGAATAGAAATATAAACAATTGTTATCGTTTTCGTGACCGTTTAACAAAACCCATATTATATCAAGTTACCTGTCAACAACTTCTTATCGATAGCGTTGCGTGGTCTTAGCTGAAACACTCTGTTTTTTTTATATCTCTCATGTTATTGCTACTAAGTTAGTTGCCAGATGATGATATTCATTACATACCGTAACTGCTGATTGTGCAAAGTAGGTCAGCGAAGGCCAATGTTAAAAGTTTGTTTTGCTTTTCTCTTTGAAGTAGTGCTTGCTAGGAAAAAAATGAACCATAGAAAGGAGTTTAAATTTCTCTTTTTGAGTTTTGCGGCGTATAGAACTTATATAAAGGTAAGCGTTGAAATGTTTATTTCGCTGTTACAAAGCTTAGTGATTACATGGGAATTTTCAGCGTTTGCCAGTATACGCGCACTAAAATAGTTTTATATCTGACGTTGTTTTCACTGCTGAATAGGGGGAAGGGAAGGTGTGAGACTCTGCGCCGCCTGTAAATTCTTCAGAATTTCTTTTGTTTCGAATACCGGACATTTTGCTCGTGACAGGGTCATTTAACTCTTATGAAAGTGGTTTTTAAACAACATGGTTTTGTTAAAGAGAGCGATGTAGGTTCATTGATTTTCCTGAAAGCTGAGACTACTTAGCCTGCGAGATCGTCAATGACTCATGCAGACTATTGCTAGTAGTGGTTACAACGTGCTTCCAACTCGACGCGTTGTCAAAGCGATCACAAACTCCATTCTTGAGTCCCCCGATGACCCAAAGCAGAGGAACGAAGATAGTGTCGGCATTCGAACAATGCGATAAAAAAGCAATGCTGATTCACAGGTAGGGAAACTGTATATTTTTTTCCAATATTTCAAAAGGCACATGCTTTCTTCTTCAGGGTCTTACAGAGAATGACTCTAAGGGCAAAAACGTTACAATTTAAACTAAGGGTTTTAAATTGAAAGGCTGTGCCTTTTGAAATATTGGAAAAATATATGCAGTTTCCCTACCCGGTTGAATCAGCATTGCTTTTTTATCTTATTTAGTTCTTTACTTTTTGCTGGTTACATCCTTTACTACAGGATCCGGTATTTTCATTTCGTTACGGTGGTCCGTGCAAAGTTTATTGTTTCCTATTATTCGAACAATGGCCTTGTTGTTATCATGACGTAAATTAAAATGGACCTGCATTATGACGGGCCATCGCGTCAAAAGTAGATATCATGATATCACTAATGATATCTCGTGATATCATGATATAACATTATGGCGGGCCATCGCAGTCAAAAGTAGATATCATGATATCACTAATGATATCTCGTGATATCATGATATAACATGATATCATGATATCTTGGCAAAATGATATTATGTTATTTTCTTTTCCGGAAAGATTATGGCGGGCCATCGCGGTCAAAAGTAGATATCATGATATCACTAATGATATCTCGTGATAACATGATATCATGATATCTTGGCTAAATGATATTATGTTATTTTCTTTTCCGGAGAGATATCATGACGTCATGATAACTTAAGATATCCTGGTAGCGCGATATCCGGAGAGATATCATGAGGTCATGATTTCTTAGATGATTAGTTGTCATCATTGTTACCGCCAGTCACGGCATGTACTTATCAATAGCTAGTGTTGGAAATATATCTATATATCCAACAGTATTGCAGCCAACAAGGATAGTAATATTTTGCTGAGCTGGTTCTATGATTCTAGTATCTATACACAGTCACAAGTATTCGCAAGTTTGGAATTACAGTAATACTGAACAGAAACTTGCAACCTTGCCAGCGTGACCATACCAATCACTGGGAAATTCCGACATATTTAACTTCGTCTTCAGATACGACTGATAATAGAGTAAAATTGTCACTTCTTTTCGTTTCTGTTGTCATTTATATACTTTCCACGGGCCTTTATATTCGCTAGATACACTGTCACTGTATTTTAATTTTTACTCGAGCTTTCAAAAAAGTATGAGACTGTGTATTGCGTTACCGCTGCTAATACTCCTCCTCGGATGTGCTGATGTGCTAAGGTAAGGCTAAAAAGTTAGTGACAAAACCAGTCGTGACCTGGGAGACAGTGAGCTTCCATGGGTTGTGCTGGGCTTAATGATAGTTTAAGCCAGTGAAGTACAAGCTTAGTTGATTCAATGCATCGCCCTTTTTATGTTCACGATTATCGGAAATGTTTGAGCACTATACACTCTGCCGTTGTTTGAATATTGCCGACATAAGTTGACACCACGTGCAACTTGCGTGTCACGCTGAATGCTATTAGCTCCCCCGAAGGTTGATAATCCCTTCGTGTGTGTGTACAGTAATGTACTGTGTGATTCATGCACGTGGCCAGGTGACGTCCTGCGTACGTGCTTCAAAAAGCTGTTCTTTATCATGAAGCAGAAAAATTAAAACTGATCTGCATGAAGCAGTGATACCAGCCACAGTACTCAGTAGTGAGGTGATATTTCGACGACGCGCCCTAGTCAGAGCAGACTAATGGGAGCAATTTAGGGGGTACGCGAGGGATCGAGTGCAGTGGGTACAGGACGTTAGGACGAAATGCCGTATGGGGGAGATCAGTTAAAAGAAAAGAGAAATTTAAAACAGAAATTGCTAAGTTTTTATGGAAAAAAGAAACTCGATGGCCAAAAACGCAGAAATAGTCTCGAAAAGTACTGATTAATAGTGCGTCCCTAATCGTCCGTACTTTTTTGGCTGACGTTTGGTAAGCGTTATAAACGGTATGTCTGTATGAACAGACGCTCTCCTACTATGGCGTTATTCTTCTCGTCACGCAATGACATTCCCCACTAAAGTCCGCCTATCCCGAATTCAGTAATAAACCAGTTGATGGCCTGTATACAGTTTGGAAACTTAACTTCTTCTTTGCATTGTTTTCCTCGTTCCCCTTTGTTCTTGATTCACAGCAGTGCTGTTAAGCCCTTTATTTTATATTATCCGGTTGGTCTCTAGCACTTGTCAATTGATTTTGTATTTGACCACCCTTAAGGAATAATTTATTACTATATTTTTATTACTCCCCAATTTGCCTAGGACACCCCTTTGCTTGCAACCGAGTAGATTCGATTGGAGTTAACAAACATCATCATCTTTTTCCCCTATCAGCACAAGGGAGGGGCAACCATTTCAAAATGAACTCCTTCAGCAACAGCAGTTGCAAATACAGCAACTGCAAATGCTACAGCGACAACAACAACAGCAACAGCAACAACCTCAACTGGGGCAGCAACAACAGCAACAACCTCAACTGGGGCTGCAACAACAGCAACTTCAAATGGGGCAGCAGCACCAACAACAACTGCAACAGCAACAACTGCAGCCGCAACAGCACTCGCAACTTCTACCGTATCAAGGACAATCCACTCAACCACAACTACAACAACAACAACCTCAAATGGGGCAGCATCAACAGCAGCTGCTACCACAGCAACCGTTACAGCCGAACCAACATTCCCAACTTCAACTCCATCTAAACCAACCTCAAGTGCAACAACAACAACAACAACAACAACAACAACTGGCGCACCAACAACAACTTTCCCAACCCCAAATGCAGTATCACCCCCAGCTATTGCAACAACCGCAAATGCTACATCAGCAACAGCAACAACCGCAAATGCAGTACTTTCAACAACAACTGCAGCAACAACTCTCGCAGCAACAACTTGTACAACAAATGCAACCACATTTGCCCAATCAACAAATAACGCAACAAGTCCAAGCACAACTTCAACAACAGCAACCGTATGCATCTGGAATAACTCAACCCGACACTCGACAGATCTCGCAGACGTTTCCCTCTCCACAGTCCCTGACGATGCCTCCAGTCCCGCAGCAATTTCCCAATGTTCGTGGAAACGTCAGACAGGCGGGCCAAAGGCTTGTTGACGTCTTGCAAGCGGCCCGTTCGTCCTTTTCCGACGAACTAAGTAGGAACTTTCCACGGTCACAAGGAGGCAGGGGGTCAAACAGCAGACAAAGGGCAAGGAATGACCAACCACCTCGCATTAGCGTCATCTGCCTTCCACCGGGCACTGCAACCGTACCGTCTCATACACAGCTACTTTCCTTGACGAACTCTGGTTCAGGCTATGGTTATCCCCTTGGATCAGATTCGTCGGGGTCAATACCATGCCCCACAAACTTTAACTCCGAGAGCGAATTCCTGCTGTATGTGAGACGGTATTTTGGCGCGTTAAGTGGAAATAACACTCCTTGTTCGTTTTATAAAAGAACGCAAGGTCTAGGACTTCGTATAATTACATTCTCCTCTTACCAAGAATTGCGGGACGCTGTTGGGAGGGGGGCTCTCGTTATAGTTCCCAATCCCACTCCCAGCCCCGGTAATAATGGCTATGCCAACCCCCCAATACCCGACGCTTCCCAACCGCGGAGTCAGCAGCATCTCTCCTCTTTACCCGGATTCAACACGTACTTACCTACAGGTTTCATTCCAAGTGTAAGTGGTCCCTTCGCCCCTGGAGTTCTGCCTTCCGGAGATGGTAGCCTGAGTTCCCTTTATGGTTCTTTGGTACCTCCTAATTCATACCAGCAACAAGATGGGAACACGTTGTCTATTGATTCTTTTCCGACGCCATTGTACGGGTCCTCCACATCAGTTCCTACTGGGCTTGGTGTTGGCACTTCGGCCTACGGCTTTTCGGTCGAAAATCGTAGTGAGAATGTTATGACGAACTTTCCGTCTGCAAATCCGCTTACTGGAAATTCAACGAGAATGGCCACATTAGCAGCGCCCCTCACCACTGCATCGGCAACGTCAGAAGGAGCAACAGCTGTGACCACAACAGAGACAACACCGACGGCAGCATCAGGAGCGACAACTGAACTTGCAATTGCAAGAACGGAAACAGCGACAACAACAACAGCAACAATGGCACCAGCAGAAACAACACCTGCAACCAACCTAGCGACAACAACAACGACACCAGATGCGCCAGAAGCAACACCTCCAGTTACAGTTACTGCAGCATTAACAACAACAACAACAACAACAACAACAAACTCCAACAATAGTGAGTTCCCTGCTGTTTCAGCAGCATTTTCTGCTTTGGAATTACTATTCCGAAGGCAAGCAGAGATGCAAACAGAACAGCATTCACATCTTATGGAGGTCCTGGCAGAACATCGCAGGATGATGGCACAATTCAGCGAAGATCGACGATCAAACGACGTAAGTATCTTTTTTTCTTTGTAATCATATAACCGAGCATTTCTACGCCCTTCTGTTTGGCTTGGTTTTGTTTTCTATTTATTTAGTTCGTGTGTTTTTCTCCTTTCGACTAATTTTGGCTGTCTAAGATACACAAAATGCAGCCTTTTTGGTTTCCGGTATCTACCTATAACAATACGATACAGGTATGTCAAATATCAAAGTTTTCATCTACAGGCACCAGCTAACGAGTCACAGCCACGACGACGATCAGTGCAGACCACAGGAGACTCTTCTAGACAGGTAACATGGTTACCACACGTATACAATTCAATGTTTTGACCCGTTAAGAAATGTTTCATTTTTAATGTCGATTTGAATGTGAAATATTCGTTTCATGCTGATCATGTTAATAAATTTTGGTACCAGGACCAACTTCCGCAGAGGGATATAGCAGACGCAAGTCACGATTTGGAGGTTTGAATTCAACCTTACATAATACCATGCAGACGTTTTTCCGCATTTACCTCTAAAAGAACAATTTTTTGTAGACCAAGTGCGTTTGAACTCCCTCTTACGAACACCTACCTTAAACGGGAGCAATTTTGTTTACAAAAACAGAGAAGGGTTTGCACCCTCGAATATGAGCAGTCTATGCCAAAAACTATTAAGTTAACCGATTCATTTACGTTTCTTTTGGTTAAAAACACCAAGAGCAGATTATTAGTGGGAAAAATGTTTGTCCGCCTCAGCTGAGCTTAAAGTAACCACTTCTCTGTTCGACACAGGTGTCTGTCAGACGTCCACATCCGGGCCCAGTTAATCTTGATGACACTGTACAGGACATTGACCAGGTATGTACATCAAACGACTTCTGCTGGTCTTTTATCATGTAATGCGTTGATTTTTATTTTGATTGACTGATTTATTTATTTGTTTTTTTTTTGCTAGCATCTTAACAGTCCCTCCAGCATAGACAACGAGGACGAAACACTGGCGGATTACAACATGCGCCGCCGTTTGTCTGAGTTGACGTCCACTGGTACGTGAGAACTAAATCTTTCTTTACATTTAAAAGCCCTTTTGCCTAAAGTCCTTAGCTTACAGCAACACATGGAGGCTCTTGCAATATCAGGGAAATTTAATTACTTCTAAACGGGAGAAAAATATATGATGTAAAGGACGCGGTGCACATGTTTTATCGGAACTGTTAATTACGACCGCATGGCTGCATTACTACAGCCTCTGAAGGAAAACGTCTCTGAAACTCATTTTGCAGCGTTATTGCAATTTGTTATTTCAGGTGAAGGTTATTAAAGTAAAAATGAAAGACGAATCAATAACCAAGATGCAATTTATGTTATGGAGGCAACCTGTTTCTCGAGTTGTTTTCTACACATCCCGGTACAGTCGCTGGATACTTTTTTCTCTGAGACCGAAAATCACAGAGCGAGGTCGTAGCTATAGAAGAAGGCAACTTTCTAACAGATGGTTCTTTAATTTCAGAGTGGACTTGTCACAGCTGTACCTATGTTAACCGAAGGCGCATAGCGCTGTGTGAAATGTGTGGTGGTAGGTTATTTTAAAGGAATGTTTTAGGTATTTTGCTTAGCCAAATGTTAAATGTTACCCCCAGAGTTTAATTAATGGCATCTACTCCGTATTTTTTAGCCTCTTAACGAGGAATAGACTTCAAGCCATGTAGCCGTTTTATCCCACCGTGCCAACACTCTCAATCCCCCCCCCTCCCCCTCCTCCGACCTTGACACATGGAGCCAGGTTACCTTATGTCTTCAATGCACCTGGGTTTTAGAAAAGCACCCATCAATAGAAACAATACAGCTTCAAAGATGATGGCTACCACAACCAGCATAGTTTAGGCGCCCCGGGGTGAATATGTATGTGTCAAGTCATGCACCTGTAGGTATGAGACTGTTTGTCGTGCAATATCAATTTCGCTTTCCAGGTTCAAGAGAGAGAGAGCAAGAAAACGGTGCACCCAGTGAAACAGCAGCAAACGGGTGAGTTCTGATTCTCTTGACTAGTCCATTCGATAAATAGATTTGTATTTCATATTTCTACCTTTGGAACTGCACCCCACGAACAACATCTTAAATCTCTCATTAAATCTTTCAGGAAGGTAGGCTCACGTGTCTATAAATATACTATTCCTCAGGTTATCGGCAATAATCAACAGATGGACGGCACAATGTAGTTCCTCCAGTAGGCAGACAAGAACAATAAATTGCGAGGGCAGAGCGCCTGATTGCATAGTGGAAACGTTCCTCCACCACTTCAGGGGACAGGCTGCAAATACTCCACACTGGCCAACGGTGTATTTCGACAACGATGTGGGAGTAGGGGATGGCGTGACAAGGGAAGCCTTCGCCCTGTTTTGGGATGCCGTTAGAGGACGTATGTTCCAAACGCAGGGTGGCGACTTATCAATCCCCACTCTCTCCCCGGCATACAACAGTCAGCTGTGGGAGGTTATTGGTCGCATCCTGGCCTACACGGTCGCTGTACTTGGCCAATTTCCTCTGGCATGTATCTGCCAAGTTGTATGCCGGACTCTCCTTGGTCTTGAAGGTGACGAGGACGAAGACGTCTTAGTGGCTGATTTCATGTCAACGTTAAGTGAAAGGGAACGCGACCTACTGTCACCGCTACTCTCCTATCAAGAGGAAGAGCTACGAGAATTCGTAGCCAGTAGGAGGGAGGACCTTCTCGCAATCTTGCGGGAATTTAATGTCTCATCCCTCCCCGCTACTTGCCAGATGCGCTCGTTGTTGGTGAATGTTTCTCGGTTCAGCCTACTGGAAGCCCCGAGGGCAGCTCTCACCGCGATGCAAGTGGGTTTTCAGAGCGTTTCTGGCAGGGCATTTTCTGGAATAACTGGACAGGCGATATCTCATTGGTACGAGCAACAGCGGCGTTCCATATATGAGCAAATAGTTGAGCGCCTCGAGTTGGATTCAGACGAAGATGGGGCTGGCCGTGTATTCAATCTGTTGCTGACCTTTTTAACGGAGCACCGTGATGATGAAGACCTTCTCCGCGACTTTCTTCGTTACACGACGGGATCACCAAACGCTCGTGGGGGCAGCATCAGAGTCGACGTCAGCCGTGCACACAGGGTCATAACTCATCAAACCTGTTTCATGACTATTCGCCTGCCAGTTATTCCAGACGAAAGAGAGGCTGAGGAAGCGTTCTTGGTACAGCTGTTAGCAGAACTGAGGAACAACGAAAGGTGGACTTTCAACAGCGGTTAAATATCGAGGCCATCCGCAAACTCTGATTCCGTGAAGTCCACATTCATTTCAGTGACTATGTGAAATGCATTCTTTTATCGATTTTGAGTGACGACCCGAACAATTTGCTGATTTGCGCTGTTTATGTAGGTGATTGGCTTGACTTACCTCTTATTTTGTAAGCAAAATTATTTGGTGGTCTCGATAAAATAACCGTTGTGAAATTCTTGCCGCGTTTGATCTTCACTTTCCGTAAATAATTCAACCAGCCAAAATAGGAGAAAATGATTTTGGGTTTGAAGGTGATAAACGTTGTCATGCCTCGGTATTTTCTCAGGTTCATATTTACTCGCAGTAATATTAACGGTTTGCAACTTTACTACCTGCCACTGTCACGTAGGGCAAATAAGATTTATTACATCACTCAGTGTTTTGTTTGAAAGCTTAAACAATGTATAATTTCTATTACTGAAAGGAATTTAGGTCTCGTTGAGATAACCGGATTTCTAGGATGTTTTGACAACACTGGCGAGTCAAAATTTCTATGTCGTCACCTCTAGATTTATCACCAGTTGTCCCAAACGATTGGAGCTACTTTTGAAGAGTGGCGCATTTTTGAGCGACTAATAGACTGATTTGCCTTTCTGGGCTCCGTTGGTGATTTTAATATCCCCTCTTTTATATATACTGATAAACTGCTCAAAACAGAGAAACATTTCACGTTATTGTTAAATTTCATGTTATTGTTGCTGTTTATTAAACTTCCTAAGGAAGTAGATAAATTTATCACAACAGGATTGAAAAGATGCAATTTGTAGTTGTGCTAAGACAAATCATTTTAATCATTTCGAGAGAGACTAATTGTGTTCTTTCTTACTGCATTAGCGATTTCATCTGAGTTTATTGCCCACTTATTGTTGTATTAAACTCACAAGCTGTATGACGATATTGTTGTTACAAGAGATCCTAGCTGTTGAGGTGGAATAGACATTCACTATTCATTTAATTATCATGTAAAATCTGGTTATAGCTAGTTATGGGAACTGTCTCTGCCTTTTGCACGAAACGGAAGAATTGAAATTCAAGTATTTCGATGTTGTTGTTGTTGAAATGATAAAAAAAATCAGTACATACATCGATTTAGCACTTTCATGGGTACAGAAAATTCTCTAAACCTGATGTAAAAATGGCAAGTAGAAAAATATTGTTATGTTAAAACAACTTTGCTATCTAGAGTGGATGCTAGGTGCGCTTGCCGGTTGAAGTATGCCTTTACATGTAATATGCAAACATGTCACACCTTGTTTAATTAACTTGTTTAATGACTTAATTGCGGACGTTCCTTAGGTGTACGCTAAACCGCGTGGCAAGCGCTTCGGACAAAAGGAGACGGGAATTAAGGACAGAGAGGCGCGAGCACGGACCGTGACTCTCTCCGCCCAAGCGACTCGCACTTACAATACAATACAATACAATACAATACAATACAATACAATACAATACAATACAATACAATACAATACAATACAATACGATACAATAGTTTATTTATCCACGTAACACTGAGGAGTTTACAAAAAATCTCTCAAACGTGTACGTGTACAATAAGCTAATGTCCCTTAATAGCGAACTGGCTACCCCTCCTAAAAGTTTTTAAATCCTTGCCCAGTTCCCTCCTCTTTTGGCTCCTGCCAGGCAGGTTTGGTGTCAGCCAGCATTCTAGTAGTTATTTTGTATAAGCAGCGCGTGTGGGGAAAAATAGATCAGTCAACATGGCTGCAAGCTGATTTAATGCATTATTCAAAATAAAAATTGCCTTTGTCTATGAACGTGAAACAGTCATCGCTATCCAACTTCACGGGATAAACGGTGGTGGGAAACTAGTGTCACATGTTTAACAAAGTGGGGTCTATTGTTGGAGCCCAAAGGCGGTAAATATTGCAGTTGAACTGCTAAAAACCTTTTTGGTTCAGTAAATTGGAGTCAGTTTTGTCTGCCATTTCGTATTTCTTGTATCCAGCGTAAACAAAGAAGATAAATGTCCATGCCGAAGAGATCTGAGTGAGCTAATGGGTCTATTGTTTCTTGAAGGTATTGCAAAATATTGGGAGATAGATTTAAGTCAATTTGGGGCACAGTCACGTTGCTCACGTCGGCTTCATTAAAGGGACAAGGACCTTCCCAGTCAATACCGTACTGCTCCAAGGAATCTTCGACAATGTCCCTGTTAAATACGCCTTCCGGAGATGCGTGGTTGGAGTTTTGTAAGCGAAGCATGCTCTCCACCCACAATTGTCTTGGGCTACTGTTGTGTTCGGTCCCAAGAGGATGTCTATTGTACGCCTCTGACCAGCGACTTAACAAATTGTTTATTCTTGGGATGAAAACGTAGTGTAGAGCGAATAAGTGAAGCTCATCACTTTGATCGAGAATACCTAGCTCCTCCATAAAATAAAATAGAAAATAAAAGGTGGAGATGCAAAACCAAAAGACATCTCTCCACAACCGTTCTATTCTCTGATTATGTACTGATCGACCTGCTATGAGACTTCCTCGATTAGCACCACGAACCATACACATTAAAACGGAGACAAGATAGTTCTCCCCTCCCCTGTCAGATCGGACTCGGGATGGAAAGCCGTACTCCTTAGTGCTTTGGTAGAAGCACTGAACGATTGTACTGGCACGGTTGTTGTCGAAACACCTTAAGTATGTGATTAAACGAGAATAACCATCAATTCCTCCCGCTATAATCAGGCGCCACCGTACCAAAGAATGATGGGTATCAATGTGCCATAAGGCATTTGCACCGTACACATTGTAGCGTCTTCTGACATGCACTTCAGACCACCGTATTGAGGCACCAGCGGGATCAACCCTCCTCATAGCCATCCGCACCCTGCAACGTTGAATCTTTAACCCGTGATCTGACTCGAGCATTGCTCGCATTTGTCGACAGCCTATTCGGGGAAAATGTGATCGAATATTTCGGATTAGCTGATCTAAATCGGCATCTGAAATTGAGGAAAAAGTTTGATCTTGACCAATTCCACTGTCACGCAATCTACGCCTGACAGTAGAGACACTCACACCAAGACAGTTCGCAATCCTCCTTGTGTTGAAATTCTCCCCAACAAGAAATGACAGCTGGTCGAATGTGATTTCGTATCGTGGTCTTCCACTAGTAGAGCAATCAACGGGAGCACTGTATGCTGAGTCCGCGCGACTCCCTTCCACCTGGTTGACAGCATGCGAACGCAATAAAAAAATGTATTGCTGTACATTATCGATTAGAAGGTTATAAAGTTCACCGTTAACGATGCCATGCAGGTTTACACAGTTGGTTAGAAGATTTTCAAGCCTGGCAATACAATACTCCACAACATCTTCTTGGTTTTCTGCCGTGTCTAGCAGTCGCATTACTTCCTGAACCAATCTAATAGCTCTTTCAAAAAAACTGTCCAGATTACTAGGCTGTGCTCTTCCGTGGAATTGAGCAGGGGGAGCCCCAGAAATGTATGGACTGAATAGAAAAAGAAGAAGCAAACAAAAACCTCCAGGGCGAATCATTCTTTTCCTCTTCATAACATCGAGTAAGGGGTATCGAGCAGAAACAATACTCAGTTCATTTTTATTTTGATAGAGAGTTCAGAGGGCGTATCTTTGACATAAGCGATAAAAGACCGGAATCTTATCATCTAAGAAATCATGACCTCATGATATCTCTCCGGATATCGTGCTACCAGGATATCTTAAGATATCATGACGTCATGATATCTCTCCGGAAATTTAGCCAAGATATCATGATATCATGTTATCACGAGATATCACTAGTGATATCATGATATCTACTTTTGACCGCGATGGCCCGCCATAAAAGATATCATGACGTCAGGATATCTTAAGATATCCTGGTAGGACGATATCCGGAGAGATATCATGACGTCATGATATCTTGCAAAATTAGTTGTCATCATTGTTACTGATAGTCACGGCATGTACTTGTCAAGAGCTAGTGTTGGAAATATATCTATCCAACAGTGTAGCAGCCAACGAGGATAGTAATGTTTGCTGAACTGGTTTCATGATCCTAGTAACTAGTGTAAAATGATGTTAAAAGGTGACAGGCCTGACACGACTCCTGCGTGTTTCGTGATGTTGTATATAATTAGTTTGACCTTTATTGTTTTGCTCTAACGAGTATATCTTTTAGAGATCTGCCTCTTTTGTAAGAGATAATGGGTGGCTCCCGAAAAACCTCTCGAAGCAGGGGTTGTTTCTCAATGATATGCCACTTGCTCATTAAAACCTTTTTGAGATTTGGCACTGATGGGTTGTATTGCGTGACGAAAGGCAGTATGTTTTTTCGCACCTTCTGTTTTTCCTGTAGCGCGTATTTTCTCTCTTCGAATTTGACTTCTATTAGTGTCTTTTCAACTACGTTTTTTGGATAGCCTCTATCGCTTAATCGCGACTTGAAATTATTAATGTTTTCTTCAAAAAGTGCTTTTGAAGAGTTAGTTCTAAGTAGTCTGAGGGCTTCCCCTTTGATGAAGCCCTTTGCCACACCGGGGGCGTGGCAAGAAGAGAAATGCGTGTACTGAAAAGTTTCAGTAGGTTTAAAATGTGTGCGAATGTCTAGAATTGACTCTTCGTAGAATCTTTCGCCTTTAAATACTGTAGTGTCTAGGAAGTTTGTATCTCTCTCTGATATGTCAGCCGTGAATTTAATGGTAGTATGTTGCCTGTTGGCTTCTGAGATAAAGAGATCAATCTCTTCTTTTGTTGAATCCCACAAAGAAAATATATCATCGATATATCTTTTCCACTCTAGTGGTTTCGTTTTGCTCTTGTTGATGATTTCGGTTTCAACTGCGGACATAAAGATATTGGCAAAAGCAACTGCCATTTTAGTGCCCATCGCAGTGCCGTGAGTCTGAAGGTAGTCACTTCCACAAAATTGGAAGGAGTTCTCCTTAAGTATAAGTCTTAGCATTTTCCTGAGCGCATTGGTTGGTATCGGAGTTTCTCGTTGGTAGAATGTTTCGTATGCCTTGCATACAGTTTCTATACCTTCTTCTTGAGGGATGTTGGTGTACAGACTGGTAACGTCTAGTGATACCATAATTGCGTTTTGTGGGACTTTCGTCTTTTCTACGAAATTGATGAAGTCTTTTGTATCCTTGAGATACGATTTTTGTGATTTTGCTATTGGCTGGAGGATGTAGTCTACAAATGATGATATTCGTTCTGTTGGACCATCACAACCTGATATAATGGGTCTGCCTACAGGTGTAGGTTTGTGAATCTTAGTAAGTGTGTAAAAAACTGGTATGCGCGGTGGGTCTGGCGTTTGACAGAGCCATTTCTTTGTCATATCGTCAATGTAGTTATGGCGGTGGAGCTCGTTTATGAGTTCTTGAACTCTGTTGAATGTCTCTCGAACCATAGATGTTTCTAAGGGCAGGTAATTATTCTTATCGTCTAGTTGTACCCTGGCCTCTTCAATCTTATCTTTTTCGTTCATTAAGACCGTTGTTGATCCTTTGTCTGCCTTTTTTATGTTTATTTCAGAATTTGTTTTAAGCTCTCTGATAGCTTGACGTTCTTTCTGTGGCAGGTTTTGTTTTGGCTTTGATAATTTAATTTCTGCGAGCTCTGTTTTGACTCCCTCTAGGTAATTTTCTAGAGCGACTGACGGTTGTACTGGTGGTTCCCAGGTGGTTCTATTTTCCTGCAGTGGAAACGGGTTAATGCACCAACCAGCTTTTGTTCGGCGTCCTTTCTGATGTGGTTTATGTCCCGCTTAAAGTCTTCGTCCGGTACGATGTTTGCTCGGACGTTGTATCGTAATGATTTTGGACATGTCTTCTTTTCAGTGTGCGCCTTTAGCTTCTGGATAGAATCTTCAGATTTTTCGATTTTCCCCTTCAAGGCTATGGTGCTGTCGTCATATCTTGTTCTTTTGCTGGTGACTTTAGGGCTGTACGTCTCTGAGGGGCGTTTGCGGGTTGCCGGCGACCGTTGGCCGCTCTCCAGCTCGTCTTCACTGTACAACAGCTCTTCCTCGTTTACGGCGTTAATTTCACACCAAGAACAAACTAATAAAAACAGAGCAGAAAATGAACCAGGCCAAAGCAAGGAAAACTGACAATCAGAAACTCGTAAAAAACCGGCCACGTCCGGCCAAAGATAACAAGCCTAAGGCACGAAGTGAGAATGTAATTAAGTTAGCAAACACGCTGATGCAGAGGATCGAGAAATTTGATGTAATGATGAAAAAGATTGAAGAAAACCAGAATAAAGAAAATGAATCTTATCCCTGTCTTGTTTCTGACGAAACGGCAAAGGGGAGGGAAACACAAAAGCGCAAAGATAAAAACAAGAAACATAATGACAGAAGAAAAATAAAGAAGAGAGATAAAATCAAAACATCCGCAAACAACAAACGGAAATACATTAAAAATCTCTCAGATTACGAAATGTCAACTGACCAGATAAATCTATTATCGAAGGGTTTAAAATTTATTCCTACCCCAACCATGGGAGAAACTCGCATTAAGCGACAACTCCTACAAGACTTCAAAGAATTTGAAAGGCGAATGCGCCTAAAATACATTTTTCATGGCCAAGATAAAGAACCGCATCCCTTCTACGTTAAATCACACTGGGAACCACCAGTACAACCGTCAGTCGCTCTAGAAAATTACCTAGAGGGAGTCAAAACAGAGCTCGCAGAAATTAAATTATCAAAGCCAAAACAAAACCTGCCACAGAAAGAACGTCAAGCTATCAGAGAGCTTAAAACAAATTCTGAAATAAACATAAAAAAGGCAGACAAAGGATCAACAACGGTCTTAATGAACAAAAAAGATAAGATTGAAGAGGCCAGGGTACAACTAGACGATAAGAATAATTACCTGCCCTTAGAAACATCTATGGTTCGAGAGACATTCAACAGAGTTCAAGAACTCATAAACGAGCTCCACCGCCATAACTACATTGACGATATGACAAAGAAATGGCTCTGTCAAACGCCAGACCCACCGCGCATACCAGTTTTTTACACACTTACTAAGATTCACAAACCTACACCTGTAGGCAGACCCATTATATCAGGTTGTGATGGTCCAACAGAACGAATATCATCATTTGTAGACTACATCCTCCAGCCAATAGCAAAATCACAAAAATCGTATCTCAAGGATACAAAAGACTTCATCAATTTCGTAGAAAAGACGAAAGTCCCACAAAACGCAATTATGGTATCACTAGACGTTACCAGTCTGTACACCAACATCCCTCAAGAAGAAGGTATAGAAACTGTATGCAAGGCATACGAAACATTCTACCAACGAGAAACTCCGATACCAACCAATGCGCTCAGGAAAATGCTAAGACTTATACTTAAGGAGAACTCCTTCCAATTTTGTGGAAGTGACTACCTTCAGACTCACGGCACTGCGATGGGCACTAAAATGGCAGTTGCTTTTGCCAATATCTTTATGTCCGCAGTTGAAACCGAAATCATCAACAAGAGCAAAACGAAACCACTAGAGTGGAAAAGATATATCGATGATATATTTTCTTTGTGGGATTCAACAAAAGAAGAGATTGATCTCTTTATCTCAGAAGCCAACAGGCAACATACTACCATTAAATTCACGGCTGACATATCAGAGAGAGATACAAACTTCCTAGACACTACAGTATTTAAAGGCGAAAGATTCTACGAAGAGTCAATTCTAGACATTCGCACACATTTTAAACCTACTGAAACTTTTCAGTACACGCATTTCTCTTCTTGCCACGCCCCCGGTGTGGCAAAGGGCTTCATCAAAGGGGAAGCCCTCAGACTACTTGGAACTAACTCTTCAAAAGCACTTTTTGAAGAAAACATTAATAATTTCAAGTCGCGATTAAGCGATAGAGGCTATCCAAAAAACGTAGTTGAAAAGACACTAATAGAAGTCAAATTCGAAGAGAGAAAATACGCGCTACAGGAAAAACAGAAGGTGCGAAAAAACATACTGCCTTTCGTCACGCAATACAACCCATCAGTGCCAAATCTCAAAAAGGTTTTAATGAGCAAGTGGCATATCATTGAGAAACAACCCCTGCTTCGAGAGGTTTTTCGGGAACCACCCATTATCTCTTACAAAAGAGGCAGATCTCTAAAAGATATACTCGTTAGAGCAAAACTATAAAGGTCAAACTAATTATATACAACATCACGAAACACGCAGGAGTCGTGTCAGGCCTGTCACCTTTTAACATCATGATATAACATGATATCATGATATCTTGGCTTAATGATATTATGTTATTTTCTTTTCCGGAAAGATATCATGACGTCATGATATCTTAAGATATCCTGGTAGCACGATATCCGGAGAGGTATCATGACGTCATGATATCTTGCAAAATTAGTTGTCATCATTGTTACTGATAGTCATAGTCCAGTCATTTTGTGATTGGACCTGCAACTAATTGCAACAGAAGCTTTCTCTTTGCTGATCATTTAGAATTAGTGTGTAGATCAACATACTAAAAGTCCCAAAGGATCCAAGCACGGTAACATCTCCAAATTAAAACGAAATGCTAACTCGCGCTCTGGGCCAACATGAAAACGAGGCTCAAACTGGAAAATGTTCTTATTGTACTTTTTCATTGCCAGAATTCATCCAAAGTCAAATAAATCTATTTGGAATGTGTCTGTAAACTTTCATTCTTTATAAAACGTCACCAGACAAGCGTATAAGCACAGTAAATCTTATTACTTTTGACATCTTGTATGCTACACCAGAGAACACCTGAATAGGGCGACAGTTTCATGTGTGTGTAGCGTATTCCAATAAAATTATACACTTTCCTCAAACATTGAAGGTTCATTTTAAAATAAAATAAAATGGGAATGAGCAGTGGCACATCCACAAGGCGGCTCCTTGTCCACTGTGTCCGGATCGAATTGGAATTTAGAAATGCTGGTTTTTGAGGAGAGGAGAAAACCGGAATACCCGAAGAAAAACCTCTCGGAGCAAAGACGAGAACCAAGAACAAACTCAACCCACGTATGACATCGGGACCGGGAGTCGAACCCAGGTCACATTGGTGGGAGGCGAGTGCTCTCATCACTGCGCCATTCTTGCTCCCCCTTTTCATACGCCCATGTTATATCTACGTCCTTATCCATCATCACTATCATAGGCAAACTGGTGGGTAGCATTTTTGCATGCAGTACCTCTGCATTGACCATACGCAGGGAAACACTCCAGGCTATGCTTGCGGCAGGGCGGCAGGTACATCTTGTGCTGGCACAATCCGATCATTAGGTGAAACTGACCATACGTAGAAAATATGATAAGACACTCCAGGACAACCAGTAAGCCAGTCACCACAGAGAGTACTTGATCATCGCTCACTTTTATCCCCACTCTTCCACTGACATGCCTTCGTCTTCACCTTTTCATTGTTTCACTTGAAGGTACACCCTTAGCCTATGATACTGAGCTGTTGCCGTTGTCGGAGGCAGGTTCTGGGACAGTATCTGTATACTCTAGGTCGCTAGTTTCTCGCAGTATCGTTCAGTTGGTATCCTGAGCTTTCAAGGATTTTTCCCGGGCTTTCAACAGTAGAAGGATATTAGTGCATTCTCACCTGCTGCCACAATGTCATCCACGGTGGAATTGAGAATGAAAGTTGAACTTTTCAGCTTGCTCTCTAACGTGTAGAGTGTTGGCCTGTTTCTTCAACACTGCAACTTTGCCAATTCCGTAAAGACGGGAGGTGGTGCCTCATCCCAAAATGGGGTGAACAAATAACATGCTGCTTTTTAAATGTCTTCATATTCCAGACGCATCTTCTAGAGTTTAATTGGTTCTGGTTTGAAATAGAGGTCATATCCATGCCACCCTTTCCCGAGCAGATTCTACGGCAGTCGTCACAATGAGAACATCAGCGTCACCTTCGGCTTGATATATTTGACAGTTTCTATTCTGCAGAAATCGACTTAGCATATTTATGAACCCTTGTTTGTTCTTGGAAGTGGCGAGGACGTCATTCTTCTTTAGGACCCTTTAGGGTAACTTTCGTGTCCTCTTAGAAGGTTATAGTTGCGCCAGCTCTTCTTGCGGCTCTCCTCTGTTGCGTCATGTTCTTTGTGGACATCTCGTCATAGCCATAAATTTAACGATCCGATTTCCATATTTCCTAGCCACATAGCTGCGGTATAAACCACAAACATCCTGATACGTGGCCTTGTTAGGGTGGTGAGTCGTGTCTCAAATGGGACGCCTTATCATTTTAATTATTAAATTTTCTGCTTTGTCTATATCGCACGCTGAAAGAAAGCCCGAGTTCCTTAAAGCAAAAACGAAACGTGCAAAACTGACACACTAGTCAGCACGTGTCAACTATTTGGAACAAGCCTACTACGGTTCGAACGAATAGTTGACGTACAGAGAAACGTACAAAAGATAAGACTTACAAAGTTGTATTATCAACAAACGGACGGTACAGAGAAACATAATAAGGATAAGACTAACACTGTATAAACAACATTACAGATGGAGAAATCCTTTGTTTTGACTAAAATTGTACGAACCAACTAGTTACGAAGAAACGTTGAAAAGACTTGAAGACTCAAGCACCATACGAACAAACTGAGAGATTGAGAAAAATAAAAAAAAGTTAAATGGTTAGGTACGGATAACGTTGAAAAGATAAGACTAACATAGTACGTAAGAACAAACTAGAGTACAGAGAAAAGTACAGAAGACAAGACTAACACAGTAGGAACAAACTGATGGATGGAGAAACGTTAAAGAGACAAAGCTAATATCATGCGAACGACTCCTATCTTACGGAGAAACGTTAAAAAGACATGACTAAAACAGCGTACGGAGCGTGATTGAATACTGAAATTAGAAGACTCTACACGAACGAACTAGCGTACGAAGAAACGTTGAAAAGATAAGACGAACACCGTACGAACTAGCGTACGGGGTAAGGTTGCAAATACAAACTAACACCGTACGAACGAACTCGCGTAGGGAGAAACGTTGAAAAGACTAATACTACTGTGGAACGAACTAGCCGTTACAGTGAAACGTAACTACGAGACTAACACTGGATGAACGAACTAACGTACACGGAAACACTTAAAGGAGACAGGATGAGCACCGTAAGAAAGAATTAAGGTACGAAGAAACGTTCAAGACAAGTTAACACCGTAAGTATCACGTTACACACGGACAACCAGTTCAAACAGGAACAAATATTGTTGATTCAACAGCAAGTCCTCTGTGTACACCTTCTTATTAAACTCGAGCTCACGTTCCGATCATTGTTCCGCTCTAACCACGAAGTCTGTAAAACTACTGGAACGCATGCGCAATACAAACACTACGATAAATGTGATCAAAAGCTAGTCTCTCAGGACAGTAAGAACGGTGTTAGGTGCAAACAGTACGTAGCGTACGGAGAAAGGTTGAAAAGACAATTAAGACTAACAACATATGTACAGTGAAAGGTTGTAAAAAGACAAGACTAACACAGTACAAATGAACTGACGTCAGGAAAAAAGTTAAAAAGACAAAACTAACACCGTACAAAGTGCGGTGAAAAGTAAAAAAGAGACTACTCTGTACGGGTGAACCAGCGCACAGAACAAGGTTAAAGGAAACAAGAGAAAGGCAGTAAACGGACTGAAGTACAGAGAAACGTTAAAAAGACAAGACTAGCACCGTGCGGGCGAACTTAATTCAAGAAAAGTGAAAAAAAGCCTAATACCGTAAAGTTGACGATAGGGGTACGGAGTTGTGTCTTTTGCTACGCGTGCCACTCAAAAGGGAAAGAATTGAATCAAATGCCATATATTTTGTCGGTCAGGTAGCCTACTTTATTGAGTGATTGACCCGAGACCCGCCTCTTACCTGGAACACTGTTAAAAACAGGAGTTGCGGATGTACCTGCACGATGTCACCTTCAATGCTGACGGAAGACTTTTAAGCGAGAGTGACAGCTTGCTCACTCCCCTTGCTCACTGTAGTCATTGAAGACAATATCCTCTCTTCAGTAGCTCTACATTGACAGCATTGTCAGCCTTTACACCTGTCATGATATCTCTGAGGTTAGGGTCGGGTGCCAGGCGATTCCTGTCAGCCAAAGTAGAGAGAATAACGAGTGTGTCCTTCAAACCTCGCTTCTGTCTGGCTTTTGTCATGTCCTTGTTCTCGTCACGCGAGTTGTATCACACTCCGGTGAACTCTTAAAACACCCGCTTTGCCTCAGCACCTGACAGGCCGGCATGGATAACAGCCAGAGTAGTCGTTGCTGTTCAGTTATGCCCCTTCCTCTTGTTAGGCCTTCGCTTGTCTTCAGGGTTCGCGTCAGCACTTGTTTAATCACAAGATCCGTTGACAATGCTGTCCACAGGCGAACACTTCTCCTTAATACATAGAAGCCCGGTACAACGTCGTGATAGGCATCAGGATAATCATAACCAGTTCAAAAAGCATGTTTCAAGTTTAAAAAGAAAAGAAAGCTCTCCACACACACACACACGCACACAACAGCTAACAGCTGATAGGAAAATTTTACGCAGCCCGAGCCCATGAGCAGGATACAGCTTTCATTCCCCCAACATAGTATCCCATTTTATCGTAAAACACATAGCATATGAACTTTTAACATTAATGTTTATGGTTTAAATTTTGTTGTATTTTATGAAGTTAAAGACGGTCAGCCTCGTTCCCATGCTGCAGTAAAACTGGACTCTGATAGCCTCTCAATAAATCCCGTTTTATAGCAACTTCCCCTTTTGGGATTTTTTGGGACTTTTGATATGTTATTAAGGATAGTTTTCTAAGTCTAAAACCGTTGAGATACCTTCTGTTGCAATTAGTTACAGGTTAACCGATTTTTTTCCACAAAATGACTGGACTATCACGGCATGTATTTGTCAAGAGCTAGTGTTGGAAGTATAAATATATATATCCAACAGTGTAGCAGCCATCGAGGATAGTAATGTTTGCTGAGCTGGTTTCATGATCCTAGTAACTAGTGTAAAATGGGGGTGACAGGCCTGCACGACTCCCACGCTCGTGTTTCAGCCCGCCGTTCTCATAACTTTGCTCTCACGAGTGTATCCCTTAAGGATCGTCCTTTCTTATAGGACATTAATGGCGGTTCCTTTAAGATTTCGTTAAGTAATGGTTGTTTTTTAAACAAATGCCAATTGCTCATGATGATCTGTTTCAAATTGGGCACTGATGGTTGTAATTGTGTTATAAAAGGCAAGATTCGTTTATTTTCCCCGCACATGTCTCTTTTTATCTAAATGAAATTCCCACCTCCACACCACTACTGGAAGGAGCGCTAAGGCTTATCCTACAGGAAAATTCCTTCCAATTTAGTGGAAAAAACTATCCACAGACGCACGGAACCGCCATGGGTACTAAAATGACAGCTGTCCTTGCCAACATTTTCATGGCGAAAGTTGAAACAGACATCCTTAACCAAAGCATGATAAAACCGCTCGTTTAGAAACATTTCATAGATGACATTTTTTTCACTCTGGAAAGTTAGCAGAGATGATATAAGTAAGTTCATTGAGCAAGCAAATAAACACCACCCTACAATCAAATTTACGGCTGAAATATCCGAAACAGAAACGACGTTCTTGGATACTAACGTATACAATGGCGAGAGAATTTAAAAAAAGAAAAAATGTAGTACTTGATGTACGCACGCATTTCAAACCCACTGAAACAGTATAGTATACACATTTTTCCTCATGCCACCCATCCAGTATCAAAAGAGATTTCATTAAAGGGGAGGCTGGGAACAAACTCTTCTAAGACATTATTTGAAGGGATGATCAAAAACTTCCAAAAACAACTCCAAAAGAGAGGTTACCCAGAAAGGTTTATACAAAATCCATTTTCAGAAGTTCACTTTGAAGACAGAAAGCTAGCCCTCCAACAAAAACGCAGGGAAAATGAACGAATCCTGCCTTTTGTAACGCAATATCAACCATCAGTGCCGAATTTGAAACAGATCATCATGAGCAAGAGAGGATATTGTCATGAGCAAATGGCATTTGATTAAAAAACAACCATTACTTAGCGAAATCTTTAAGGACGAACCGCCATTCCTAAATATCATATAAGAAAGGACAGTCCTTAAAAGATATAGTCGTGAGAGCAAAGTTATGAGAACAGCGGGCTGAAACACGAGCGTGGGAGTCGTGCAGGCCTGTCACCCCCATTTTACACTAGTTACTAGGTTCATGGAACCAGTTCAGCAAACATTACTATCCTCGTTGGCTGCTACACTGTTGGATATATATATTTATACTTCCAACACTAGCTCTTGATAAATACATGCCGTGACTATCGGTAACAATGATGACAACTAATTTTGCAAGATATCATGACGTCATGATATCTCTCCGGATATCGTGCTACCAGGATATCTTAAGATATCAAGACGTCATGATATCTTTCCGGAAAAGAAAATAACATAATATCATTAAGCCAAGATATCATGATATCATGTTATATCATGATATCACGAGATATCATTAGTGATATCATGATATCTACTTTTGACCGCGATGGCACACCATACTGCATCGCTTAGATTGCAATTAGCCAGCACTCGTGTCGTTAGGATCCGAATGGAGCCCTTGCCTGAAGGCTGAAACATTTGTCGTGAATGCCTAAGGGCCGTACTTAACGATATCACGGCTTAAGAACGACTTATTTCTCAGGGTTTTCTCCTGGAGAAAGAGTCGTACAGAGGTCAATGGTTACAAACAAACAAAGTTCTTAAGTTGCACACATACATTTAATTCCTTACATACCGGAAGTGCAAATTGTCCATAATAGGTAACCGAAAACCACGAACTACTAAAGTTAAACCTTTTTTCCTTAGGGAAAGGGGAGGGAGAAGGCGGGGGGGGGGGGGGGAGAGACTACGCGCCGCCTGTAAATTCTTCAGAATTTCTTGTTCTCAGTTAAATTTGACCTCTGATCGTTCGTTAAGCGACTAATGTTGTTTCTGCGCCACCTTCGGCATATTAGTTTCATGACGAAAAGGGTCTATAGATCACACTCTGTGATGCGAAACACAACATTCTACAACAGAATTATACAGCCGGGCCCGGCGATACAAACTCCATCAGCAGGAAAACGCATCACGTTGCATGTAATATTTCAGATCCTTTATTGTCACAAATACAAACATGAGAAGCTGAAAAAACTCTATCAAGTGCCTAAAGGAGCCAGATTCAACGTACCTAATATGATGAAAGCGGCGCAGAAACCACATTAGTCGCTTAACGAACGATCAGAGGTCAAATTTATCTGAGAATAACAAGCAGTGCGCGCTAGCCACAAGAATCCACTGGTTATCAGAAAATTGATCAGATACGACCTCGAGATCAAAGTCTTAAAAACTGCGACGCCTGAGTTGTAACGGCTTAATTCAGTCACCATATAAAAATCCTCCAAACTAAACCCACTACAAAAAAAAATAAAAAAGTACAATTGGTCAAAAGACCGAGAAAAGGCGCGGCGAACAAAGACGTGAAGTAGGGGTCGCGTAGGCCTTCCAAACCCATTTTATAACTAAAATCAGTTATCACACTTTGTTAAGCTCAGCAGGGCTGTAGCCTGTGCTTAATTTTGGATGCATTTTCAGTTGACTTTAACCAAAACCGGTATTTTTCTGGCTGCGAATTAGTAATAAAGAAAATTCAATTATTATACTGTGTTGAGCTCAGTAGCAGGGCTGTAGCCTGTGCTTAATTTTGGCTGCATTTTCCGTTCATTTTCACCAAAACGGGGCTTTTTCTGGCTGCGAATAAGTTCAAACAAATACGTTGGAATGTACAAGATAAGTTGATGTTCTACTTTACCTGAGGTACTTGATCAAAATAAACTGTAGCGGTCACAAAAAGAACAAAAGTTGACTTCAAAGCCTTGTTTATCGCGGAGAAAAAGAAATCAAGACACAAGCAAACAAACAGTCAATCAAACAACGAATTCTGTGCTCAGTGTGTCAAAAAAAACAGTGAATTTCTAAGGGAAAAGTTTTTTGTTATTTCGTGGCCTAACTTTATGCTTGAAGCCCCTGTTATGGCATCAGTGACATGTGAATGCAACAGAAACCTCATTTAGACTGATACGCGTCTTAGATCTGCCCTACACTTTGTATACCTTTGAGCTTTCTGACTGATTTTACAAAAACATACCTACTAAATATTCAATACAGTTTCCAACTTTCTTCCATAAAGGCCTCTGCCAATCAATAGGCAGCCCTACATTAGGGCTTATTATGACAATTTTAAATCGAGCAAATGTTTGGAAAGAAACACGTTTAATTTCTAACGCAACTGAAACTGACATACATTTTGGACAGACTAGGAAATTAATCATGACCTCTGGTCTCTTGAGAAGGTGGGCTGCAAAGTGCAAATCTCAGTCAAAATCCGACCCATTCGAGTTAAAATTTATCTTTTTAAGGACAACTAGCCTTAAGCAAAGTGAAACAGCGTTTTCAATCGGGACTTGATCGAATTCCTACATTATTCACTGTTCCAAATAATCAAACAAATGCAGCCCGCTAAAATTTAGTCGCACGTCTGGTAAATGTTACGTCAACTCTTCAGTGAAAATGACACAAATCGACACTTTGAAAGCGTCAAGCCCATGGAATAACTTCCGTTTAGCGACAAAAACGAAAACAAATCGAAAAACTATTCAAACTCACGCTTTTTCGAGGCAAATCTCTTCACAAACTCTTTCTCTGCTCGCCATTCTAGCTGAAGTGTCGGATGTTGAGAAAAATTGTCAAAAGGACACCCTTATGCCGCCGCCTTTGACAAGAATTTTCCTAAGTCTTTGGCCAGGTCAAAATTAAAGTCCAGTTTTGCTCTGTCCGCTTAGAAAAGATCCCTAAGACCTACTTTCGAGGCCAAAGATTTGTTACCACCTCGAGCAAAACCCACAATATCAATCCCTGCAAGTGGACCCGAGTCAAAGACCTGTTAAGTTCAAAAAGCAAAACAAACTGCAGGTAAGATGTTAGACGACGCATAACCATCAAATCGTAAGACTTTTTCTATCACTAGGCTTCATGATGGCTTCAGGAAAACTTTGCTTAAGGCAGCCAACTGAAAATCTAGATCTATTCATTTCAATCTGAGCGCATACAGCGCCAATTCAAAAGAGAATGTCCGCACGCCAGGCCTCTGCGCCACCAAGCACTTAAGGTTACTCCGGAACTTCGCAGGTGTCCTCCGGGAAAAAATTCGTATCCGCGCCATTATAAAGAAAAACACGGCAAACTATATATCGTTGGAAAGCTTAACAAATGAAGATTTTGGCCAAAAAAAAATGAATTGCCGGTTCCTTCAATTTTGCAAAAGAAAATCGCAAACAACCACGGAAATGACCATGCGTCATTACATCAGAAAAATGAATTAATAGGGTATCAAAATTTGGCGGATATCTGTGAAACCACTGGCCTGAAAACTCCCCAGATGCTGTGAAACAAAAGTGTGTTGGGGATTTTTGAAATTTGTAATATATAGTTTGCCACCAATATATAGTTTGCCGTGTTTTCCTTTAAAATGGAACGCACACGATTTTTTCCCGGAGGACACGGGAGGACACCCGCGAAGATCCAGAGTAACCTTAAGAAATTTTAAGTATATAATTTAAAATACTTAATTCTAATACTTTAGGGATGAACGAACGGCGGTTCCTTTTATAGATTTACCGCAGCGCGTGCTTTAACTGCAACGTTTAGAGGTCTGGCTATGTGCCTAAAACGAACGGTCAATTTACTTGATCTAAAGTCTGACTCTACCTCTATTATGAATAGGTTTGCAGTATTTTGAAACCCAAACGAAACGTTTCTTCACCAAGATTGAAAAGTGAAATTATTTTGGTACTTTATATGCGAATAACAGCGTGGGTTTTTACAATTACATAGGGGGTCCAAATCCGCGAAGGGGGTCCAAATCCGCTAGCGGATTGGGTCCCCCGGGGGTCCATATTCGCTAGCGGATTTGGATCGGGGGGTCCAAATCCGCTAGCGAATTTGGACCGGGGGGTCCAAATTTGGGGGGGTCCAAATCTGCTAGGACACCGGCCCTTAGCCTGCGAGAGCAGACGGCTTTTTCGGCTCGAGGGATGTTGAATACATCGTATCTGTTTTTTTTTTAAGATCTTCTAAACTTGCGGGGCTATTTTCAGGCAAGAAATTGTTTCGAAAAGTCTTTGCCAAAAAAAAAAAAACAAAGACAACGAAAGTGTTTTGTACAGCGCCGCAAATTGTTCCCGAGAATTGCATTACAATAATCGGGCGGAACTCGAAAGTCACTCTAGAACACAGCGTTGTTGTTATTATTAGTTTTTTCGAGCTTCAAACTGTATGCATAAAATATTTTCTTATTTTTGCGCCGTCTTCTTCGGTTTTTACAATGTTTCAATATCCTGTCATTTAACTGTCAAGGCTTGTCAAATCATCTCAGACCACTGGCCACCACTGGCTGTTCGCTTGAATAAACTGGAAACGTCGCTTATCTACAACAGGCTAAATATAACTCACTCTAAACTAAATGGGTTATCGTTTTGGGTTTTCATCGTGTTCGGATCTTGAAAAATAATGCCACCAAATCGGAATCAGTTCCACTGTAGCGAACTGACCAGTAATCGAAAGTTGACATTTTCCTTTCGCGTTAACTTTTCTATTGTTCTCTCGCATTAAGCTAGCTAGTTCCTCAGTGGAGTTATCTGCTACTCGTTTTCTTCAGCGTTTGGTCGATCCGTTTTTCATTCCATCGGTTGCTGCAGTCTCAAAACAGCTCTGTCAATTTTCTGGACCAAGAGGAGGTAGGTTTTCTTTTAAGATTTTATAGACTATCAGCCAGGTTATTAGGTACCATTTTTGCTTTTCTTCCATGAAGTTTTCAA
Organism: Siderastrea radians; assembly: GCA_964017195.1. Lineage (NCBI taxonomy): Eukaryota > Metazoa > Cnidaria > Anthozoa > Scleractinia > Rhizangiidae > Siderastrea > Siderastrea radians. Next base: position 64,927 of record CAXHKT010000148.1, read on the forward strand.
GGCTTGTCAAATCATCTCAGACCACTGACTGTTCGCTTGAATGAACTGGAAATATCGCTTATCTACAACAGGCTAAATATAACTCACTCTAAACTAAACGGGTTATCGTTTTGGGTTTTCATCGTGTTGGGATCTTGACAAATGACACGAAATGCCACCAAATCGAAATCAGTAGCACTGAAGAGCATGACTGACCTGTAATCGAAAGTTTGGTCGACCCAGTTTTCATTCCATTGGTTGCTACAGTTTCAAAACAGCCTCTGTCAATTTCAACAGCAACAACAACAACCATTTTATTTTTTTGCCAAATTAAAAAGAGGAGGTTAGGTTTTCTTTTAAGAATATATAGACTATCGGCCAGGTTATTAGGTACCGTTTTTGCTTTTCTTCCATGAAATTGCTTCACAGCTTGTTTATTGCCACAACTTTGTCCTCAATACAGCGTCTTTTTATGACTTTATTTTAAAGGCATTCTAAAGGAGTCTTGCTATCATAGTAATTACTTGTCTACACGTAAAGTGTTATGCGTTTTGATCCTGATCGCGCTACAAACACTCATAAATTTGAAAAATAAAACAAGAAAGCCTAATGGGCATTTTAACCGACCGTTCTGACCCTCCCCACCTCTAGGTTTCACAAATCGAACCGGCATGACGAACCGGCGTGACGAAAAGTGTGATTGCGTGACACAATATTTTGACTATAGCCTTACTAGATGATGTAAATGATTGAGCTCTGATGACTCAGCTTGTCTTTCTTATCGATTTTATTTCCGCTGAAAAACGCAAATTCACTCAAACGTTGAATGTCGGTATAAATTTGCCCACAACTGAGGATGCTTACAAAGGGATCCGGATGACGAGATATTTGCTGTTGTGCCTAGACCGTGAATACAAACAGTGAACACAACAGTAGAATCAAAATATAACGCTTGATGAGCACGAGCTCGAGCAGATCGTACGCTTCAGAGTCTGGGGCATGTTAACCCTATTCTGCCTGGGCTTTCTTTGAGTTTCTGAGCCTGGGGGGCACAGCCCCCCCCCCCCATAGATCTCGAAAACTATTGAAACTCTTGCGGTGAAAATTGGCACGTTTGTAGCACGTCATTAGCTTAACAGATTGGGCTTATGATGTGTCAATTATGACGTGTTGTGACGTCACAATAACTTCACAAGCCCGCCATTTTGAAATTGTGGCCGCCATCATGAATCCCAAAACTGCAGTTATACAGCTGTCAATGACGTCACCGAAAAATATATGATTTTGTTCTAAGAAACATACTTAGTCAAAACAAACACACAAAAGTAAAAAATTATTTTCTTCTTACGAATGAAGAGGAAAAACCTGAATAAAGACTGAAAAAGGCAGAAAATAGTCAAAATACACTTCTGAGAAGACGGTTGCTATGGAAACGTCAATCATCATAGACACGTCATTGACACAAGAAAATTTTCTCTGGTAAATTTTAAGAAAAGTCACGAGATTTGGTGATTATTTGTCTAGCCGTTTAAAAGTTATAAATCGTTAAAGTCAGCGCGGGCACAATGTGCCCCTCACCCCCTCCCCCCTCAGGCAGAATAGGGTTAAGGCATATCTCATGACGTGATGTCTAAATCCGGTTTGCTAACCCAGGAATCCCCATGCAAAGTAAACAAGTGGTCTCGGAACGGCTACGAAAACCAACGCCACACGCAAACCACACGCATCGCTTGATAATATTCGGTTATTTTCTAACTTAAAGACTCGTAACAGCTACCTTATTAATTGATCTCCTTATTGATGACCGATTCCTGCGTCTTTATGCAATTAAAATCAACTTCTCGCGTCAAATAAACACTCAGCTCTCTCCCTTCTCAAGAACTATGATGTATCGATGGTGCAATCCACTAAATGCATCATCATACTCATACTCTCCTCTGCGAAATACAGGTTACCCAATGAGAAAACTTACAATCTACTTCAGAAACCGTCCCCACCCCTCCCCCTCCACCCCCATAAAACGCAAACGCCAAGGGAAACTGCCTCTCACGCAGCACAATATACACCGCTGCTATACAAAACGAAACTTTCAAAGTAAATCACATTCACAGAAGTGTGATATGCTCCTCACATTAATTCACAAATCCTTCCACTCCCACATTTTTACATCCCTCAAAATGTCAATCCCCATAAAAAAAGACTCCTGCGCTAAAAAAAAGTTTTCATCATAACCACTAATTAGATCAGAAAACACAGCCAATTTCGCATTCAATCCTATTGGCTGCTTTACTCAGTTGGGCATACGTTATGCAAGACTTAACAACCCTTCGCCGTTCGTATCTTAAATACAGTAAATTATAAGACAAGAACACACGAAGGTAACAATCAGCAGACTAATATGCGCATACGTCTTATATAAGACAGTACCGCTCTTGAGTACCCGTACCACAAGCTCTACAGCACTTTGTTCGTTTGTTAAGCCAACTGACGCAAAAAAAAAACCGTGTCCATTTTATAAAACGAGGGCCGGTTAATGATTGCATTTGTGGATTGTAAAGATGAAATTCTTCTCAACTTGTTGGCCCCTGAAATACAGTACATTTCAGTAGTGCAGTTATTCGCCAAAAGATGAAAAACAACAAGGGAAAAAAAGGCAAAGACACGATGCGGACCGCTGAGGAAACCTGCGAAGTTGACTTATTTTTCTTCAAAGAGAAGACCTGAGTACAGGCTCATTCAGGCTTGATGAACATTTGCCAGACAGTTTTTTGAGCTAGGTATTTTTGAAAGTCAAACATTTTTGTTTGTCAGCTTTTGTTCTATATATTATATTACTTATAGTGAGAACCATTGTTGAGTTGTGTGAAAATAATTTTATCTGGACCTGCTTATGTTTGTCAGCAGTCTTTCTGATACATGTATGGTCATAAAATAAAGGTTTCTTATTTATATTGGCATTGGTATTTAGTAGTGATTATTTTTCCATTTTTTTGTTTCCCATCATATACATGTATTTTCAAAGTTATTTTTTGTTTATATAAAAATCTACCAATGCTTGCTGGTTAGCCTGAACAGTTTCCAAGGCTGGAATAACTCTTTTCGGTATTGGTATGTCAATAATATCCCAACATTGGTCAGCAACAGGAGGGAGGGGGCGTCTCCAAGGAAAACATTGGTTTAGTCATCAGTACCAGTGTGACGTCACGTCACACATCGGTGAGTTTCAATATGGCGGGCGACTTCGTCGTACTATTTTATCGGAAAAATGAGTATTTTCCCACGATTTGGATGATTCAGTTACTGTAGTCGATGTTACTTAGGACTCAACAAAAGTGAAAGACTTCTTTGCGACAGTTTTCAGTTGGTAGAAATGCTTAAAAGCCTTACATTTGGAATTTAAACATACTACCAAGTGGTTATCACGTAGGCAGAATTTGCTCGCCAGTGAACCTTTACGGGCAGCTCATACAGTTATGCGTAGAACTTCTGATCCCAGAATAGGAGGTTTGGCATATGGTATACCAAGCTTGGTGTGTGCCGAGTTTCAGTCCCTCAGTGCTTATGGTTCGTCTCATCAATCCCTTCAAAGTCGATGGAGTGGCAAATAGAGAAGAAACCGCTACACACACCTGAGCCACAGCGGTAATTGTAAAGGATTTTGCTAAAGTGTAAGCTTACTTACATGTAACAGCAGATGCTATAGATAAATTTTTTTGTGCACTAACGTCAGCGAAAAATCCCCGAGTCGAAAATCTGACGGTTCAGTTGTCTTCAGGTCTACACTATAAATCATATTTAGGTTTGGTAACATGTAGCTGTGTTGCTTACAAAAAACTAATGTCCAGCTTAATAACTTTTGGTGAATCTTTCTTTTGAGCGTTTTTTGGATGCAACTGAGTTGCAGAGGTTAAACACTGTAAAGTGTTGTTTTCCTTGAAACATTTTTGAGCTTTTTTGTACTCATTTTAAAAAGAAAGGCTGACAAGACATTCACATGTACTCTAGACTGTATATTAGACTATTAATGCAACATTAATTGGGCCACTGTTTTTTACAGGGAACATCACTGGTTAGGAAAACCTTATTGTTGCATTGTAAACATGTCACTGTGGACGGTGTTGTCTTCAGTATACCTCGCTGGGCATCACTGCATGATCTTGTGGAACTTTTACCCTTTGCAGATTTTCCCTTCAGGGTGATAAACTGCCATATTGTTATCACATTCTCTGACATTATTGAGATTTTTCAAAATCAGATGTTGTGTCCTTACGGGTACATTTTATTTTACACTGCCCAATCGCTCTATCAAATTCATGAGACCCTGCCTCATTTTCACAGCCCTTCAAACAGCATTCAATTCTGCCATCCCAGGAGTGTAGCAACCATTTGTCCTGCTCCAGCTATTTCCTTCAAAGGTGCAAAATCATCATGTAAAGACTTGCCACAGCATGACAGCCAATACAAATCACTTGTTATATTGAATTTGGCATTTTATTGAGATCTCAAATCTCTTACAGAAACATACCATGCAAAAGTAAACACATGTGATTTGCCTGGCTGTTATGTCTATAGCTGGAAGGGTTGTTACAAACCTTTTTAATCTTATCACCATGCTAAATAGAAAACCTGAATGGTGCAATTCAGTAACCATTTTTGCACAAGGATAACTTAGCAGTACACCAAGGCAGTTACATTTCTAGACAGTGTCTGGAACTAGCATCAAAGTATTACAGTCACTACATATGAACCATAGGGCTGATATGGTCAAAATAGAAGCAGCAGTTGCTAAGTAAAAAGGAGCAGAATGAAGCCCACAGTCCAATAACAAATTATGGATTGTGCCAAGGTTTAACAACATGCCATAAGAAACCAAAAGGTATATTGTCATTAGAATAGAAAGAAAAAACTTTGGTGTTATACCAGTGCGAATATGAATATTGTGGTGGTATATGTAACAAAATTCTTGAAAGGGAAGATAACAGTAATCTCAAAATAATAATAGCAGTTTATGATAGTATCTTCAGATGTACGGTATTTCAACATTTGCCATAAACAAATCCTGTACACTGCAAAATGGGAAAATGCAGTAAGTGTAATAATGACAGGCGGTTACAATAGAAACAAAAAGGTTTGACAGGCCAATGTTTTGAAAAAGTCTTACTTTTGAACAATATCAAAAAAAGGACTGGCCACAATAGAAGTCCAACATCCAAATTTGGCATTATTTGACTTTAGAACACATCGTGTATTACTAATGCCCCAAGGGAGTTAAGTTACTTGCTTTTCATAAGATGGTAAAGGGACACAAAGAGAACATGGGAGTTTTCAAATCCTTGGCAAAGTTAATGAAATGATTGCAAATACAATGAGAGTGCACAGGACAGCCATCACAAGATGCACAATACACCATACCATGTTTTTATTCATCATTATATTTTCCTTTCTACTTTACTCTAAATATTACACAATTTTTCACAACACAGTTTTTCTTATTTTTTGTCACTTGTAATACTTTTTCCATTATCATCCACCTATCTTTATAATTTTTTTTACTATACATGGTATGCTATAACTTTGTCACTACACTTCTTTTTTTCCTGTTAAAGGATTTTTTTCTCTTATGCATTGCTATTTATGATTTCAGTTATCTTACGCATAACTGTTACTGCTTCACACAGTAAAATTATTATTCAAATGTCCCCAAAAAGCCATCACAGGCACTCAACCAGACAAAACACAAGCAGTCAACAAGCCAACCAATTTACACACAAGCAGTCAACAATCCAAATCATTTACACACAAACAGTCAACAAGCCAAAATATTTACACACAAGCAATCAAAAAGCCAAATCATTTACACACAAACAGTCAACAAGCAAAAACATTTACGCACAAGCAGTCAACAAGCCATACAAGCAGACAACAAGCAAAAACATTTACACACAAGCAGTCACCAAGCCAAAACATTTACACACAAGCAGTCAACAAGCAAAAACATTCACACACAAGCAGCCAACAAGCCAAAACATTTACAAGCAGTCAATAAGCAAAAACATTTACATACAAGCAGTCATGAAGCCAAATCATTTACACACAAGCAGTCAACAAGCCAAAATATTTACACACAAGCAATCAAAAAGCCAAAACATTTACACACAAACAGTCAACAAGCAAAAACATTTACACACAAGCAGTCAACAAGCCATACAAGCAGACAACAAGCAAAAACATTTACACACAAGCAGTCACCAAGCCAAAACATTTACACACAAGCAGTCAACAAGCAAAAACATTCACACACAAGCAGTCAACAAGCCAAACCATTTACAAGCAGTCAATAAGCAAAAACATTTACATACAAGCAGTCAACAAGCCAAAACATTTACACAAAGGCAGTCAACAAGATAATTAATTTGCACACAGGCAGTCGACAACATAAAACAACATTTGCATAAAGGTAGTCAACAACTGGCCAAAAAGCTACATACAAGCAATTAACAATCCAAAAAATTAACACATAGGTAGTCATTAGCCAACAAATTAACACATGGGCAGTAAACAAGCCAATGAACTTATGCATCAGTCGATTCCAGCAGTGCCCATCCCCCTCCCAGGCATTAGTGGGGCACTTTTTCTCATTGCCTACGTCACAGCACTGTCAATTCCTTTCAGCGACAAGTTCATCAGGCAAGGACGTTAAATTTCTGATAAACTTTGAATAAGTAGGACAAAATAGAGGGTATATCCACAGAACGGATGATTAGTGAAGTAATACAGAGAAATAAGACTAAACTGAGATTTAGCTTGGCCTGATTTAGCTTTCATTAGAATAAAGGTAAGCCTGAAAACAAAGAAATCAACTTATTTTTGTACCCGTACCGCGGGGCATCTGGTCGGGTTGTTTGTCCCTGCCGTGGGGCATTTGCCAGTTTGTTTTAACAAAAATCCTTACACCTGGGGCTCAGCCTTGAGAGGGGGAGTGGGGATATGCGCTGTGGAAATGACTGGTGCATTACACACAGGCAGTCAGCAACCCAATAAATTGACACAGGCAATGAACAAGCCAACAAAATTTACACAGGCATTCAAAAAGCAAACAAATTAACATAAAGGCAGTCAAAAACCCAATCAATTTACACACAGCAGTCAAAAACCCAATAAATTTACACACAGGCAGTCAACAACCAAAAACAAATACCCACAGGTAGTCAGCAACCCAAAAAGTTTGCATACAGGTAGTCAACAACCCAAAAGAATTACACACAGGCAGTCACAAGCCAACAAATTAACATAAAGGCAGTAAACAACCTATAAACTTCACACACAGGTAGTCAAATACCCAAGAAATTTGCACACAGGCAGTCGACAACACAATAAATTTACACACAGGCACTGGGTGAACAAGCCAACAAAATTTACACACAGGCAGTAAACAACCTAGCAAATTTGCATACAGGCATTCAACAAGCAAACAAAGTCAATAAACCAACAAATTTACCCACCGGAACTCGACAAGGCAACAAATTTGTGAAAACAGACTATCAAGGCTCTTAATAAGCCAGACTAACATTGAAACCGATGCAAGCAAAAAGTACCTTCGCACTCGAAAGGATTGATGAGCAATATGGCTGATTCGATTGGCTTAAACAGCCAATAGCTATAAACCTTTATTATCAAGGAATAAAACGTCCTTTTATGAGGTTGATCAGTTGAAAACTTAAGGAGAAAACGGCGAATGTTTTTTGTGGACTTCGCCAGTCACGAAGTCAAGATGGCGGCCCCGCCACTTGTCCCGACTTCAATTTAACAAAATTACAAACAAACGTGGCCACAAAAAGATCAACAATTTCAATAAACATGCAATAATTACAACAGAGCTTGCACACTTACGATCAATTAGTGAGTAATAGCTGAATAATAACCCGTATTAGCCTTCTTTGTGTTTCACTTCAATGGCGTCCGAACGCTAATCTGGAGAAGCCGAACGAGAGCCTTGACTTGTTGCTATGTGACGTCACACTGGTACTGATGAGTCGGTCGCGGCAAATAAATTGAGAACAATAGAGTCATCCCCTCCCTCCTGGTCAGCAATAATCAAGGTTGGAAATTATGCTAGGTTTCCAATACTGGAATACTAGTTTCCAGCATTGGTCCTTCAATAATGTCCCCAATATTGGACAGCAATTTACCAAGGTTGGATGTTTAATGAAGTTTCCAACGTTGGAAAGTTTGTCTTCCAACATTGGTATGAATATTTGGCATACCAATGTTGGTTGATAAATTCCAATGTTGGTATCATTATATGAGGTACCAATATTGGTATTGTCATTCTCCAAGGTTTGTATTGCAATTTTAAGGTTCCAAGGTTGGAAGTTGTGCCACATTTCCAAGGTTGGAAACCTTATGTAGATTACCAATGAAACACCAGTGATGCTCCAGTGAAATTCCCACGAATTACCACGGTTGGAATGTCACTTTTTTTCCTGTGGATTGCCATTGAAAACTGTAGCATTTAAATGTAAAGAGTTCAACAATTCTTTAGTGAAAATATTCTTGTTTGAAAGATATTATTGATGAAATTATGAATATATGAAATTCATATATTTGAACTGCGGAATGAAGAAATAAATGTGAAGAAGATCCTCGCAGTTATTAACGCAACTTATGCAGTTGCGAAAAGAAAGCCTGAAAAAAATCAGGCTTGCCGGGATTCGAACCCTGACCTCTGCGATACCGCTGCAGCGCTCTAACCAATTGAGCTAACAAGCCAACTGGGAGCTGGTCATTAATTTGGTTCGTAATATACCCGGGAAAGATGAAGATGGAATTATGAATATATGAAATTCATATATTTGAACTGCGGAATGAAGAAATAAATGTGAAGAAGATCCTCGCAGTTATTAACGCAACTTATGCAGTTGCGAAAAGAAAGCCTGAAAAAAATCAGGCTTGCCGGGATTCGAACCCTGACCTCTGCGATACCGCTGCAGCGCTCTAACCAATTGAGCTAACAAGCCAACTGGGAGCTGGTCATTAATTTGGTTCGTAATATACCCGGGAAAGATGAAGATGAAATTATGAATATATGAAATTCATATATTTGAACTGCGGAATGAAGAAATATAACTGCGAGGATCTTCTTCACATTTACAGCAAGGAGCTCAAAAGTGTGACCACTGTTAATTTATTCGCATTCTTTCGTGTAGATTATCCAATCAGAAGCCGAGAATAGCTTCAAGAAAATTAACTCAAACCGCAAAGAGATCTTGCGGCGAAGGTGAAGTTGCTCTTTGGTGGACGGACGCCTGTTTTTTGAGGCTTTTACTAGTCAACTTTGGAGTTTTTGGCTTTGAAAACTTTCAGTAGACAAGTTTTGCAAATTGAAATGCGAAAATCGGAGAAATCAATAACGTGTTTTTTTTTTGTGGTAAAATTGTAACTGTTCTCAGTCGAACGGACCGCCGAGCAAGTGTAGCTCACTGTATAAAGGCTAAAAGCTCGAAGTGTAAGTAATTTCTACCGCCAGCATAAATGCATTTTTGCTTACTCTTACTTGTAAATAGCACGAGGTTACTGTCAACGTTCTGGCTTCACGTCTTTCAGTTAGCGAAGATGTAGCGGTTGACTTGTTATAGCGCGTCGAAATATAAACAGTGGTTCAAACTTTTTCGGAAAGGCTGCTGTACATCTCAGCGAACAGTTTTTATCGCTTGATTTCTGAGAAAATAATTGTCCCCTGTGAAAACCCAGGGTGGTCATAATTTAACGAGGCATCTGATGCAACAGTTCACTTGTCGAGTTTCACGATGTAAACAAAGAAGCGCGAAAAGTCAGTCAAGGAACTGCCGCTCGACTAGCAAGTGCATTTACTTCGATTAGATACCGTAGAATTTCGCATTTCGGAGAAGTTATTTTAGCGTCTAATTTCAACGCCAAAACTGACTAGAAAATATTTATATTCTTTACAACTGAATATTATACTTGCACAGCAGCCTAGTAACTTTCCTGAGGTTAGCCTATCGCGCGATCGCGACGGAGTTTTGCGCGTTGATAAAAGTCGTCAATTCACTTAGCTGTTGCTGCATGTTAGGATCTTTCTGCAGTATGCCTACAACTTTACCATAAAAATTCTCCTATGATAGGCTACGTCGAAACAGCTCAGCACATAGCTCAACGCTGGTAACTACATGCGATGCAAATAAATCGTGCTAGCAATAACAAATCACGCAACAACTTTATTTATAGTGTGCAAAATGTTCGTATTACAATGTAAGTCAATATCAAAATGTAACAGTTCGTATAATGATTCAACATCAAATTAAATGTTCTATTAACTTAATTTCAACGTTTCAATATGAAAATAAAAAGAGAGAGCCGCAGTTTTGGCTGATCATGATTTGGCTCCATGGATAAACAATCAAACAGTCGACATTAAACTTCGCACCGGGCCTTGCTTGTATTTCTCAATGACAAGCGGCAGTTGCCAATCTTGGCTTTCATCCCAGTCGGGAACTTTCTTTCCTAAAGCTCGTTCAAGTACTAATAAGTCATTATCTAAGTCGCTTCTGTTAGCGTACTTGTGAAGATTGGTGGCCTTGAGACGAGGTCGCATTACAGAAAAGAAATTTGTCGCAGCCCTTTGCCGGGAAAGGGCAAATGTCTCCAGATCTTTCTTAGCGTCATCGTGCTTTTTTTGCAATTGTTTTAGCTCACTTTGAAGCTCGGATATCTCCGTCTTCAACTCAGGATGTTTGTCTCTCACCTTACACGAGGTAACATCGGTGCAAACAGTCGAAGAACAGGTTGACTTGGAATGGCCAGTCGTATGGCATTTGCTACACAATCGCTGACGAAACGAAGCTAAAGGTTGAAAATGTTCGTACCTTTCTTTCAAACTGTTTATATGCTCCGTAGCACTCTTGACTTGCACTTCCAGAAGTTGAACGTTCTGAGAGAGTTCATGATGCTTCTGATCCAATGGACGATGCGGTTGTGAACATATCAATCGAGGCACCGGTGTTGAATTTTCGCAACATTCGCCCACTTGAGAATTCGTAGAAACAGTATTTCTAACTCCAGCTTGCAGCTTTTGAAGTTCAAATTCCAAAACACGCCGTTCTGCTAGGAGAAGTGTGCCTCCTTCGCTGAAGATTTCCTCGAGGTCTGTAACTTTGAGGAACATCAGGGAGCGCAACGAAATAAAACCTTTTTGCTCAAAGAACGTTGCCTTCGTCTCGAGTTTCATGGTTTCATCTAACGATATTGATCGAAGCCAATTGAATACTTCGCTTTTGTTGTCCATTTTACGCCGTGGCTAATGTGTTTGTTCAACATCGAACGAAGAAGAACGCGTGAAATACAATGAGTAGCCCGCCAAATAAGGTGATGACGCACGTGCGTGACATTTTGACACTGGAATCAACCAATAAAATCACAGTGTCAAACAGTCACGCCTGGGCGAGTCTCGACACAAATTATGCAAAGCGATGTAAATGAAAATTGGCGGCAAAACTTGAGCTAGTGACCGGGAAAATTTACACTTCCCTTTTAGTAAGAATGCCAAAGTTGACTGTACACAACGCAGTGGTAAAAGGACATCATGCATACGGTCACCTTGTCGCGGTTGGGGATACCTATGTTTGTAGTCGCGAATCAGAAAACATTCACGACCCCACAGCAGTCGCTGTATACAGTGGATCTCAACTTGTTGGACACGCTCCAAGTGGGTTTTGTAGCGCAGTATCCAGGTTGTTACGCCACTTTATGGAAAACATTCAAGTGTTTTGGTACGTTGCTCCTTGAATTCATTGAAGGTTTTCATTTCTCGACTTCTTTTCGTGACAACTGACACAATTCTTGTGGGATAATTCGACCAATTCAATGCATTTTATCTTACTACAATAATTTTCTTCCAGTGAAATAACAGCTTTACCAGAAGCTAGCCGACTGCCATGGCCGTATACCTGGTCTAAAGGAGGAGGAATAATCATTCCCTGCAAATATCATATTTACTGCAGCACAGAAGATGTGTTAGAAGTTCACCAGACTTTGCAAGCGGCCGTGTATGCGATACCCAATGGATATATTCGTATCGATTATTAACCAAGAAGAGCACAAGCATGGTCGACCTGTATTTGGACTATTTTAATATGAACGATTATTTTTTTCATCTTCGCTCGTTGTTTTATTTTATTTTACTTTAAAATTATTGTTATATTTTTTTGGTTGAGGGGGGGGGGGGGCTTCTCCGCAGCTGTTACTTGGGCTCTCCCACTGTTATTCTGTCACGCAATCCTTCTCTCAGGAGAAGCGTTGCGTGACACCCTAATCAGGGAAATACAGTATTAAAGTTTAAATTTATTCATCTGTTGTTTGTCGACTTTTTTCTCGAATTTATGACGCTTATTCCAAACAAGGATCTTTTAAATTGCTGCCGTTACTTGTCACCTAGGCATGCGTTATGAAGAAACTACAGGCGTGGCAGCGAAATTGTAGCCTCACCCTCACTCTTGACTTAATCACTAAGATAACCAGGACACAAAATTTATGACAAACAATTCAAAAACAATAATGATGCATTCTGGTATTTATTTCAAATTATTTACACTCTGACAACCAGCTTACTGTGTACACTCATACTATATGGTGACTTTTATTCCCGACCCCCCTCCCCAACCCACCCTGGCAAAGGCTAAGCTCAACTTTTTTAAACGTAGCCAGCATTTCTAAAATAGTTGAAAGCATTATCAGAAGTAACTCCTTGAAGCCCCATTCCAATTGCAATCTTTGTCTCTTCCACCGCGAGCTTCTGTTCCTGCCTGAGGAATTCTTTCACCTGATGGAAAACTGGCTCACATGGGTTGAGGTGTGGTGAGTAAGGGGGCTGAAACAAAAGTTGTACGCCATGATTTGTAAACATATCCCTTAGAATAGGCTCGACAAAGTGACCGTGATGAAAGCCACAGTTGTCCATGACTACGACATCGCCCCGCTCCAAGAGAACCGATCCATCGGGTCTCTCGACTTCTAAAGCTTCTTCAAAAAAGTTAAGCATTTGCAGACCATTTGATGGGCCGTCAAGTATGTTGAAGTAATCAACTCCACGGAGCGAGAACAGCAAATTTAAGGTATAGGTAGCATTAGAAGCATACCGCTGTAACTCTACGGCTCTTGTACCAATCATAGAGTTCCCATAAAGCCTATTACAGGTTGTCTTGGTGACGCTGCTCTCGTCGAAGAAGTGAATACCTGTCGGATGCACTTTACTGATTGCTTGAAGGTATTCATCTGCTAAGCGTACTGTGGCAGGAGTAGATGCTTCAGATTTATTAACAGTTAGTTTTTTCTTTGTCATGAGAAGGTCTCGCCTCAATCGCTTGTTTATTTGTGCGGCAGTTGGCAAATCCGCCCTTGCAACAACACCATCCAGTAGAAGGCGATTACGAAGCTCACTGGCGTACATCGATGGCTTTGAAAGTTTTTGAACTTCTAGATACTCAAGAGCGTCGGAGTCGATTTTTCGAACAGGGCCACTAGTATTTTTCTTAACTGCTGGCAAAGACGTGTTTTCTTTCTCATACCTTGCAACGACTTTCTGGACGAAAGACTTGCTCGCTAGCGTGTGTTCTGCTATATCCCGTTGAGAAAAATTTACATGGTGAAGATCTAAAATAGATTCACGCAAGATTTGTTGTTGATGACGACCATGATCGTATATGCCACCATTTTGATTAAAGCGGAGCAGACAGTGTCCTGTAAGGAAACGAAACAATTTGAAAACGAATACCTAATGCATTTTCCGCTCCAAAGCAACAAAGAGAAAAAATAAACTGAGTTATCCGTCACTATCTTACCAGGACGTGCAAATCCTAACATTACGTCTCCCGGAAATTTTATGTCAACTGTACTATCACGGCGATTTGAATAAAGCAACTGATTCTGCAGCTGTTCGTTCGTTAGGAAAAAGTTTGAATTTCAAATTCAAGAGTAGCCGACGTGATTGGTGTACGATTTCCCGCGCCCGATTTTTATTGACATATTCAAATAATGCTGTGAGTTACAATGTAAGTATTGGAAACTTTAATAGCCCTCCAGAAATTACAAACTTATAACCTCATATTCTCGGGTCCTCCAGTGGCATTCTTTTTAGCTCGTCCTGAGATGAATAAATTTGTCTGCGCAACAAATTCGCCGTTTAACTGACTTCTCCGCTGTTTACATCGTCGTGACCCTGCATGGCCGTGATTTACATCACGACATCGTGAAACTCAGCAGCCAAACTGCATCAGATGATTGAATCATGACAATCCTGGGTTTTCACAAGAGCGAAGGTTATAGTTTATTCAGGGGACAATTATTTTATCGGAAATCAAGCGATAAAACTAGTCCCTCAGCGGTAATACCAGCCTTTCCGATAAAGTTTGAATCATTGCTTATATTTCGACGCGCTATTTCGCTAACTGAAAGACGTCAACCCAAAATGCCGACAGTAAAAAACTTACACAGTAACTTCGTGATATTTACGAGTGAAAGTAAGCAAAAATGCATTAGAAATAGAAATTTAGGACTTACATCAAGGACTTTATACTAGGGTTGCCCGGTCAGGTCGATCGACTGAGAATACCCAAACAAAAAACACAGCTGTTGAGCGGATGAATCAATTTCCCTGCTTCGCGGTCAATGTATCGCATTTCGGAGTTACGAAATTTGTCTAGCGTAGGATTTCAAGGCGAAAAACTCCAAAGTTGACAAGTAAAAGCCTCAAAAACGGGTATCCATGAAAAACCAAATTCGTCTTCCCCGCAAGATCGCTTTGCGGTTTGAGTTAATTTTCTTGAAGCTATCCTCGGCTTCTGATTGGATAATCTGCACGAAAGAATACGAATTAATTAAAAGTGGTCACACTTTTGGGCTCCTTGCTGTATTTCTTCATTCCGCAGTTCAAATATATGAATTTCATATATTCATAATTTCATCTTCATCTTTCCCGGGTATATTACGAACCAAATTAATGACCAGCTCCCAGTTGGCTTGTTAGCTCAATTGGTTAGAGCGCTGCAGCGGTATCGCAGAGGTCAGGGTTCGAATCCCGGCAAGCCTGATTTTTTTCAGGCTTTCTTTTCGCAACTGCATAAGTTGCGTTAATAACTGCGAGGTTCTTCTTCACATTTAAAGATATTATTGGAAGGTAAACAATCTTAAATGACCTCCATGTTTTAGCCTTTTTTTACTCGATGAAAACTAATTTACATTGCAAGAAAATGGAATGATATCATTGTGTTTTTGTAACAATGGTTTATAGGCTGTTGGAAAATATGTTGTTGACCACATCTAAGGGCCTGCTTCTCTGCAGATGTCAAGCATTTGAGAAAACGGATGATACCATGTTTGACTAAAATTCATTCATTTTATTTATTAATTGGCTGTGGTGGTCATTTAGGAATTGCATTCATGCGTGTAGGTGCAAGTTCAAGAAGCCAACTTTGACTTTTGGTGGATGTCAATTCATAAAAGCTGTGTTGGTAATATGATGAACAATTTTACCAGTCCTTATACTTTAAGGCGCACCTTCACCCAAATAGCCTTGCGACCATTTGTAATTGTTTTCAAATGGCTTTATTGTCCTTCTCGCGATCTGATTGGTTGCCAGAATATTTCTGCGACCGAGAAAATCGTCATATATATTTAAAACAAATCGAAACAGCGAACTTGTAGCGATTTGCACCAATCTACATGGACGACCTCAATCTACAAGTCGTGTGGCTTCCATGAAATGCATTTACACCCCAAAACATTGGAATTATGTGTAGTTCGCCACATGAAAGTTTCAATGAAATAGAAAGCGAGAACTCAGTTTGTTTGCATTTCTAAGTGCCAGCAAGCGACTAACATTTACTTCGACATTCGATTGTTTTTGTTTGCAAATTGCAATCTTATTGTCTTATAAAGTAACAGTGATTTTGAAGGTCTTTCCAAGTCATTATAGAGGTTGCTCTGAAGGGGAATACATGTAAACAGCGTATACAACTGGATAGCAACTCACTGATTATCGCTCGCAAAATAGCACTTGTCCAGTGACTCCTGCATTACAATTGTAACCTTTGAAAGCCAGCCATACATATGTACTAATCTTCGATCAAATCTACTTTTAAATACAAATTAGCTGATTTATTTCATTAGAATAATAGTCTTAGTTCATGTAATGTAGCTTGCTTTTTACCATTTTTGTAACATAGGATATGTGTTTTTATCTTATGAAATAAAGACATTATTATTATTATTATTGAACTATGGCTAACTAAGAAAACTAATTATTGAATTCAATGCTACGACGATAGACACAGAGGAAGAAAAAGAAAACAGTTCTGCAAGTCCATTCATTTATTACACAGTCGCGAACAATTTTGTTTACATCCCGCAAGGTCCCACATTCAATACAATCAGATCACTACAAGAGATTCATTAAATCTTTGTTTGTTTTTTTTTTTTTTGCTTCATAACACAAGCTCCTCTGAGACAAATACTGGCAATATTTTCTTTCGGGATAACCATACAGCATCTTCAACTGCGAGGTATCTTTGGCAGCAACATATTGGACAATGCGGCAGTTAAAAAAAATACGTTTGGCCGGCACAGTCACAAAATAATTCCTGGAAACAACAGCTTGATAACTGAAGAATAAAGTCCTGCATGCTTATGGACGATTTTCAACAAGATGACTCTGAAGGAAACAGATTTTCAAAGAAAACCTGCTCAGAAACAATTTCGTGTTACATGAAATTCATGAACAGCAACTGCGGTGCACATAGCGTGCGTAGCAGGTGAAGTGGGGAAGGTGGAAGGGGAGCAAGCGAGGGAGAAAAACAGGTGTCTGGGGGCTAGACCCCCGTTTTTCTCCCGCGCTTGCTCCCCTTCCCCCTTCCCCACTTCACCTGCTATGCAGGCTACGGTGTGCAAGGCCTTTTGGGTGAAGGTGGGCCTTAAATGAAAATTAAAATTTAAGCCGGTTGTAATTTTGTAAAAGGTTTGGACCTATGAGTCATATCACAAGTTGGTGAAGTATGATTGTCCAGGTGAGTGTAGTCCCGAGAAGGAATGTTTGTGGTGACATTGACTGATGTTTTGACAACCTGAGCGAATTCATCATCAGGGTCAAGCCAGCTGGCTCTGATGATGTCAATGTCAGTCAATGTCACCACAAACAGTCCTTCTCAGGAGTACACTCCCCCAGATGATCATACTTCACAGACTTATGGTTATAATTTTAAAGAAAAGATGGAGTTGTGTTTGAACAAACATGCACTGAATTTTGCTTTACTCTCATTTCAATTCCAGCTTTCTTCAAATTTGAATTCATAACATTTTGACTTTCTTACCTGGGAAGATTGTTCATCATTTGGCTCCCGACCAGTGTTTTTAAGTCAAAATTTAGTACAATCAATTTTAATTTTAACTGAATTTTCCAAAATTCACATGGGTGATCATGTAATTAGTAACCACTGTAGCTGATATTTGTTTATATCACAAGGGGCAAAAATGAAATCTGTAACCATGCATTTCTGCACATTAATAATTGGACGTGATTTAACACATTGGTGTTTCTGAAGGCACATTTTAAAAATTATTGTATCCTGTTTGTTCCAGCCTTACTTATGAAGTTCTTTATGCTCTATACATGCCTGCATACATGCAGCTGAAGGTAGTGATATTGACGAACAATCACATTAATTTTTGAAGTTTTTCTGAAATATAAAATACAGAAAAAAAGTTAGAGTGATTTTACTTAACCCATGAAACAATATCTAACAATTAGTGTCTAATAGTCAAAGCTGAACAAAAGAAAACAATGGAATTAGTGTGTAATAGTGCGTAATAGTTTAGTATCTATTTTACGGATTAATTCAAATCACTCTAAGAGAATTGTTAATATATATTTTAAAATCATGTTTTAATTGTAAATCACTTGTACTTTCTGTATTTTCATTTTAGCTGTACGTAATCTAATTGCAATACTGTTGTCTTATCAACTCAATTGATACATACATGTATCTGACAATGTAATTTCCATAGCTAATGAATTCCTATTTGGCTTTGTTCTGTTCTCTTTTTTTCATTGTTCTATGACAACATTATTGCAATTAGGTGTATACCAGTATTTATAATGACAAAAAAACCCTCAATGCTCCTTAAGGGGGCAAAAAGTTCAAAATGGTTTTAAAGCACACAAAATAAATTTTTTGTTCCTGTTCCAGATAATAATTTAAGAAAATTGAATTTTGAGCCAGTTGTAATTTTAGACAAAAGATAGTGTTGTTGAATTTTCCTATATTGTCATTTGAATTCCAACTTTCTTCAAATTCGAATTCATAAAGTTTTGGCTTTCGTACCTGGGAAGATTGTTCATTACGGCTTCACCGGAGTTCTTCTGGTTTTTCAGTCAAAATTTGAAACAATTTGAAAAGGTTTTAATTAACCATGTATTTTCTGTAGATTGAATGATCAGAGGTTCTAAAGGACCTCAGTCTTTCTAAAGGGTAAATGGCAAAACTATCCAGCCTTAATTATAAAGTTCTTCTTTTTATGCTCCATGAATGCATGCAGATGGCGGTAGTTATATTGAAGAACAACTACATTTATGAGATTTTTTGGAAATATAAAATACACAAAAATTTTAAGACAATTTAATATATATATATATTTTGAAATCATGTTTTATTTATACATACTTGTACATGCTTTATTTTCATTTTATATAATTATATACTTATATGATTATAGTGTCCTAGAAATTTACATTGTTACTGTTAATTCAAATTCTGTAAGAAATTATTGCTCATATAAGAAAATGAAATAGGATTGAATTAAAAATGTTGTACCTTTTATAGTGACAGTCAATTTGTGTGATGTTGCTTTTTATCTAAGAAACTAATAGGGTGAATGTACCGGAGTTAATCTTACTATGATTTCAGAGTAACTACAACTCTGATTATGGAGTTAAAATAACTCTAGTCTTTCATGGAGTAGAGTTAAAGTGACTCCATCGTTGGAGCTATTATAACTCCGAAATTGGAGTTAAATTTGGGAGATAAAATGACCCCAAAAAAGGAGTTATTTTTAACCTAAAGTTTTTACTCCACTTTTGGAGTTATAGTAACTCCCACTGATATGGAGTTTAAATAACTCCTTTTATAGAGTTAAAGTGACTCCCCCACTGGAGTTATTATAACCCCGAAATTGGAGTTAAATTAAGGAGTTAAAATAACCCCCAAAAAGGGGTTATTTTTAACCTAAAATTTTAACTCCAGTTTTGGAGTTAAAATAACTCTTTGAAAATTACTGTTTATGAAAGCAGTAGAAGATTTTGCGTTTGGCTTTGTTTCCTCAAAAAGAAAAGGAATAAATCCACTGCCAGAAAGTTCCAAATAAATGTTTAAATGGATTAGACATTATATTCACCAGGGACAAGAAATCTTTAAATATAAGTTCTACGACTCGCCTATAAGGTTCAAGACTCGCCTATAAGGTTCAAAGCGCGCTGGTATATAAATGAAGGTGACGAAAAGACAAAAATATTAATGCTTAATGAGTTTACAGAAGAGGCGCTTCGGTAATAATAATAATAATAATTAAAAACAATATTATAATTATAATAAGAACCTTCCCAGAATGCTTTGAACCACAAAAATTTCAATGCAAAATAACTTAGTCAATTTGTGGTCGAAGAGAATGCTGTACCATGTGTTATTTACAACTTTGTGAAAGTTATCCCTCATATTAACGTTAGGGTGATGACGTCATTATTCACGTGACTATGGCAAAAAATATTTTTCGCTCACTGCAAGAACAGGCCTCCATCAATACAAAAGCAGATAACGTGCCCTGATAGTCATTGGAATGGGCAATATGGAAATTGCCAGTTGACCTCTGGCATTTGAAAGTTAAGGTGGCTCTGTACAGGAGCATTTCCCAGGGGACTGGTAAGGAGTCAGTAACTATGGTAGTTTAAGGCGGAGCGAAACAAAGCTTAGCTGGCTAATAGAACTTCGCATGAAAGTAACGACCATGATATGCTCACTATTGTGACGTCATTGCTCACGTGACCAGAGCGCACAGAAAATTCAAATCACTTTAAAACTGCTTTAAGCTCAATAAATTCGTAATTTCTCACAGCAATATTGCAGAAAAAAATTGCAAGTTATTCAAAAACGTCCATTATTATTTTTCCTTTTGAAAAACACACGATGAAAAATGAACCTTAAACATTTGATAATCCCCTGTTTTGTGAGGTTTTAATATAAATGTAAAAACGAATCAGCGTATTTGGTTTCAAACTATGCTCTTTCTAACTACGTTAACAGTTTTTTTTAAATTCGTTTTCATATAGCTCAGGGATGTGAATTTGCAGGCACGCGGAGTACTGGGCACCAATGTCACGGATTGCTCAGGAAGACTGGTGCACTTTTTAGGCGCGGCGCCATAGCTAGCGACAAAAGCTGAAAATTGGGGTGAAAAGGTGTTTTAGCTTTCTGTGGTCCATTTCTGCTAAAGAATTGTTAATGGTTTCTCGGAAAGAGGACAGCACTTCATTTTTCGCTGCATTGCTCATGTCAGGTACGTGTAATTATAGCGGAGGTCGCGGAGCACCATGGGTAAGCAAATTTGGTAACCCGTTGATCCGAAAAAGTTTGGTTCTGACGTCAGCGTACGTCCATCCGTCCGTCCGTCCGTCCGTCCGTACAGACTCTGGGGGAGGGTGAGGGGAGTCCCAAGACAACCCGACCGGGGGAGGCGGAATGCCCTTTTTTTCCTTGTAGCTGAAGTAAACAATAGGGCGGCTGGTTCCTCGTACGCTCAATTTTCAATACGATAATTGTAATACATTCTTGGAATGAAGACTTGTGACAGTTCATCATGAAAAGGAAAAGGGTTCCTTCAATCTCGATGGTACATATAGAAGATATTGGAGAGCCTGAAGGCAAGAAATCCTTGTTCGAGGACATACTTGTTTTTTTCAAAGCTAATGAGATTCGGAAAGAACCCGGCGACTTTCGTTTAGATTTTCAAGTCCTTCTTTCAGCTCAGTAGTAAAGTAAATTACAGATTTGATTGTGGATTTACATTGTAAAAATTGTTTAATTGAGCGACTTTACATGTTTAGTAAATTACGGTAATTTTCTTGAAATGTTTTAAAAACTTGTTTAAAATATCTGTGAAATTACCTTGTAGTTCCCGTTTTTCGGCTTGCGAGTAACTTCACTCGAGGGGAAAATTGAATGCAGTTTGCTTTCCTAGGCAAACAAGTGCTTCGTATGTGAATGACATTTCATGTTTTTGAAGGTTTCTTGTCCCTTTTTCTGTGTTTATTCATTAAAGGAATTTTCATTAGTGAACAATCTGATATATATGCGCAATTTTCTTTTGAACTTTTGAACTTCAATATTTTTCTTTGAGGAATATTTTTCTTTGAGAAATTCTAGTCAGTAGTGTATTTCATTCGAAAAGTAGAAATCGTGACTATTCTCGATTGAGTCTGTGTTGTTTTTTCAATCTAGGTTGTTTTTCTTGGGCACCGCATGTTGGGTTGTTTTGACTAATTCGTAATTTAGTATTCAACACCTGAAGAGTCGCTCTGTCGTCAATGTTTTTTATTAAGTTTATAGTCTTAGTGTAAAGTTCCATATGTTTTTGTTCAGTTGTGGAATATTTTATCTTCCTTATATTTCTATATATTTTTGGTTTCTTCATTTGAAGTGAATAACATTTCTGTCCCAATTTAGCGACTAAACTTAGAATCGCCGTTTCAGTGAGTGAGTTCAGTGTGGCATGTTTTCGTGTTCGTTTTGTCTTTAACCGGTAAGCCATTTCAGCGTGTCTTTTGTTACAGATCGAAATGAAATCTTTATTTAAGTAACTATAAGCAAAGCATTTCTCGGTTTAAGTCTATTTGGTCTAAAATGAGACTTCAAAAGCTTCCTAAAATTAGTTCAGGGTGTGTCCTTGAAAGCGCCCGATTAATACTTCAGTCGCGGGTGGAAAACTTGTGTCATTTTCTCTTGATAATTATACGTGTGCTTGAAAGTTTCCAAAAACATGTTTTTGGGTAATTTTTTGTCAGTAAACGGTTTGATGCCGGGAAAATATTATTTATCTTAGCAAAATAGATTTCGAGAAATGTTTCATGGTTAACAGAATTAAACAGCCGGGGAATGCATTGGAACTAGTGAGAAATGTGTATTTGCAGGGAAAAGTCTGCAGAGTCGCTACCGGGAGCAGCTTAAGTGGGTATTTTAGCAATTGTAGTCTTACAAGTACTCTTCTTGAACTTAATTAGCTAGCTTTCAAAAGAATGCTACGAGAAGAGCTGTCGGTAAAAGTCGTGCTAATTAGTCTTCTCTTTGAAGAAAAATAAGCCAAGTCACAGTTTCCTCAGTGGTACGCATGTTTTCCCTTGCTGTTTTTCACCTCTTGGCGAATAACTGTACAACTAAAATTTAATGTATTTTACGGGCCAACAAGCATAAAAGAGAGATGTGGAGCTCCGCTTTTAGGCTTGGCTAAATCTATATATTAGCTATTTATTGTCTGCGGTAAACAGCTTAATATATTAGCAGGGCTTTACCGATCGATCATTATAGTTTAATGTTGGGATTCATATTTATCGTTAGTCCAGTGCTTAAATAATTTGCCATTTTCGTTCCGGTAGCAAAAAGCCGAAAGATAGACACTTAGGTTGGTAACTAAAGTTTATTAAGTTTCGTAAGTCTTAAAATAAACGTTATATGAAGTGATGTAGTTTTTGTACACTCGTCTGTGAATCGTATGTTATTTGTTGGCCAAGTAAAAGTGTAGCATCGCATCCTTTATGTTTTCAGTAACTTTAATTACAGCGTTGCTGTTAAAAATAATGTTTCAAACAGCTATTGCTTAAAGCAAGAAGGTCAGGCTATTCTCCTAATGTTGATACTGGCAGATAAGCTTAAATTCTTTTGTGTAGCATCATTTAAGCTTACGTGTTGTAAACATCTCATAACAACATAACATAACACATAACATACTTTATTTTATCTCCAACTCCATTTGTTTATTAGCTGGGCCTTTCTTCACTGCTTGCAAATTATTTATATACATCTAATGACTCACGAATGTTTCTTAGATTAAGTAAGGTTCAAAGCTATAGTTGGCATGATTTGATGACAAACAACAAATTTAAATTTCGAATTAGGTACATGTAAAACTTTTATTAAAAGTTATGTGTTGATCACTTTTGGGAAAATATGCTTAAGATAATCGACTTCAAAGCAGGTGGATGTAATTTTTATGTACACCTCATTCTCTACTTTTACTGTTTAAGTTATTCCATAATTTGCAGGGTAAAAAATTAACTTCAGTGCTTGAATCATTGAATTGCAACTCGGGACAGTATCCTTGAATTCCAACCTCGTCCCCAGGGTCTTTTCACTTGCTCGCTTAGTATAGTGGACCAGGCCATTTAGATAAAGTGGCTTTCAAAATCCTCTAGTCTAAATAAAAAAAGTTAAAACGATATTTACTTGAATAGTCCCCTCCCAACCCG
Source organism: Siderastrea radians (assembly GCA_964017195.1). Lineage (NCBI taxonomy): Eukaryota > Metazoa > Cnidaria > Anthozoa > Scleractinia > Rhizangiidae > Siderastrea > Siderastrea radians. The sequence continues at coordinate 88,478 of CAXHKT010000148.1, forward strand.
GGTGAGAAGTAAGTCTTTTATCCAGGGATTTCGCCAATAATCATGTGGAAAAAGTACCACATACTGTAGAACTCTAAGTGAGACTGGAGTCACATGTCAATAAAAACAAACCTTAACTTTTAGTGGCCCTGGTCAGTTTTAAATTGCTACTGGCAACCAGGAGACTGTCAATTTTTAGCCCGGAAGCTGTTGTTTCCACTGATCCTTTTTTATCTATACTAGGCATGTATATGTCAGCAGTGATCAGTGATGTACACTGCACGAAAAAACGGATTTACAAGGATAGCAAAATCGCAGCAAATATGAAGTAAATACCATAAATGATTAAATTTGATCATATTTGGTCAAATTCAAATGTCATGTTTGCACCACATTTGCATGAAAAGCAAATATGGTAAATACCGCGTTTAATCGATATTTATGCAACGTAGCAAATGTGAACAGGAAGTACACATTTCAGACGGATTTACTCCTACAGTAATTATGAAGTGAAGTTAAATATTTGCTGCCCCAAAAGATGGATTTGCATGGGTGGCAAATATGAACCAAATACCATGTTTCCTGTACTTTGATAATATTTGCACATCAGTCAAATTTTGTGTTTGGAGCACATTTGCAAGCAAAGCAAAGTTGGTAAATCCTGCGTTTATTCGATAGTTACCTGGACAGCAAATATAAAGCAAATGCCATGTTTGCTTTACTTTGGTCATATCTGCACGTAAATCAAATGACGTCTTTGCACCACATTTACAAACAAAGCACAGATGGTAAACACCGCGTTTACTCGATGTTTACGTGGACAGCAAATATGAACCAAATACCATGTTTGCTGTACTTTGATAATATTTGGACATCAGTCAAATTTTGTGTTTGGAGCACATTTGCAAGCAAAGCAAAGTTGGTAAATACCGCGTTTACTCGATAGTTACCTGGACAGCAAATATGAAGCAAATGCCATGTTTGCTTTACTTTGGCCATATCTGCACGTACATCAAATGACGTGTTTGCACCACTTTTACAAACAAAGCAAAGATGGTAGATACCGCGTTTACTCGATGTTTACATGGATAGCAAATGTGAAGCAAATGCCATGTTTGCTTTACTTTGGCCATATCTGCACATAAATCAAATGACGTGTTTGCACCACATTTATAAACAAAGCAAAGATGGCTCGATGTTTACATGGATAGCAAATATGAAGGAAATGCCATGTTAATTTTTTCTTTGGTCGTATTTGCACATGAATCAAATCTCGTGTTTGGGCCACATTTACCAGTGAAGCAAAGAAGGTGAATACAGGTCTTTGCTCCATATTTACATACCGTAGCAAACGTGATAATTTTGTACACATTTAAGACAAATTTTCACCCAAAAGTAATTATGAAGCACGGTCAAATACAGTGTATATACTGCACGAAAAGATGGTTTTACCTGAATAGGAAATATGAGAAAAATGCCAGGTTTGCTTTCCGTTGGTCACATTTGCTTGCTCTTTTAGGCAAAACTTAACAATAACCTCGACAACAACTGTACTCTAAAGCATGTTCAGCAAAATGCCAATATTTATTCTTATTTCACGGAGTGTTAGTCTTTTTAGAAGCAACAGTTAATTTAGCTGACCGTAAAGATAATTTTAAGGGCTAAATACATGTATTATCACCAAAGTTTTTGTATATCAACTAATGCACCCAAGTTCCCTATTTCAAGTACAGTTCTACTTGCAATTATTAATTCAAATGTACAATATCAAATCAATTTTTGTGGACACAAAACTAACAGCACACTATAACACAAAACGATCAGTTTCTTGAATTGTAATCAGTGGTGACCAACAAATTCTTATTTTTTCATTACTAGGTAAAAGTGTCATAACTAATTAATTTCTCTTTTGTAAAAACTGCCACCTTAAGTGTAAGAATACTAAAATTGTACAACTAATGACACTTTCGTCAACAAAGCAAGGGTGGGAAAAGCAGAGTCATATGTTTCACTGGAAAGCTTTGCAAGAGCTAAACTGCATAGTTGTTTGAAAGCTGGTTAAAGCTAACACAGGAGTAAAAGGTTTAACAAATGATTCTTTATCTCTTTTTTTGAAACCGTTTCCACTGCTTATTTTTAGTTGTAGTTTGAACAAAAAGAATTAACAGGTATCCACATCATAAGCCACAAACTTGAATTCAAAATTGATACTAACCCTGGGTTAGCTTAATCCTGTTTTAAGCAACTGTGCCCTGATCTATTTTCTGAATGTCTTACAGGTAAGAGATTCTTCAACAGAATGCACTTTTCACTGCTTACAACCATAGTTAATAAAAGAATCTGGTTATGAAGCTCAGCAAAGTCCTTTGTTTTATGTTTTTGTTACCGTTTTTAGCCTTGACGGTGCACAAACAACAATAGGTTTTGAATTTTGCATGAGCAACGAACCAATAAAAATGTCACTGTTAAGTTATTCAGCCATAGTGTGTGATCGTAAAACAAAAGATTTTGCACTTTCGTAGAACTTTCAACATAAATTGCAGCACCTTTGTTGTGGCCTTTGAAACTTGCAAGGTTTCAAAACTAGTCCCTCGAGTAACTATGTTACAACTAAGTGCACCAGCAGCAATTAATTATGAATCAGTTATTTCCAGCAGTGCCCATTCCCCCCTTCACCAGGTCAGCCCCTGGGCATTAGGATTTTTAAAGAACAACCTGGCAAATGCCCCCAGGTAAGGTAAAAAAATACATGTATGTTAATTTCTTAGTTTTTGGGCTTACCTTCATTCTAGTAATCAAAGCTAAATTGAACTTGCCCAATGAAGTTATCACTAAAAGGAAGTTACAGTACTGTGACATGAAAATCATGGGATGGCAAATGCCCTGGGGTACATTAATGCCTGGCCCCTTGAGGGACAATAGGAAAAATGCCCCACTCATGCCTGCGAGTGTGTGTGGGGGGGGGGGGGGGTATGAGCACTGCTGGAACTGACTGATGCATTACATGTATATATAATGACATTAAATTTTAGTGGAAGCGCTTATTATCAGGCTAGTGTAGTAACAGTGAAAAAACAGTGTCTCCAATAAGCACTCTGTGCTAAATTCCACTTACATGCTTGAATGATGTTATGACAAGAACTGTAAAGTAGGCAGCTGAGCAGTTAGTTTTTCATATGAACACTGATCCCAATGACCTGTTAACTGAATGAGAAGGCTGGGTGGGAAACATTTGATGGAAGGCCTTGGGGTTGACAACTGGGAAGCAAAGGTTTGTGCACCAAGATCAAGAGCCGTATATTTTCCCATCCAGCCTGACCTCAGTCAATTAGTAACCATACTTTTATGCTTGATTTGATTGAAAAATTATGAAAACATCTTAGTGCATACTCAAGTGAAAATGAATAATTTTTGAATGTTCAGTTCCCTCTATAAACATGCCATTGGTGCATCATGGTAGTTGTATGCAGCAAAACAAGTCCAAAATGAGCTTACCCAGAAGTCTTATTCAGTACATGAAATGAAATCCAGTAGTTTGTTTTATGGTTAAAAGTCATTCAAATCCTTGGGTCTTGCAACCTACACACCCTTAGAACCACAGGAAATGACCAAACATGCCACTTTAAATACAACAACCACGATACCTTCAAATTGTGATCAAAGAGGGAGCTGGGCACAGCACATGTACACATGCTAAATGAACCAAAAGAAATGTGTGGGCCCAAATCTAGCCCACACATGCTAGCTTATTAGGTTGCTTTCTATGGAACTGCATTAACAAGGCCAAATATTGACTACTTTAGAACCAATTTTTGTTGTTCAGCAGTTTTTCTTTGAAAATGTAAAGGGTTTAGCATCTCCAGGAACAGTGCAAGCATAAGGATTGCGTTCTTTTTTTGGATTGGCATAGTCTGTTTCATTAACAATTGTAGGACATTTGCATGCTGGCATCATTTGACTACAACTACCACAATCAAATTAGTTTTTCTTTTCTTATTAAAATTGTGTAATCCCAGTGAAGTTTAATGACAATGGACCTAATTTGGGTGTATGAACAATGAGTGAGTCAGTGAGGCATGTTTGTTAGCGAGCCAAAAGTGCAAGATGCAAGGCACAGAGTCACATGCAAGGCACAGTATAATATTAATATTAATCCTCCTGTAGTTTTCTTTCCCTATCTTCGATTACTCAGACCAGTGAGGCAGCAATTTCCTTTGATTATGAAGGTCATTTCTCTTCTCGATTGCTCTTTCATTTATCTGTCTTTATCCTGGAATTGTTTTGGTTTGTTTTTGTCATGGCAACAGTCATGATAAAAATGTAGCTTTGATTCACATAAAACAACGAGCGCAGTAGGCTTTTTGTCAGCATGTTGCATACAACAAACTTGTACTGTCTGAATAGGTGGATTTGCAGTGGTGCAACAGATGTAAGAGTAAGTCAAAACATCTAAATCGAGCACGACATACAATGTTCTTACATGTACATGTACACTGCTGAACTCAGCAACTGTTATATGACAGTGTGCTTAGGCTTCCATAAAGTGTGTGACCGCTGTGGACTTGCTGACTCAATTGAATTTCTCAATTTTCTTCAGCATTGCACGCAAGAAACACTCCATTTCTACAGCTGTACCCTCAGCCTTTTTCTTCAGAATTGTGGACTAACATGTTTGTGTTGCTCGTGCGACTGGCTGGCATGTTGGTAACCCTTAATCAGAAAAGAAAAACTGAAGGATTCTGGTAGTTGTAGTGTCCCATTCTGAGCTGTGCTAGTGCATAGTACTTACACTTGTAAGATAACAATTTGGATCTTAAAATCATCATTGGTGTCTGCCTTTGGGATCTAATGTTCAGCAGATAATCCCTGCTTTCCATGCACTTGTTCTTCTTGTCCGTCTTGACTAATTTGTTGCCCAATGCTGTTGTCTTTTTTTTTTCTGTGAAGACACAACACAGTCAAACTAAACCATGATAACTAAAAGATACATGTCATACTATTGCATTTTAAGGCTGCGATTTGTCGGCCACGATAAATCGGGAAGCGAATTGGTTTATGTACTGTGCAAGCACTGCACATGCATTTTTTTATAGTAAAAGCTTTTTTATAAAACGTTTTGGAAAACAAAATGGTAGGTGCTAGATAGTTAGTTTGTTTTCAGCTAAAATACTGCAGATATAATTTTGTTGTGCCCCAATTCTTTTGTAGGTTGCGTTTTCGTTCTTAAAATCGGGCCCGACACGTGAAAATCTGTGAAGCGGTCACGGATTTTTCTGAATTGGCCGGCTTGTCGGATTGGAGTCGCGCCCCCATCGGATTGCCATTCACAGGCGCTGATTCGCTCCCCAATTTGTCCTGGCCGACAAATCGGCCTGACAAGTCACACCATGTAAATTAGCCTTTAGTTGCACACAAATATTTACTTTGCTCTGCAGTGGAGGCCGGTACTGTGGGAAAAACTAAAGTAGACACATTTTTAAAAGAGCAATTTTGAAAGCCACAAAACAACAATCAAGAGTAAACAATATCAATGAATGATTTCAAATGATTTTAGCAATCAGTGAGAATCAATGAAGAAAAAGGTTTGTGACTTTTATTAATTCAGATTGCTGATAGCAATGAAGAATGCTTGTTATTAATTGCCATAGATCCCAGAAGTTCAGACTTTTAACAAAAACACACAAATCAAAAACAAGGTCACTTCTTAGGGCTATCTTCCTTCCAAAATAAACATCAAAACATAGAGACAAAATAATTTCAATAGACAAAATTAAACAGTAGATTGAGGCAAAGACTATTATGCACATGTCATTTAAAACCCCCAAACCCACCCCCCCCCCCCCAACCCCTCGGGCATGACCAGGGCATTCACTTTTTATGCAAATGAAAGCCAGTGAATTCCCCGGTCCCCAGGGGAAAAGTGAATGGTGAACTCCCCACCCGCATACATGCATGTCCAACAAACAGGGTACTCCTTTTTAAATGTCAACTCGTAACAAGGGATGACAAATATGATGATAGCCCTGAAATGAAAACATTGTGTGGCAACACTTGAAACCCCTCCATGGACAAGAAAAGACAACTATTTCAACATAATCTTTCTATTTTACATCTTGATGTCAGAAAATGCAAGATCACAACAAATTACAACTCATGTTTTAGCAATAGTCTTCTGAAGTTAGAATAACTCAAGCTTAACAAAATGAAAGTAGGTAATAAAGAAGCAATCCCCAGTTAGACACTAATCGAAACAACACAAAACAACGCGTAACTTAATCATTAATATTAACATTGATATTAGCTTAACTTGTTCATCGATAGGTCAAGTCAGTGAGTTTAAATGCATAATATTTTAATATCTATACAGTATCATTGAAAATATGCCCACCTTTCCTTACTAGACTTAAGAAATCTTCAGCTACAAGGGCCTTTTTTAAACCGGAAAGGCAGAAAGACGTTTCACAGAGCATTTTAATTTGCAGCTTTGTATCGCTTCGCTTTGCAATTCGCTTCGATCGTTCAATCAAAGGAGTGATGATAATGTATGCAAAATTACTATGCGGCATGAAAATGAAAACCGCTGACCATGGAGTAACTGCCCCGCTTATTTCCCGGCCAGGGAGGCTAAGGCCGTGATTTCTTGTGTGTTCTCTGTCTACCGGGGGACGAAAATGGAGTGAATATGAAGTGAGAGTGCCCTCATTACCCCGGCCATGCCTGAGGGGGGGGGGGGGCGACCCTCGTCCCCAGGGTCTTTTCACTTGCTCGCTTAGTATAGTGGACCAGGCCATTTAGATAAAGTGGCTTTCAAAATCCTCTAGTCTAAATAAAAAAAGTTAAAACGATATTTACTTGAATAGTCCCCTCCCAACCCGGGTGAGAAGTAAGTCTTTTATCCAGGGATTTCGCCAATAATCATGTGGAAAAAGTACCACATACTGTAGAACTCTAAGTGAGACTGGAGTCACATGTCAATAAAAACAAACCTTAACTTTTAGTGGCCCTGGTCAGTTTTAAATTGCTACTGGCAACCAGGAGACTGTCAATTTTTAGCCCGGAAGTTGTTGTTTCCACTGATCCTTTTTTATCTATACTAGGCATCAGCTTTCTTACAGTGAAGGTATGCACATGGAAGATATCAGTCATATAATTATCCCAGCTTACGTACTATCTCACTGTTCAGTAAAATGAACTGGGTCAAATGCAATGATCGGTTTAATTTGGGTTCGGTAGTTGAACACAATTAAACCAATAATATGCATACAGCAGTGTTTGCTTCCAATTTCTGAACCCAGTCAAACATAATTAAGCACAGTTAAACATTTAAACCATCTGCCTTTAAGTGTGTGAGAACAAGCACAAATTTCTGTAGTGTGGAATTTGAGCATGATCTGTTTTATATTGTCGTGTAAACACATAGAAGACTGGGTGGCTAAAACAGCCTTTTCGGAAAAAGAAAATTTGGCAATCCTAATACTCACAAAGGAAATTAAAAGTTGAACCAAGGATAAAATTATTCACAACATTTACATGAGTGTTCCATCAAGACTTCCATTGGGGTAGGTGATGAAAACCTTATGCCCACTTAAGTTACAAAATCCATTTTTCACGGTGATGTAAGATTTATTCTTGATGGTTAAAGGGTTAAAACTTAATGCAGAAGGAATGGGTATGTATGGGTTTCCGTACCACAGTGATTATTGTGACCCAGTACCACTACTGGGGCAAGCTCACACAGGTATGACTTGTACAGTTATGAGATTTTGTGCTGTAATCATTAAACAAATACAAAGAAACAAGAGGAAATCGGGAGGAACTTGTACCAGAATGAAAATCATGCTGGTATTATGTAAAAACCCCTTAGCCTAAAGTCGAGCAGCTCTCAAGAATGTTTAACAACATCCTCAGAGACCCAGGGGCAGTAACGCCCTGATTTCATGAGACTGGTGCAAACTCAGACTGGTATGATTTTGTTTACATGAGACCGGTCTGAAAGTCAGACTGGCATGAAGTGTTTACCTGAGACCAATCTAAACTCTGTTTGTGTTACTATTGTCCACAACTATCCCATCCTTAAAAATCCAGTTTATCTATTATCCAACAGCTTGGAATGCTCCAACGCCACTTATTAAACGTGCATACCCAAAACAAATATCTCAGACCAATTGGAACCCTGTTCATGCTTAAGTGGCACCCCAGTCTGATTTCAAACCGTTCTGAGTCATTCATATTGGTTCAGCAGCAGTGATGAGTCAAACCAGCCTAATGCCCCGTTTACATGAGTGACTTTATCCCGGGATGACTTTTATCTCATCCCGGGGTGACTTTCATTGCGGTGTCTGGTCATTTACCTGTAAATGTTTACATGATTTGGAACTGACATGTGTTCACCCTGGGACGATTTCATCCCGGTCTTCAGCACCGGGATGAAATCGTCCCGGGGTAAACATCATTTCAGCTCCAAACCATGTAAAAACTTACAGGTAAATGACCAGACACCGATATGAAAGTCATCTTGGGATGAAATCACTCATGTAAACACAGCCTAAGATGATAATTATTTTATACTAGCTTCATGTTTCGTACGTTTCGTGTAAACAGAGGTAAGCATTTGGAGTCGATCTGAAGTCGTACCGGCCCAAGTTGGTACCATTCTCATAGACTACGAGCAGTCTCTCATTTTTCTCTGGCGCGTGCACACTGACTGTCCTACTATTGGTAACTGCGATAATTAAAATCTGCTTTGTTTTTCTTACAGGTTTTTATTTCATCAACCTGATGTCAGGAAAATATGGCAGTTTATTATTAAGGGTTTGGTTAAGAAATTTGTACTTTTAGCTATATTCCCAGACACACTTTATCAATTCAAATAAAAAATTTGAAGAGCAGTTTTGAAATAAGGTTATATATTTTTTTGTCTTTTTCTGCTTAACATTTTGATGTCATTGATTAGTTTGACTGACCCCTCAGTACTACTAAGTCGATGATGTATGAAAATGGAATGAATCCTGGAGTACACCTTTTAAGGCCCAGTAATACGGGCAACATTTTCGTGCAACTTGTCGCGCAACAATGTTGCCATTGCAAGTTGTGATTGTTTGTTGCGCGTATTACCACCTTCTCGCGCAACAAATTTTCATGTTGCAGAAAGTAGATGTCGCTTTTACTTTCTGCAACATAAAAATTTGCTGCGCGAGAAGGTGGTAATACGCGCAACAAACAATCACAACTTGCAACGGCAAAACTGTTGCGCGACAAGTTGCACGAAAATGTTGCCCGTATTACTGGGCCTTTAGGGCTCTACTTCAAAATATCTGATGAGCACACCCTGCCCCATATCTTTTTTTGGGGGAGTATCCCCCCCCCCCACTACTATCCCAGGAATGAAGAGTCAAACCTATTTGATTGAATTCTCTTTATGGGGAAAACTATATCGATTGACTGATTCACCACAGTCTGATCCCTTTTTGTCAGTTCATTGCCTGTTAGGTTTCAGTGTATTCTGAAATGATTTAGGAAGAGGCTATTCCTTTTGGTTTTCTTTGGTACCAGATTATGGCAATCAGTAACAATGCTTATTGATGACAAATTATCAAACCAAAAAGAACTAAAGTCTCGAGATCTACTGCCATCACGGTCTGGGGTAGTAAGAGAGTGAGTCATAATCTGTGCATCAAATAAAGTCACTAGTCATTACTGGACCATTTGTTATTCGCATTGGCAACACTGAAGTCACAGATTGATTTATTTATTGATTTATTGATTGACTGATGGATTGATTGATTGATTGATTGATTGATTGATTGATTGATTGATTGATTGATTGGTTGATTTTTTAATTGGCTGATTGACTGATTTATCAGCCAGTTGGTTGAGTGGTTGATTGATTGACTGATTGGTACTTAAAATAGATGAATAAATTGATTCACCTGAATTACATGTAAGTAATTACATGCACAATGCTGCATTTCTTCGCATCTTCCTCTGGCAGTAAAATAATACCCGGCATCAGTCGAAACATAAAATAATTTTCAAGCCCCAATGTCATGACATAATTGTAAGCAAATAATTTATTTGTAATTAGCAAGTAGTAGGTAAGAAGGCGTATTAGAGAGCAGGACTATTAGAGCTTTTACAGTAATTTAAATTATATTTCATATTAACTTCAGTAAGCTACTCCTTCTGAGTAACTACCACTATTGGACAGTCAAGACAGAAAAATCAAGCACATCATCATCATTCAACTATAGCGTCGTTTTACCATATAAGGAGAAAAATATGAGTATGAGAGCGTCTTACACTGTAGAAAACGTATTGCACTATAGTATACCGGTTTGAAATCACTTATTGAATAAAGCATTTAAATTGCTTAGATATTTAAGTTTATATTACCTACAACAGAGGCTTATTTAAAATTTATGAAACACTGGTTCTAATTTGATAAGAGGTGTATTACTAATGATTAACTAATAATTATAATATTGTTTTCCGGTCTCACTTGTAATAATAATAATAATAATAATAATAATAATAATAAAAAGGTCTGTTAATATTGGTGTCAGCTGACTCTCACTGACTTTGAGATCCTAGAGGAAGCCTTAGTTTTCTACCAAAATTGTACATCGTATAGTTACGATATTTTGCTCTTTGGGATGAAAACTCTGCAAGAAAAATGCTCAAGAAGTGGAGGGATGTTACGGTATATTATCTAAGAAGAGTATATTAAAAATTATATTAACTAAGAAAACTCAACAGAGTGAATAAAAGTCCCGTAAATGATTGCCTTCCGGCCAAGTTCTACCTTTTTTTGTGGTAATTAACGAAGGTTTTCTTTGAAATTCTTACAACGGGTCATGTGACAAAGGTCTCTTGTCTACTTCACAAAGTTGAGAATTGTTTTCTCTTATTCCCGGTTTTTGACATTTGAGGCCTGTGCTGTAACACTTCTGATTTGCGAGTTTATGTTTTCCCAATAAGGCAGTCGCCCATAGAGTCAAGCAGAAACTTCTGCTTTCCTGAACAGGTTTACTGGGGAACTTATGAGGCTTGTAGACAGATATGCGTTATACAGATAATGGGTAAAAATTAGTTCTTCTTTTGGACAGATTTTGATGGCACTGAATGGTCTTTTACGGAGCAATCGCTTACTATTAATAATTAATAATCTGAGAGCATCCTTGGACTCCTGGAGAACACTAACATTTTGTGTATTACTGTTGGGAGAGTCCACGCCAGGGGGGGCTGGCAGCGAGGTCTGGAACCGAGTTTACATGATCGCCCCAGTAAAGAAATTTGGCCGAGTAGGACTGTGTACTAATTTTATTCCAAACAAACATGGCGGTGGCGTCGGCGGTGGCGAGGAAGGAGAATTAGCCGAATTAGCCGTTAGTTGGCGTACGTGCGTTTGTGTTGGTTCAGCATTATTTCCGTTATTCCAAGTTTAAACATTCAAGGGAAGGTTTCGATCGCTTTTTTTTACCTTTGTGTCTATCTGATTTGGTTGCCCTTTCTGCTTTTTCTGGTACTGATTTTACGAGTTTTGAAGCATTTTCTGACACATTTCACAGCGGCCAGATTCGCTCTCCTCTTTCACTAAGAATTGTCGCTCGAGAGTTTGTCCTTGTTTCATTTACATACACTGTAGATTTTTCTTTCTTTATAGGAACTACCCAGGAGGAGTCAACAATTAATTGTGGAGGTTTTGTTGATCCAAATTATTTTCTGTTCTGCCCAAGTTATGTTACTACCTTACAGTCCACAGTCCTTAAATGGTGAAAAGCTGAGAGGTGATGTTTACAACACTTTGCTCTTTGACTTCGCCACGTGAGTCACAGATATTGCCTACAGTGTGTAGGTATACCTGATAATAAAGCTCATTATTTTGGAGAAAAAGGTGAAATAATTTTTCATTTAGATTTTGTCTATCACACCTCTGGGGTGAGAACTGAACCTTAAAGGGGCCAGGTTGCTCAACTGACAGCAATACTTCAGCCAGTCGTTTCACATATTTACTTGGTGACCTTGGCTTCATATATTTCACCATGAATGGGTTTGTGGAAAATTGGCATTTGAATTCTGAAGAGACTTGAATTTTTCTTGACAGTGCAATTGATGTTGAACAGCTGTTGCAAACAAAACAATCATTTGGGGGTGGAATTTGCAAAGGTTCCAACAGTCTGTAAAGTAAAGATACTCTGGCAAACACACCATCACTTTGGATCTGGCAGGCGTTGGTTATCCAAGATGCATGTTGATACAAATGTTTTGGGGAAAGGTTTTGGTTGTACAGGGACTTTGACTGATGACATATATATGGACAGCTATGTTAATCCTTAATTTTCTGAAAACACTTCAAAAGGACTGTTGCACACTTAGAGCAACCATGGTTGATCAGCCATTCTGGGGTTATTTCACATCTCCTTTATAAACAGTTACTGAATGCATGCCAGCCTCGTTTTGACACCCAGCAATACAACACTGTTTTGACCTGTTTTCCCCTACCTTATCGGTAACAGTTCTGAAATAATGATCCTCACAGTTAAATACATTCAACTTGAGCAGTTGAAAAAGCAAACTTGAAAAAATTCAGTCTCGACCAGGATCAAATTTGCCTTTTCAACTGCTCAAGTTGAAAACATTTAAAAACTGCAACCCCTTTATGGCCACATTTGTTACATCAGGCAGTTCACACCTGATTTATTTCATATGTATCCATCTTCAAAAAAACTGAATTCTCCTTGGCAATTGGAACTGTTTCCTCATCAGAAGTACAAAATGTCTGAAAGGGTGTGAGCAGAAGTCAATTGCTCTTTTAACAGAAGGGACAGTTTAGAAATTTTGCATTGTCTAATACTCCATTATTGCATAGTTCACCTGGTGTTACTGAACTCAAACTACAAATTTTTCACTGACACTTAAGAAAAATGGGCCTGAACGTCTTTCCTTTGAATTAAGCTTCTTGTACAGGCTACAGGCAAAGGACAAAAAATCATATAATTGCAAATCCTTCAATCTTTTCAGATTACCCTAGCAAATGTTTATAAACCTTCTCATTGGGAAGTTGCATGCGTAGTGTGGGAAAATGCTTGGAAAAGTGATAGTTCATTGCATTTTCCATTGAATTAAACTTAGCATGTCAGTACAATATATGGAACTAGGGAGTTTTCCTAAACCTAGGTGTATTTACTTTGCCCATTCTTTAAGTTCTCTTATCAAAACAAGCAAACCTAAGACAGCTCCGTTTGTAAGGTTAAGCATTCTTCTTTTCTTGGTTGTCCTTTACAAGCTATTCTTTCCAGTTGCAAAATTCTACCATCTCAAATGTTCTTATTTTTCTTGTAACTGCAACCAACCAATATATTTGCAGAAACAACTGCCGCCAAGAAACACCAAAAAAAAGAAGAATTCCATAAAATAAACGTGGTGTTTTACACATAATTACGCTTACAGCTGTAAATAAGACGCAAAAAACTTGAGACAAGTGCATGTGAAAGTTCAAGCCCATCTTAAATACATTCTAAGCCTTCGCATTCGATTTTGTGTCTTTATTGTGAAACAGACTTAAAGAAGACTCGCAATCGAAATCTCCTCTTTTCGCTTTGTTGGCTGGAAGATTCCACAGTTTCCACAGTAAAAAGATTCTTATAAATCTTCCTGAGATGACGAAATCCACAATCATCTGCTAGAATATAGTTATAATTTGAGCGTAGTTTGTTCAACACTCAACTGGGAAAATCTCAGGCCGAAACTTGTCACTTGCATATTCAATATTGACTGCTATACTAACCTAAAATAAAGCTGGTCCTTCATTCCATCGATTTTGATGGTCTCAGAAACAGAAATGGATCGAAATGGAAGGTCGAAAGCTGCAACTTTAATGCCATTTCCCAGGTCAAGCGGCTGTTGACACCGCGAACGTTTATGTTTTCGATAACACAACCATCACGCTCATGCTCTTGACATAATACACAGCAGGAGTGTACACAGATCCAGAATTTAGAGAAATGTGGTGCCCAAACGCTATACTGTCGCCAAAAATACTAACAGCAAATAAACAATAACAAAAAACAAATTTCTTTTCCACAATCGAGTCACCACGAACAAAAAAAAACAGATATTCTCGAGTAGTTCGCGCGAGACTGCGTTGCACTTCGCGCATGCTCGTTAGAGTTTTCAAATGATTGACAGATTTCTTCACTGGGGCAACATGTAGAGGCCAAAAGCGGCAAGATCAAAGGTAGCTGCCAGCCCCCCCTGGTCCACGCAATATAAATCCTAGGAGGAGCTAGGATGCAGGCGATAAGGCTATTATCTTGGACGGCGGCACAGAATTGCCCCAGGAACTTGATTCTTTTGATTCATTCTGCAACTTTCAAGTCAATTATGCCAAATTTCAACCCTCACCCCCTCCCCCCTCCATAAAAAACTACTTATAAGCCTATTGATCGGGCACAGGGAAAATGAAAAATATTCCGTCTGACAATTTAGTTTTCTACGACTGCATAAACTACCACTACAGTTGTAAGTCACCTCAGCCGCTCTCAGAAATTAGCGGAATTCACAGGGTCTGTGTTCCGCACATGCTCAGCAACGTGGCTTAAACTCTTTGACGAAAAACGACTATCTTAAAGGTAAGCTGCTTCAAAATTGACTTTGTACATGTATTGCCTTCCCCTCTTTTAGCACCTGAAGGCATTTTAGACGAAATTATTTCCATAGTTTAATTGTGTCCACTGGAATAGTTAAGAGCGTGAGGTAAAGTGAACATGGCATAAATGATTAATGGTTAATATACTAGAGGTCTCGATGAATTGGCTCGCTACCGTTATTGAAGTGATGATACTGATACTAAGTGACGATGGAATCCATTTGCTGTGGAAATTGTTTTCCAGTCCTTCAAGATGAAGTGGATGTGTAAGGGTTTTTAAATGATGCTAATGATAGAAAATGATGGTTAATTCCACGTTTTATGATTTATTCTGCGATCTTAAAAAGATAGAGTGTAAAGGGCAGAAATGATTACTCATTATGATACAGGAAGCCTCAAGATGTTTGCTGTGGAAATATTTTATCACTCCCGTAAATGAAGAGAGTACTAAGTTATTTTTTACATGATGATTGTGATGGTATATGGAAGTATTTCTTAGTCTCTTTTTTTCTAGGTTTGGGCAAATTGTTTTGCAGATCTCTCACCTCCAAGGGTCTTTTTACACCGGATACAAGAGCTGAATTTTATTATAGGTCTTTTTGTGGACGGCATTAAAACAAACTCTCTCATTGGATGCTCTAATTGGCCTCTTTCTTATAGATCGTTTTCGCTCACGTGGTCAGCAGCTATGCAGATTTCTTGGAACAAAAGGTTTTTACATGACAAAAGTTTCCAGTTCCCACAGGATTTTCTTGGTACTTTAACACTGCCGCTGTTTCATTGCTTTGGTACACCAATATGGCCGCCGTAAAGTCATGTGAAAACGATCTATAGGTCGTGCTTATTGTGGTTATTGTCAGGTAAAATAATGTTGGAGACCTGGATGTCCGGCAAAACGTTTTGAGTTATGAAACGTTTCAGTCTAAATCTGGAATCATTAAACCAACTTTTTGGTGAATTGTAGTTTTCTCCTCTGCAGAGGCCTCCTACAGTAACGCCTTGACTGCACGCTTAAGAAAAAGTGCGCGGAGGCTGGTTTTTTCTTTCCCTGTTGTCTACTAGTAGGAGCCTCTGCGTAAAAGAGAGGTATTGTAGCGGTGTGTCTGTCCAAAGTTAATCGAGGGATTTGTGATGAAACCTTGTAAGTTTCAAAGGCCACAACAAAGGCGCTGCAATTTACATGTTCAAAGCACCACAACCGTGCACAATCACACACACTTTGGTTCACACACTATGGTTGACTAACTTTACAGTAACACTTCTATTGTTTAGCTGCTCATACAAAATTCAAAACCTATTGTTGTTTGCGCTCGGTCAACACAAAAAACCGTAACAAAAACATCCAACCAAGAATCTTTTTAAGCTTCAAAACCAATTTCTTCCGTTAAATGTGGTCTGTTTTGTGAAGGTTTAAAGAATTTTGCGCACCTGATGCACTCCCGTCATGCGGCTGCAAAGTTGTTGTTTTTCGAAACATTTAGGTCATAAATTATAAAACCATACAGTCAACTGAAGTGTGAGAGAAAGTGACGAAACTCTGTGTCATTCTCAAGGGGAAACCGTCCTTTCCGTGTACACCTGAGTCACTTCAAAGCTCACTCTTTCGATCCAGATTCTTCCTGGACAGATTGCAACACCAATGATTCTCTTCACAACAATGGCTAGAAAGAGAGAGAGAGAGAGATTCTTGCAACGTCTGTGAGAAATCGGCAGAAACACTTGTCCTCTTGGAATAGCTTGTTTTGGAATTGTAAACATGCGTGCTCCTTCCTGAGAGTCTTTTTCATTGGATTTCTCAAAATAAAGCTCATTCGTCTGGCCTTCACCTTCTCTCATCCTTTTATCTTGGCTTTATTAGTGGTACATTCGATTTGCCTGCTCCTTTCTGTACTTCTTATCGGTTCTGTGCTACGTCAGTTTTATTTGAATTTGTACACCCGATATTTTATCGAAAACAAATTCTTTTAACAAGCTAAGTGCCACTAGGTATTAATTCCTCTTTTGAAAGCTGTGGTCTTGTTTAAGACATTTCAGTTTTTATTGTAAGTAACAAATATATAAAGTAAAATTACATAACTGGTTGATTTATTTTTCTATTTGGATATTTTTAGTGATGTAACGTAATGTTAATAATGTTTGTAGATGTAATGTCGTGTGGTTGGAATATAAGTTAAACGAGGTAAATAAAAGGAGATACCAAAGAAAAGTTTTAGTTTTAGTTTTTGTTGTTTGCTTTTCGCTTGCCGTATGCGGCATATGTCTTCGTCTATATCCGTTTTTGTAGTTTTAGTATTTTAATGGCCGCATTGGCGGGAGCCGCAAGCATTAGCCGAATATTTATGTACTTTGATAATAACATGGGCCCTAGGCTTTTCAACTCTTTCCTGGTACCCAGCCTCGCTAGGCGAAATGGCAAATTTAAACGACCTTAAACATGACTTAACCCTGTCTTAAACATAAGTTTAGTAAGTTTAAGTTGCTGTTTAAGCAACTTATACCTAAGTTTAAGTTTTGCTTAAACAAATATTAAAATAACTTAAGGTTCATGTCTAATGTAGGCTTAAGTCCTTCTTAAATATACATTAAACAAATGTTTAGTGTCGTTTAATAGGATCATTAAAGGTATTTTAAATGTATGTTTTAGGCTTGTTTAATTAGAACTTAAACCTGCGTTAGACATGAACCTTAAGTTATTTTAAGGTGGGTTTAAGCCAAAATTAAACTTGGTTGTAGGTTTAAGTCCTAATTAAATGTAACCAAAACAAATGTTTAGTGTCGTTTAATAGAGACATTAAAGGTATTTTAAATATATGTTTCAGGCAAATTTAATTAGAACTTAAACCTGCATAAGACATGAACCCTAGGTTATGTTAAGGTGGGTTTAAGCCAAAATTAAACTTGGTTGTAGGTTTAAGTCCTAATTAAATACACCCGAAACAGATGTTTAGTCTCGTTTAATAGTCATTAAAGGTCACGTATTTCTAGTTAAATATTAGTTTCAGTCACCTTTAAGAGCTATATCAAACGACACGAAACATGTGTTTTAGGCATTAAAACCTAGACTTAAACTGGCCAAAATGTGTCTGAAACAAGGACCTCAAATCACTGAAGTGAATAAAGTGAGTAAACAAAGTACCATTTACTAACAAATCTTCATTGTCAATTCTCTTAGCTTCCTCCTTGTCCCATTTAAGTATAAATTAAATAAGTGATAAAATACACTTCATTTCTTGTTTATAATCAATACATTCTGTCTTTAATTTTCTTAAACTGCACCATTATACTTTTTTGATCCTTGAATTTCTTTTAAAAAAACCCCTTATATTTCACATCTTATATTCAAATGAAAGTTCAAACACACCTTCACTGGGACTGTTCTCTTTTCCTACAAATTCACTGACCCGAGAGACACGAAGAAAAGAGAATTTTTGCCCTGAGTGGTATGAATGAAAGTTTGACCTCAGCAAAAAAAAATCACTTAGTGAAACCGGTACTAGAATAGATGCTCTTTCAGATGACTAGTACCTACACCTACAGTTCCACTGTACAAGCTGTTTTGTTTGGATGCTAATGAATGAGAACATAAGCACTTAAGTTCATTAGTTGCTCATTGGCATTGCTATAATGCTATCCAGGACAGATTCCTCTTTCCTCCAATCTTTACAATGTAGTTCATCCAAAAGCAAAACACTGGACTCTGTACAAAGGACATTGTTTCAAAGCAAATTTTTCCCCTTTTTGATTTTTGTTTATAGCTGACTTATCCAGATTTACAGTGACTATGATAACTGGGAGTGTTTCTGATCTGCGATAAGGACTTCTTTAACCCTGTCTTGATGGGGATTGAACTTGTTGATCCACTTCAGATTATGTACACATGCGACTGATCTGTTGGAATGAATGAAAGGATAGTATTAAATTTACTCTACAAATACAAATAATTCCTATGGACACTGACCCAGGTAACAGTTAAAATGTGCAGTTACTGTGGACGCTTTTTAAAGTCAAACTGGTATATGTGAATAACATTGGTGACTCAACCCCATCACAGAACTTTATTTTTTTCCCATCACAGAATAATGGGTAACCTTATTTTTGAGAATTCATGGAAAATGGACCTAAGCTATTCATAAAATCATACATTTTAGTTAAATCGTCATTTAATAGCATGTCATGGAAAGTAAAAAGTTCATTGTACAATTTAAACCAAAATGGACAGAAAGGTTAGCAACGCACATGGTAGATAAACTTACTATCCTACACGACAGTATCAATTAACTAGTCAATAAAAGTGCATTTTATCTAAGTTTTGAACAGTACAGGACACGGGAATTGCAGCATTACATGAGGGTTTCCTGTGTGTAATGATGCCATGTTGAGCACAATTTTAAGCATCAAACACTCATGTAAAAAAAAATGCCATACAAATGGGTGTAAAAAAGACACAAATTTTCTGAAAGTGCAAGTTAAATTTACACGGGGAGGTTGGAGACAAGCTCATTTTGAGTGTGTATGTAAGAATCGGGATAAGCTATGTGTCGTGACCCTATTCATACCATAGGTGGCACAAGCAGTAGAAGTACATGTCTA